>JANIJI010000010.1:10057500-10510000 GCA_024500535.1 Leptonema lineaticorne | reverse complement strand
CCTAACCTAACCTAACCTAACCTAACCTAACCTAACCTAACTAACCTAACCTAACCTAACCTAACCTAACCTAACCTAACCTAACTAACCTAACCTAACCTAACCTAACCTAACCTAACCTAACCTAACCTAACCTAACCTAACCTAACCTAACTAACCTAACCTAACCTAACCTAACCTAACCTAACTAACCTAACCTAACCTAACCTAACCTAACCTAACCTAACCTAACCTAACCTAACCTAACCTAACCTAACCTAACCTAACCTAACCTAACCTAACCTAACCTAACCTAACCTAACCTAACCTAACCTAACCTAACCTAACTAACCTAACCTAACCTAACCTAACCTAACCTAACCTAACCTAACCTAACCTAACTAACCTAACCTAACCTAACCTAACCTAACCTAACCTAACCTAACCTAACCTAACCTAACCTAACCTAACCTAACCTAACCTAACCTAACCTAACCTAACCTAACCTAACCTAACCTAACCTAACCTAACCTAACCTAACCTAACCTAACCTAACCTAACCTAACCTAACCTAACCTAACCTAACCTAACCTAACCTAACCTAACCTAACCTAACCTAACCTAACCTAACCTAACCTAACCTAACCTAACCTAACCTAACCTAACCTAACCTAACCTAACCTAACCTAACCTAACCTAACCTAACCTAACCTAACCTAACCTAACCTAACCTAACCTAACCTAACCTAACCTAACCTAACCTAACCTAACCTAACCTAACCTAACCTAACCTAACCTAACCTAACCTAACCTAACCTAACCTAACCTAACCTAACCTAACCTAACCTAACCTAACCTAACCTAACCTAACCTAACCTAACCTAACCTAACCTAACCTAACCTAACCTAACCTAACCTAACCTAACCTAACCTAACCTAACCTAACCTAACCTAACCTAACCTAACCTAACCTAACCTAACCTAACCTAACCTAACCTAACCTAACCTAACCTAACCTAACCTAACCTAACCTAACCTAACCTAACCTAACCTAACCTAACCTAACCTAACCTAACCTAACCTAACCTAACCTAACCTAACCTAACCTAACCTAACCTAACCTAACCTAACCTAACCTAACCTAACCTAACCTAACCTAACCTAACCTAACCTAACCTAACCTAACCTAACCTAACCTAACCTAACCTAACCTAACCTAACCTAACCTAACCTAACCTAACCTAACCTAACCTAACCTAACCTAACCTAACCTAACCTAACCTAACCTAACCTAACCTAACCTAACCTAACCTAACCTAACCTAACCTAACCTAACCTAACCTAACCTAACCTAACCTAACCTAACCTAACCTAACCTAACCTAACCTAACCTAACCTAACCTAACCTAACCTAACCTAACCTAACCTAACCTAACCTAACCTAACCTAACCTAACCTAACCTAACCTAACCTAACCTAACCTAACCTAACCTAACCTAACCTAACCTAACCTAACCTAACCTAACCTAACCTAACCTAACCTAACCTAACCTAACCTAACCTAACCTAACCTAACCTAACCTAACCTAACCTAACCTAACCTAACCTAACCTAACCTAACCTAACCTAACCTAACCTAACCTAACCTAACCTAACCTAACCTAACCTAACCTAACCTAACCTAACCTAACCTAACCTAACCTAACCTAACCTAACCTAACCTAACCTAACCTAACCTAACCTAACCTAACCTAACCTAACCTAACCTAACCTAACCTAACCTAACCTAACCTAACCTAACCTAACCTAACCTAACCTAACCTAACCTAACCTAACCTAACCTTTTTTTTTTTTTTTTTTTCATAAGGAGGAAATTTGCCGACCAAACAAAAGCGCCCGAGCAGACAGACGCTTATAGTGTGGGATTCACGCCAGAGATTTTACAATTACTCTGGGTGGGACCCACTAAAACCTCCTGTCTTCCCCGACCTAGCCAGAACCACCGTCAGGCATTGCTTTGTACTAGGTCGGTATGTTAGGCGTGTTGCCACGGCCTCTCGCAAGTTTAGGCATCTGCCTGCCTATACTCCGAATTGGTGGGCATTCTCTGCCATCTCTCGGTCGTCTGACCCGATCACCGAAGCATTGCTGTTCGAAGTCCGGGCCGAGACGCTGGGGGTGTGCTCCTGGTTAAGCGTCCGGAGGCACCACTCATCCACTCAGGATCATCAGCAGTCGGTCGCCCACGAATGAAGCAGATAGCAGTTGTAGAGAACTCCCGATCGATGGTCACGGGCGCGCACGGATCGGCCTCTGCAAGTTTCCAGTCTGAACGCCTTCAACCGGGGAACATGGAGGCAGACGGGCGCCGACTAGATCCACCGATGCAGGTGCAACATTCGCGAACAACGGCGACTGCGGATGTGAGTGTTCTTCTATGTTGGGAGAGAGCAGTGCACGGAGGCACCACTCTTGCTCAGGATCATCAACAATCGGTCACCCACAAATGAAGCAGACAGCAGTTATAAAAGAACTCCCGATCGATGGTCACGGGCGTCAACATCGGCCTCTACAAGTTTCCGGTTGGTACGACTTCAACCGGCAAACATGGAGGCCGACGGTCGCCATCGGGAACCACCGATGCAGGTGCAACACTTGTGAGCGACGACGACTGCGGATGTGAGCATTCTTCCGTGTTGTTGGAGGAGAAGACCACCCCGTTGTCTTCCCCTCCAGCCTGTTGGTCCGCGGGAGCTATTTTATTTCACTCCTACCCTCCAGCAACATAGTCACTGACGAGCATTCCCCTATCCGCCACCTGGGGACGCGCTCTCTAGGGGACAGGCTCCCCCGAGAGAACCTAACCTAACCTAACCTAACCTAACCTAACCTAACCTAACCTTTTTTTTTTTTTTTTTTTCATAAGGAGGAAATTTGCCGACCAAACAAAAGCGCCCGAGCAGACAGACGCTTATAGTGTGGGATTCACGCCAGAGATTTTACAATTACTCTGGGTGGGACCCACTAAAACCTCCTGTCTTCCCCGACCTAGCCAGAACCACCGTCAGGCATTGCTTTGTACTAGGTCGGTATGTTAGGCGTGTTGCCACGGCCTCTCGCGAGTTTAGGCATCTGCCTGCCTATACTCCGAATTGGTGGGCATTCTCTGCCATCTCTCGGTCGTCTGACCCGATCACCGAAGCATTGCTGTTCGAAGTCCGGGCCGAGACGCTGGGGGTGTGCTCCTGGTTAAGCGTCCGGAGGCACCACTCATCCACTCAGGATCATCAGCAATCGGTCGCCCACGAATGAAGCAGATAGCAGTTGTAGAGAACTCCCGATCGATGGTCACGGGCGCGCACGCATCGGCGTCTGCAAGTTTCCAGTCTGTACGCCTTCAACCGGGGAACATGGAGGCCGACGGGCGCCGACTAGATCCACCGATGCAGGTGCAACATTCGCGAGCAACGGCGACTGCGGATGTGAGTGTTCTTCTTTGTTGGGAGGGAGCAGTGCTCGGAGGCTCCATTCTTGCTCAGGATCATCAACAATCGGTCACCCACAAATGAAGCAGACAGCAGTTATGAAGAACTCCCGATCGATGGTCACGGGCGTCAACATCGGCCTCTACAAGTTTCCGGTTGGTACGACTTCAACCGGGGAACATGGAGGCCGACGGTCGCCATCGAAAACCACCGATGCAGGTGCAACATTTGTGAGCGACGACGACTGCGGATGTGAGCATTCTTCCGTGTTGTTGGAGGAGAAGACCACCCCGTTGTCTTCCCCTCCAGCCTGTTGGTCCGCGGGAGCTATTTTATTTCACTCCTACCCTCCAGCAACAGAGTCGCTGACGAGCATTCCCCTATCCGCCACCTGGGGACGCGCTCTCTAGGGGACAGGCTCCCCCGAGAGAACCTAACCTAACCTAACCTAACCTAACCTAACCTAACCTAACCTAACCTAACCTAACCAACCTAACCTAACCTAACCTAACCTAACCTAACCTAACCTAACCTAACCTAACCTAACCTAACCTAACCTAACCTAACCTAACCTAACCTAACCTAACCTAACCTAACCTAACCTAACCTAACCTAACCTAACCTAACCTAACCTAACCTAACCTAACCTAACCTAACCTAACCTAACCTAACCTAACCTAACCTAACCTAACCTAACCTAACCTAACCTAACCTAACCTAACCTAACCTAACCTAACCTAACCTAACCTAACCTAACCTAACCTAACCTAACCTAACCTAACCTAACCTAACCTAACCTAACCTAACCTAACCTAACCTAACCTAACCTAACCTAACCTAACCTAACCTAACCTAACCTAACCTAACCTAACCTAACCTAACCTAACCTAACCTAACCTAACCTAACCTAACCTAACCTTTTTTTTTTTTTTTTTTTTTTTTCTAAGGAGGAAATTTGCCGACCAAACAAAAGTGCCCGCAGCAGACGGACACTTATAGTGTGAGATTCACGCCAGAGATTTTACAAATTACTCTGGGTGGGACTCACTAAAACCTCCTGTTTTCCCCGACCTATCCAGAACCGCCGCCAGGCATTGCTTTGTAATAGGTCGGTGTGATTTAGGCGTGTTTTTTCAGCCTTTCGCTGGTGTAGGCATCTGCCTGCCTAGACTTCGCGTTTGTGGGCATCTAATTGCCTTCACTCTCTCTGTCTGGCCCGGTCATCCGGACATTGCTGTCCGGAACCCGGGCCGAGACGTTATCTTATGGGTCTTCTTACCCTCTCCGCCTCCTCCTTCATTTTCATGACGGCGGAGGCAAAGTCGAGCCAGGACGACCAGTTCTCGATGTTCTCGAGCATACTGCTCACCATCACCTCCGGCGTAACCGAGTCCCGTCGCAGAGCTCGTGAAAGCTTGCAGCGTTCCTCGATCCACGCCGGGCAATGGAATGCGGTATGCTCGGCGTCGTCCAGACTGGAATCGCAATGGTGACAGGCCGTCGAGTTCTCCTTTCCGATCCTGTGAAGGTACGAAGAGAAGGACCCGTGGCCGGACAGGAGTTGGGTGAGATGGTAGCTCAGCTCGCCGTGCGATCTGCCACACCACGTCCTCAGATCGCCGATGAGTCTGTGCGTCCACCTACCCTTCTGCGAGTCGTCCCATCGCTTTTGCCAGTCTTCATATCTGATGGCTCTCGCCTCAGTCCTGGTGGTTCCGCCGTAAACGGCCCGCCTCTCCTCGGCAAGAAGGTCGATAGGCGAGATTGCCGCAATGACGAGGACGGCATCTTCGGACACAGTTCTGTACGCAGTCGCGACCCGAAGGGCGCTTCTGCGCTGAACTTGTGCCATTATGCGCCTGGTCCTCTGCACCGACAGAGCCGCCGCCCACACCGGAGCGCCGTAGAGCATAGTGGAGTGCACCACCGAATTCAGCAGCACCCTCCGCCTATACCTCGGCCCCCCGATGTTTGGCATCAGCCCCGCCAACTGCTCTGTCACTACGGCCGCCTTTGCGGATGCCTTCCGGACGTGTTCGGCGAAGGTAAGCTTACGGTCTAGGTGGACGCCCAGATACCGAAGCGAGGGTGCGAAAGTCACCCTGTGTCCCTCCACCGTCAGCGCCGGAGGCTCCATCTTCCTTCTCCTCGAGAAGAGTACGGCCTCAGTTTTTTGAGGGGCCAGTGTGAGCCCAGACTCCCGCATCCAGGAGCAGATCCGGTGCAGCGTCATTTGAGTGACGTACTGCAGCTCGGAAGTGCTCTTTCCCGTGGCGATAACGGCGACGTCGTCCGCAAAGGCAACTATTTCTGCCCCCGCGGGGAGATCCACCCTGAGGAGGCCGTCATACATGATGCTCCACAGAGCTGGCCCGAGGACCGAACCCTGTGGAACACCCGCCTCCACTGCTCTGGTGTGAGTCACTCCGAGCTGATCGACATACTCAAGATGTCGATCGCTCAGGTAACTCGCCAGTAACTTGACGATGGAGCTGGGCGCCCCGACTCCTCCGCTCAGCGCTTTGAGAATTAAATCCCATCGCGCCGAGTTGAAGGCGTTCCGAACGTCAAGCGCCACCATCGCGACACTGTGGCTCGCTTTGACAGATCCCTCCCAAGCCGTCCGTATTATTGAGACGACCCGGGAGATCGCGTCGATCGTGGATCTGCCGCGGCGGAAGCCATACTGGCTATCGGCCAATCCGGTCAGCGGGTGCTCGATGTAAGACTGGAGCCTGTTTAATATCAGACGCTCCAGTAGCTTGCCCACCCCGCTGATCATGCAGAGCGGTCTGTACGTGGGCGGACCGGAGACCGATCCTCCGCCTTTCGGCATGAGAACCAGCCTCTGTCTCTTCCACGACCGCCCAAACACTCCCTGTTTCAGGCACGGATTGAACGTATCCAAGAGCAGCTCCGGGTATTTCTCGGCTACGACGCGCAGCACCGCGTTCGGTACCCCGTCTGGACCGGGAGTCTTATCCCCTCCCAGGCGGGCGGCTGCCAACGCCAATTCGGCCCTTGTGAAGGGCTCAGGCTCGTCTTCCGTGCAGTCGGTGTCGACACCGCCGAACGCCCCCGCCTCTCCGGCTCGCGAATCGCCTCCATGGCGAGCGACCCCGAGAGGCGCGGGGAACAGGCCGTCGACGACCGTCCGCAGATTCGACGGATCGGCCAGAAACTGGTCGAGGACTCGCCCCCTGATCTTGTTACGGACCAGTTTGTAGGGGAGTCCCCATGGGTCAATGTCGATCGTCTCGCACAGCTCGCGCCAGCATCTCTCCTTCGAGGCCTTGATGGCCTTTCGAAGGGCTCGTCGAGCGTCCCGGTAGGCCTCATTCGCGCTTTCATCATGCATTCGTGCCTGTGCAAACCTTCTATTTCGCAGACACGCGCTCCGAAGCGCGGCTATCTCTTCGCTCCACCAGTACACCTGACGGCGACCACAACCAGCCGCTCTTCTGGGCATGGATGCGTCGCACGCCCTGCGGATTATCGCACTGGTGGAGGAGATGACGTTCTCTGCGTGCACAAGCTCATTCGTACCGTTTACTCTTTCGCTTCTGAAACCCACCAGATCCGCTTCGAGAGTTACGCAAAAAGCTTCGACGTCTAGTTTGCGAGTGGACCACCCGGCCACCGAGGTGGCCGGCTTTTTGATGCCACTCGCTACGTCGAAGCCGATGTATTGGTGGTCACTGTGCGAGAAAATCTCCATGACCCTCCAGTCTCTGATCTTGCCGATCGTATCGTCGTCTCATCGGCGAACGTGACGTCGACGACCGATCCGCCCGCACCCCTGCGGCAGGTCAAGCTCGAGAACCTAACCTAACCTAACCTAACCTAACCTAACCTAACCTAACCTAACCTAACCTAACCTAACCTAACCTAACCTAACCTAACCTAACCTAACCTAACCTAACCTAACCTTTTTTTTTTTTTTTTTTTTTTTTTTTTTTTTTTTTTTTTTTTTTTTTTTTTTTTTTTTTTTTTTTTTTTTTTTTTTTTTTTTCTAAGGAGGGAATTTGCCGACCAAACAAAAGCGCCCGAGCAGACAGACGCTTATAGTGTGGGATTCACGCCAGAGATTTTACAATTACTCTGGGTGGGACCCACTAAAACCTCCTGTGTTCCCCGACCTAGCCAGAACCACCGTCAGGCATTGCTTTGTACTAGGTCGGTATGTTAGGCGTGTTGCCACGGCCTATCGCAAGTCTAGGCATCTGCCTGCCTATACTCGGAGTTAACCTAACCTAACCTAACCTAACCTAACCTAACCTAACCTAACCTAACCTAACCTAACCTAACCTAACCTAACCTAACCTAACCTAACCTAACCTAACCTAACCTAACCTAACCTAACCTAACCTAACCTAACCTTTTTTTTTTTTTTTTTTTTTTCATAAGGAGGAAATTTGCCGACCAAACAAAAGCGCCCGAGCAGACAGACGCTTATAGTGTGGGATTCACGCCAGAGATTTTACAATTACTCTGGGTGGGACCCACTAAAACCTCCTGTCTTCCCCGACCTAGCCAGAACCACCGTCAGGCATTGCTTTGTACTAGGTCGGTGTGTTAGGCGTGTTGCCACGGCCTATCGCAAGTCTAGGCATCTGCCTGCCTATACTCGGAGTTAAAGGGCATTTGCTGCCATCTCGGTCGTCCGGCTCGGTCACCGGAGCATTGCTGTCCGGAGTCCGAGCCGAGACGCTGGGGGTGTGCTCTTGGTTTGGGCGCCCGGAGGCACCACTCATCCACTCAGGATCATCAGCTATCGGTCGCCCGCGAATGAAGCAGACAGCAGTTATAGAGAACTCCCGATCGATGGTCACGGGCGCGCACGCATCGGCCTCTGCAAGTTTCCAGTCTGAACGCCTTCAACCGGGGAACATGGAGGCAGACGGGCGCCGACTAGATCCACCGATGCAGGTGCAACATTCGCGAACAACGGCGACTGCGGATGTGAGTGTTCTTCTATGTTGGGAGAGAGCAGTGCACGGAGGCACCACTCTTGCTCAGGATCATCAACAATCGGTCACCCACAAATGAAGCAGACAGCAGTTATAAAAGAACTCCCGATCGATGGTCACGGGCGTCAACATCGGCCTCTACAAGTTTCCGGTTGGTACGACTTCAACCGGCAAACATGGAGGCCGACGGTCGCCATCGAGAACCACCGATGCAGGTGCAACACTTGTGAGCGACGACGACTGCGGATGTGAGCATTCTTCCGTGTTGTTGGAGGAGAAGACCACCCCGTTGTCTTCCCCTCCAGCCTGTTGGTCCGCGGGAGCTATTTTATTTCACTCCTACCCTCCAGCAACATAGTCACTGACGAGCATTCCCCTATCCGCCACCTGGGGACGCGCTCTCTAGGGGACAGGCTCCCCCGAGAGAACCTAACCTAACCTAACCTAACCTAACCTAACCTAACCTAACCTAACCTAACCTAACCTAACCTAACCTAACCTAACCTAACCTAACCTAACCTAACCTAACCTTTTTTTTTTTTTTTTTTTTTTTTTTTTTTTTTTTTTTTTTTTTTTTTTTTTTTTTTTTTTTTTTTTTTTTTTTTTTTTTTCCATAAGGAGGAAATTTGCCGACCAAACAAAAGCGCCCGAGCAGACAGACGCTTATAGTGTGGGATTCACGCCAGAGATTTTACAATTACTCTGGGTGGGACCCACTAAAACCTCCTGTCTTCCCCGACCTAGCCAGAACCACCGTCAGGCATTGCTTTGTACTAGGTCGGTGTGTTGGGCGTGTTGCCACGGCCTCTCGCAAGTTTAGGCATCTGCCTGCCTATACTCCGAATTGGTGGGCATTCTCTGCCATCTCTCGGTCGTCTGACCCGATCACCGAAGCATTGCTGTTCGAAGTCCGGGCCGAGACGCTGGGGGTGTGCTCCTGCTTCTTCGGTGTTGTTGGAGGAGAAGACCACCCCGTTGTCTTCCCCTCCAGCCTGTTGGTCCGCGGGAGCTATTTTATTTCACTCCTACCCTCCAGCAACATAGTCACTGACGAGCATTCCCCTATCCGCCACCTGGGGACGCGCTCTCTAGGGGACAGGCTCCCCCGAGAAACCTAACCTAACCTAACCTAACCTAACCTAACCTAACCTAACCTAACCTAACCTAACCTAACCTAACCTAACCTTTTTTTTTTTTTTTTTTTTTTTTTTTTTTTCTAAGGAGGAAATTTGCCGACCAAACAAAAGTGCCCGCAGCAGACGGACACTTATAGTGTGAGATTCACGCCAGAGATTTTACAAATTACTCTGGGTGGAACTCACTAAAACCTCCTGTTTTTCCCGACCTATCCAGAACCGCCGCCAGGCATTGCTTTGTAATAGGTCGGTGTGGTTTAGGCGTGTTTTTTCAGCCTTTCGCTGGTGTAGGCATCTGCCTGCCTATACTTCGCGTTTGTGGGCATCTAGTTGCCTTCACTCTCTCTGTCTGGCCCGGTCATCCGGACATTGCTGTCCAGAACCCGGGCCGAGACGTTATTCTCTTGGCCTTCTTAGCCTCTCCGCCTCCTCCTTCATTTTCATGACGGCGGAGGCGAAGTCGAGCCAGGACGACCAGTTCTCCGTGCTCTCGAGCATACTGCTCACCATCACCTCCGGCGTAACCGAGGGCCGTCGCAGAGCTCGTGAGAGCTTGCAGCGTTCCTCGATCCACGCCGGGCAATGGAATGCGGTATGCTCGGCGTCGTCCAGACTGGAATCGCAATGGTGACAGGCCGTCGAGTTCTCCTTTCCGATCCTGTGAAGGTACGAAGAGAAGGACCCGTGGCCGGACAGGAGTTGGGTGAGATGGTAGCTCAGCTCGCCGTGCGATCTGCCACACCACGTCCTCAGGTCGCCGATGAGTCTGTGCGTCCATCTGCCCTTCTCCGAGTCGTCCCATCGCTTTTGCCAGTCTTCATATCTGACGGCTCTCGCGTCAGATCTGGTGGCTCCGCCGTAAACGGCCCGCCTCTCCTCGGCTAGAAGGTCGATAGGCGAGATTGCCGCAATGACGAGGACGGCATCTTCGGACACAGTTCTGTACGCAGTCGCGACCCGAAGGGCGCTTCTGCGCTGAACTTGTGCCATTATGCGCCTGGTCCTCTGCACCGACAGAGCCGCCGCCCACACCGGAGCGCCGTAGAGCATAGTGGAGTGCACCACCGAATTCAGCAGCACCCTCCGCCTATACCTCGGCCCCCCGATGTTTGGCATCAGCCCCGCCAACTGCTCTGTCACTACGGCCGCCTTTGCGGATGCCTTCCGGACGTGTTCGGCGAAGGTAAGCTTACGGTCTAGGTGGACGCCTAGATACCGAAGCGAGGGTGCAAAAGTCACCCCGTGTCCCTCCACCGTCAGCGCCGGAGACTCCATCTTCCTTCTCCTCGAGAAGAGAACGGCCTCGATCTTGTGAGGGGCCAGTCTGAGTCCCGACTCCCGCATCCAGGAGCAGATCCGGTGCAGCGTCATTTGAGTGACGAACTGCAGCTCGGAGGTGCTCTTTCCCGTGGCGATAACGGCGACGTCGTCCGCGAAGGCAACTATTTCTGCCCCCGCGGGGAGATCCACCCTGAGGAGGCCGTCATACATGATGTTCCACAGAGCTGGCCCGAGGACCGAACCCTGCGGAACACCCGCCTCCACTGCTCTGGTGTGAGTCACTCCGAGCTGATCGACATACTCAAGATGTCGATCGCTCAGGTAACTCGCCAGTAACTTGACGATGGAGCTGGGCGCCCGGACTCCTCCGCTCAGCGCTTTGAGAATTAGATCCCATCGCGCCGAGTTGAAGGCGTTCCGGACGTCAAGCGCCACCATCACGACACTGTGGCTCGCTTTGACAGATCCCTCCCAAGCCGTCCGTATTTTTGAGACGACCCGGGAGATGGCGTCGATCGTGGATCTGCCGCGGCGGAAGCCATACTGGCTATCGGCCAATCCGGTCAGCGGGTGCTCGATGCAAGACTGGAGCCTGTTTAATATCAAACGCTCCAGTAGCTTGCCCACCCCGCTGATCATGCAGAGCGGTCTGTACGTGGGCGGACCGGAGACCGATCCTCCGCCTTTCGGCATGAGAACCAGCCTCTGTCTTTTCCAGGACCGCCCAAACACTCCCTGTTTCAGGCACGGATTGAACGTATCCAGAAGCAACTCCGGGTATTTCTCGGCTACGACGCGCAGCACCGCGTTCGGTACTCCGTCTGGACCGGGAGTCTTATCCCCTCCCAGGCGGGTGGCTGCCAACGCCAATTCGGCCCTTGAGAAGGGCTCAGGCTCGTCTTCCGTGCATTAACCTAACCTAACCTAACCTAACCTAACCTAACCTAACCTAACCTAACCTTTTTTTTTTTTTTTTCATAAGGAGGAAATTTGCCGACCAAACAAAAGCGCCCGAGCAGACAGACGCTTATAGTGTGGGATTCACGCCAGAGATTTTACAATTACTCTGGGTGGGACCCACTAAAACCTCCTGTCTTCCCCGACCTAGCCAGAACCACCGTCAGGCATTGCTTTGTACTAGGTCGGTATGTTAGGCGTGTTGCCACGGCCTCTCGCAAGTTTAGGCATCTGCCTGCCTATACTCCGAATTGGTGGGCATTCTCTGCCATCTCTCGGTCGTCTGACCCGATCACCGAAGCATTGCTGTTCGAAGTCCGGGCCGAGACGCTGGGGGTGTGCTCCTGGTTAAGCGTCCGGAGGCACCACTCATCCACTCAGGATCATCAGCAATCGGTCGCCCACGAATGAAGCAGATAGCAGTTGTAGAGAACTCCCGATCGATGGTCACGGGCGCGCACGCATCGGCGTCTGCAAGTTTCCAGTCTGTACGCCTTCAACCGGGGAACATGGAGGCCGACGGGCGCCGACTAGATCCACCGATGCAGGTGCAACATTCGCGAGCAACGGCGACTGCGGATGTGAGTGTTCTTCTTTGTTGGGAGGGAGCAGTGCTCGGAGGCTCCATTCTTGCTCAGGATCATCAACAATCGGTCACCCACAAATGAAGCAGACAGCAGTTATGAAGAACTCCCGATCGATGGTCACGGGCGTCAACATCGGCCTCTACAAGTTTCCGGTTGGTACGACTTCAACCGGGGAACATGGAGGCCGACGGTCGCCATCGAAAACCACCGATGCAGGTGCAACATTTGCGAGCGACGACGACTGCGGATGTGAGCATTCTTCCGTGTTGTTGGAGGAGAAGACCACCCCGTTGTCTTCCCCTCCAGCCTGTTGGTCCGCGGGAGCTATTTTATTTCACTCCTACCCTCCAGCAACAGAGTCGCTGACGAGCATTCCCCTATCCGCCACCTGGGGACGCGCTCTCTAGGGGACAGGCTCCCCCGAGAGAACCTAACCTAACCTAACCTAACCTAACCTAACCTAACCTAACCTAACCTAACCTAACCTAACCTAACCTAACCTAACCTAACCTAACCTAACCTAACCTAACCTAACCTTTTTTTTTTTTTTTTTTTTTTTTTTTTTTTTTTTTTTTTTTTTTTTTTTTCATAAGGAGGAAATTTGCCGACCAAACAAAAGCGCCCGAGCAGACAGACGCTTATAGTGTGGGATTCACGCCAGAGATTTTACAATTACTCTGGGTGGGACCCACTAAAACCTCCTGTCTTCCCCGACCTAGCCAGAACCACCGTCAGGCATTGCTTTGTACTAGGTCGGTATGTTAGGCGTGTTGCCACGGCCTCTCGCAAGTTTAGGCATCTGCCTGCCTATACTCCGAATTGGTGGGCATTCTCTGCCATCTCTCGGTCGTCTGACCCGATCACCGAAGCATTGCTGTTCGAAGTCCGGGCCGAGACGCTGGGGGTGTGCTCCTGCTTCTTCGGTGTTGTTGGAGGAGAAGACCACCCCGTTGTCTTCCCCTCCAGCCTGTTGGTCCGCGGGAGCTATTTTATTTCACTCCTACCCGCCAGCAACATAGTCACTGACGAGCATTCCCCTATCCGCCACCTGGGGACGCGCTCTCTAGGGGACAGGCTCCCCCGAGAGAACCTAACCTAACCTAACCTAACCTAACCTAACCTAACCTAACCTAACCTAACCTAACCTAACCTAACCTAACCTAACCTAACCTAACCTTTTTTTTTTTTTTTTTTTTTTTTTTTTTTTTTTTTTTTTTTTTTTTTTTTTTTTTTCTCTAAGGAGGAAATTTGCCGACCAAACAAAAGTGCCCGCAGCAGACGGACACTTATAGTGTGAGATTCACGCCAGAGATTTTACAAATTACTCTGGGTGGGACTCACTAAAACCTCCTGTTTTTTCCCGACCTATCCAGAACCGCCGCCAGGCATTGCTTTGTAATAGGTCGGTGTGGTTTAGGCGTGTTTTTTCAGCCTTTCGCTGGTGTAGGCATCTGCCTGCCTATACTTCGCGTTTGTGGGCATCTAGTTGCCTTCACTCTCTCTGTCTGGCCCGGTCATCCGGACATTGCTGTCCAGAACCCGGGCCGAGACGTTATTCTCTTGGCCTTCTTACCCTCTCCGCCTCCTCCTTCATTTTCATGACGGCGGAGGCGAAGTCGAGCCAGGACGACCAGTTCTCGATGTTCTCGAGCATACTGCTCACCATCACCTCCGGCGTAACCGAGTCCCGTCGCAGAGCTCGTGAAAGCTTGCAGCGTTCCTCGATCCACGCCGGGCAATGGAATGCGGTATGCTCGGCGTCGTCCAGACTGGAATCGCAATGGTGACAGGCCGTCGAGTTCTCCTTTCCGATCCTGTGAAGGTACGAAGAGAAGGACCCGTGGCCGGACAGGAGTTGGGTGAGATGGTAGCTCAGCTCGCCGTGCGATCTGCCACACCACGTCCTCAGATCGCCGATGAGTCTGTGCGTCCACCTACCCTTCTGCGAGTCGTCCCATCGCTTTTGCCAGTCTTCATATCTGATGGCTCTCGCCTCAGTCCTGGTGGTTCCGCCGTAAACGGCCCGCCTCTCCTCGGCAAGAAGGTCGATAGGCGAGATTGCCGCAATGACGAGGACGGCATCTTCGGACACAGTTCTGTACGCAGTCGCGACCCGAAGGGCGCTTCTGCGCTGAACTTGTGCCATTATGCGCCTGGTCCTCTGCACCGACAGAGCCGCCGCCCACACCGGAGCGCCGTAGAGCATAGCGGAGTGCACCACCGAATTCAGCAGCACCCTCCGCCTATACCTCGGCCCCCCGATGTTTGGCATCAGCCCCGCCAACTGCTCTGTCACTACGGCCGCCTTTGCGGATGCCTTCCGGACGTGTTCGGCGAAGGTAAGCTTACGGTCTAGGTGGACGCCCAGATACCGAAGCGAGGGTGCGAAAGTCACCCTGTGTCCCTCCACCGTCAGCGCCGGAGGCTCCATCTTCCTTCTCCTCGAGAAGAGTACGGCCTCAGTTTTTTGAGGGGCCAGTGTGAGCCCAGACTCCCGCATCCAGGAGCAGATCCGGTGCAGCGTCATTTGAGTGACGTACTGCAGCTCGGAAGTGCTCTTTCCCGTGGCGATAACGGCGACGTCGTCCGCAAAGGCAACTATTTCTGCCCCCGCGGGGAGATCCACCCTGAGGAGGCCGTCATACATGATGCTCCACAGAGCTGGCCCGAGGACCGAACCCTGTGGAACACCCGCCTCCACTGCTCTGGTGTGAGTCACTCCGAGCTGATCGACATACTCAAGATGTCGATCGCTCAGGTAACTCGCCAGTAACTTGACGATGGAGCTGGGCGCCCGGACTCCTCCGCTCAGCGCTTTGAGAATTAAATCCCATCGCGCCGAGTTGAAGGCGTTCCGAACGTCAAGCGCCACCATCGCGACACTGTGGCTCGCTTTGACAGATCCCTCCCAAGCCGTCCGTATTATTGAGACGACCCGGGAGATCGCGTCGATCGTGGATCTGCCGCGGCGGAAGCCATACTGGCTATCGGCCAATCCGGTCAGCGGGTGCTCGATGCAAGACTGGAGCCTGTTTAATATCAGACGCTCCAGTAGCTTGCCCACCCCGCTGATCATGCAGAGCGGTCTGTACGTGGGCGGACCGGAGACCGATCCTCCGCCTTTCGGCATGAGAACCAGCCTCTGTCTCTTCCACGACCGCCCAAACACTCCCTGTTTCAGGCACGGATTGAACGTATCCAAGAGCAGCTCCGGGTATTTCTCGGCTACGACGCGCAGCACCGCGTTCGGTACCCCGTCCGGACCGGGAGTCTTATCCCCTCCCAGGCGGGCGGCTGCCAACGCCAATTCGGCCCTTGTGAAGGGCTCAGGCTCGTCTTCCGTGCAGTCGGTGTCGACACCGCCGAACGCCCCCGCCCCTCCGGCTCGCGAATCGCCTCCATGGCGAGCGACCCCGAGAGGCGCGGGGAACAGGCCGTCGACGACCGTCCGCAGATTCGACGGATCGGCCAGAAACTGGTCGAGGACTCGCCCCCTGATCTTGTTACGGACCAGTTTGTAGGGGAGTCCCCATGGGTCAATGTCGATCGTCTCGCACAGCTCGCACCAGCATCTCTCCTTCGAGGCCTTGATGGCCTTTCGAAGGGCTCGTCGAGCGTCCCGGTAGGCCTCATTCGCGCTTTCATCATGCATTCGTGCCTGTGCAAACCTTCTACTTCGCAGACACGCGCTCCGAAGCGCGGCTATCTCTTCGCTCCACCAGTACACCTGACGGCGACCACAACCAGCCGCTCTTCTGGGCATGGATGCGTCGCACGCCCTGCGGATTATCGCACTGGTGGAGGAGATGACGTTCTCTGCGTGCACAAGCTCATTCGTACCGTTTACTCTTTCGCTTCTGAAACCCACCAGATCCGCTTCGAGAGTTACGCAAAAAGCTTCGACGTCTAGTTTGCGAGTGGACCACCCGGCCACCGAGGTGGCCGGCTTTTTGATGCCACTCGCTACGTCGAAGCCGATGTATTGGTGGTCACTGTGCGAGAAAATCTCCATGACCCTCCAGTCTCTGATCTTGCCGATCGTCGTCTCATCGGCGAACGTGACGTCGACGACCGATCCGCCCGCACCCCTGCGGCAGGTCAAGCTCGAGCCCCTGTTGGCGACCCGCAGCCGGAGATGAGCGACGGCGTCGGACAGCATCGTCCCTCTGCGATCGGTCAGAGCCGAACCCCACTCGACCGCCTTGGCGTTGAAGTCACCCGCCAAAATGACAGGGCGGCTCGTCTCTACAAACAGCACCAGGTCGCTCAGCGCCGTCTCAAATTCCTCGAGTGGGGAGTTGGGCGAGAAGTAACAGCTGTAAAGCCTGATTCCGCCCAGCTCGACCCACACGCAGCCGTCCGATGTGCCGGCCGACGCTCCGGTAACTCGATGCCGCCGCGAAGCCACGAAGATGGCAGCCCGCGACGACCTGTCCGAGTACCAGTTGGACGCGGTGTTTCTGTACTGTTCAGAAATTATCACCGCGTCCGCGTTCAGCTCGGCGGCTGTCAGGAACATGAGATCCTGAGCGATCCTGCTGTTGTTGAGATTAATTTGAAGGATCCTCAGCGACATTTCTGGAGGATCCTTCTTTGCTCCTTTTGGTATGAGGGGCACACTCGGCTGCCTCCCCTGTGCTGCGACGGTAACCCCTCGTCAGCACAAGTCGGACAATGCGCGTGACTTTTACAGTCACGCGCAACGTGGCCTCGTGTACCGCAGTTGAGGCAGCAGGCGCTGCGGTCGGGGCCGGAACATCGGATGGATGTATGCCCGAAGCCCAGGCAACGGTAGCAGCGGGGTGTTCTTTTTAGTTCCCGCAGCCTGCAGGACATCAGGCCTATTTTTAGCCTGCCCTCTTTCAGCAGGCTTTGCAACCTTGCAGTGTGCGGTATTCGGAGCAGCAAGCTCCGCGTACCGGAGCGCTGTTGGCGTGTGCTCACGACCTCAAGCCCGCCACCTTCACCCGCATACGGTAGGAGCGCCGCCCTGACGTCATCCTCTGAGAGGCCCTCGTCTAGGTCTTTAACCAGGACCTCTCTCTTGGGTGCGGTGACCCTTATGTGCGCTTTATCCCCGGCCACCATCCTGACTCTCTCCTGGATGATGGCTAGGGACCCGGACTTTGTAGGGCGGAACACCAATTCCCCTTTGGCGTTCCGCCTCACCGTGAGTGGAGGCAGTGGCGTCTCCTTCTCCAGGGTGTGCATTTGCCGCAACACCTCCGCGTAGGAGAGCGGCTCGTCCCCCTCTGCCATTGGTTCAAGAACCACGCTACCCGATGGGCGCTTGCGGGTCCTGGACTTTATTGTAGGCAAGCTCATTTTTTGGGTGTGCGGAGCCGGAGGAAGTGACGGTCGATTTGAACGATGAGGAGGATGAGGGTGGCGGGGGGTGGGGAGTGGCGCAGGAAGTTTCTGGGCCGATTGCTCGGAGCCCTTCCTGGGATCACGTCTCCTCCTCTTCTTCGTCACCGTCTGGAAACGGTCCGGCTCCGCAGCCACGATCGGATTATTGGCCGCACCCAGCGGCGACGAGACGGGTATATCAAGATTTTTAATTAGAGAACGGGGAGGAGAGCTCCTAGATGACATGGTCGGGTCCATCGGACCGCCTCCGATGGCTTCGAGTTGGGCCAGTAAAAGGGTAATTTCCCGTATGTCATCTTTTATACGGGTGTGCACATTTTTTCCCTTCTTTGAATTACAAAAGGTGGCCAGTCCGCTTGCTAGCACCCTAATCTTCTCAAGGGCATCGCCCAGAGAAGATGAGGGTCGACGACATAAAGAGACAGAGGGGTCGGAGACGGTCGACAGAGGGGTCGGAGAGGACATTATTTAAATAGAATAATAATAATAATAATAAAAAAAAAAAAAAAAAAAAAAAAAAAAAAAAAAAAAAAAAAAAAAAAAAAATACAAACAAAAAAATAAAAATTGAAAAAATTTTAAATTGAAGAAAATGGAAAATATGGGAAAATTCGGAAAATGGAAAATGGAAAAGTGGGAAAATTCGGAAAAGTGGAAAATGGAAAATGGGAAAATTCGGAAAAGTGGAAAATGGAAAATGGGAAAATTCGGAAAAGTGGAAAATGGAAAATGGGAAAATTCGGAAAAGTGGAAAATGGAAAATGGGAAAATTCGGAAAAGTGGAAAATGGAAAATGGGAAAATTCGGAAAAGTGGAAAATGGAAAATGGGAAAATTCGGAAAAGTGGAAAATGGAAAATGGGAAAATGGAAAAGTGGAAAATGGAAAAGTGGGAAATGGAAAAGTGGAAAATGGAAAAGTGGGAAATGGAAAAGTGGGAATGAAAAATTATCAGGGGGGCGAAGCCCTAGCAGGGGCGCTTCACCCTGAACAAACCTCCTAGCAACACCTGAGGGGGCGCAGCAACCACAGCAGGCGCCCAGACACCAGTCCGGCCACACACAAAGCAAATTCTGATGGGGCGCAGGCGCCTAACAGGCGCTTCACGTCAGAACGCGGGCGCAGACCTCAGAAATGCGCTCCACTTGGATGGGGGCGCGATCGCTTCGCGTGTGCAAGCAAACTCTATATACTTTGGAGCGAGGCGACGCGAACCGTGCGCTCCGCTCGACAGCACAAACGCAACTAACCTAACCTAACCTAACCTTTTTTTTTTTTTTTTTTTTTTTTTTTCATAAGGAGGAAATTTGCCGACCAAACAAAAGCGCCCGGGAGACAGACGCTTATAGTGTGGGATTCACGCCAGAGATTTTACAATTACTCTGGGTGGGACCCACTAAAACCTCCTGTCTTCCCCGACCTAGCCAGAACCACCGTCAGGCATTGCTTTGTACTAGGTCGGTATGTTAGGCGTGTTGCCACGGCCTCTCGCAAGTTTAGGCATCTGCCTGCCTATACTCCGAATTGGTGGGCATTCTCTGCCATCTCTCGGTCGTCTGACCCGATCACCGAAGCATTGCTGTTCGAAGTCCGGGCCGAGACGCTGGGGGTGTGCTCTTGATTTGGGCGCCCGGAGGCACCACTCATCCACTCAGAATCATCAGCTATCGGTCGCCCGCGAATGAAGCAGACAGCAGTTATAGAGAACTCCCGATCGATGGTCACGGGCGCGCACGCATCGGCCTCTGCAAGTTTCCAGTCTGAACGCCTTCAACCGGGGAACATGGAGGCAGACGGGCGCCGACTAGATCCACCGATGCAGGTGCAACATTCGCGAACAACGGCGACTGCGGATGTGAGTGTTCTTCTATGTTGGGAGAGAGCAGTGCACGGAGGCACCACTCTTGCTCAGGATCATCAACAATCGGTCACCCACAAATGAAGCAGACAGCAGTTATAAAAGAACTCCCGATCGATGGTCACGGCCGCCAACATCGGCCTCTACAAGTTTCCGGTTGGTACGACTTCAACCGGCAAACATGGAGGCCGACGGTCGCCACCGAGAACCACCGATGCAGGTGCAACACTTGTGAGCGACGACGACTGCGGATGTGAGCATTCTTCCGTGTTGTTGGAGGAGAAGACCACCCCGTTGTCTTCCCCTCCAGCCTGTTGGTCCGCGGGAGCTATTTTATTTCACTCCTACCCAACCTAACCTAACCTAACCTAACCTAACCTAACCTTTTTTTTTTTTTTTTTTTTTTTTTCATAAGGAGGAAATTTGCCGACCAAACAAAAGCGCCCGAGCAGACAGACGCTTATAGTGTGGGATTCACGCCAGAGATTTTACAATTACTCTGGGTGGGACCCACTAAAACCTCCTGTCTTCCCCGACCTAGCCAGAACCACCGTCAGGCATTGCTTTGTACTAGGTCGGTATGTTAGGCGTGTTGCCACGGCCTCTCGCAAGTTTAGGCATCTGCCTGCCTATACTCCGAATTGGTGGGCATTCTCTGCCATCTCTCGGTCGTCTGACCCGATCACCGAAGCATTGCTGTTCGAAGTCCGGGCCGAGACGCTGGGGGTGTGCTCTTGATTTGGGCGCCCGGAGGCACCACTCATCCACTCAGGATCATCAGCTATCGGTCGCCCGCGAATGAAGCAGACAGCAGTTATAGAGAACTCCCGATCGATGGTCACGGGCGCGCACGCATCGGCCTCTGCAAGTTTCCAGTCTGAACGCCTTCAACCGGGGAACATGGAGGCAGACGGGCGCCGACTAGATCCACCGATGCAGGTGCAACATTCGCGAACAACGGCGACTGCGGATGTGAGTGTTCTTCTATGTTGGGAGAGAGCAGTGCACGGAGGCACCACTCTTGCTCAGGATCATCAACAATCGGTCACCCACAAATGAAGCAGACAGCAGTTATAAAAGAACTCCCGATCGATGGTCACGGGCGTCAACATCGGCCTCTACAAGTTTCCGGTTGGTACGACTTCAACCGGCAAACATGGAGGCCGACGGTCGCCATCGAGAACCACCGATGCAGGTGCAACACTTGTGAGCGACGACGACTGCGGATGTGAGCATTCTTCCGTGTTGTTGGAGGAGAAGACCACCCCGTTGTCTTCCCCTCCAGCCTGTTGGTCCGCGGGAGCTATTTTATTTCACTCCTACCCTCCAGCAACATAGTCACTGACGAGCATTCCCCTATCCGCCACCTGGGGACGCGCTCTCTAGGGGACAGGCTCCCCCGAGAGAACCTAACCTAACCTAACCTAACCTAACCTTTTTTTTTTTTTTTTTTTTTTTTTTTTTTCATAAGGAGGAAATTTGCCGACCAAACAAAAGCGCCCGAGCAGACAGACGCTTATAGTGTGGGATTCACGCCAGAGATTTTACAATTACTCTGGGTGGGACCCACTAAAACCTCCTGTCTTCCCCGACCTAGCCAGAACCACCGTCAGGCATTGCTTTGTGCTAGGTCGGTATGTTAGGCGTGTTGCCACGGCCTCTCGCAAGTTTAGGCATCTGCCTGCCTATACTCCGGATTGGTGGGCATTCTCTGCCATCTCTCGGTCGTCTGACCCGATCACCGAAGCATTGCTGTTCGAAGTCCGGGCCGAGACGCTGGGGGTGTGCTCTTGATTTGGGCGCCCGGAGGCACCACTCATCCACTCAGGATCATCAGCTATCGGTCGCCCGCGAATGAAGCAGACAGCAGTTATAGAGAACTCCCGATCGATGGTCACGGGCGCGCACGCATCGGCCTCTGCAAGTTTCCAGTCTGAGCGCCTTCAACCGGGGAACATGGAGGCAGACGGGCGCCGACTAGATCCACCGATGCAGGTGCAACATTCGCGAACAACGGCGACTGCGGATGTGAGTGTTCTTCTATGTTGGGAGAGAGCAGTGCACGGAGACACCACTCTTGCTCAGGATCATCAACAATCGGTCACCCACAAATGAAGCAGACAGCAGTTATAAAAGAACTCCCGATCGATGGTCACGGGCGTCAACATCGGCCTCTACAAGTTTCCGGTTGGCACGACTTCAACCGGCAAACATGGAGGCCGACGGTCGCCATCGAGAACCACCGATGCAGGTGCAACACTTGTGAGCGACGACGACTGCGGATGTGAGCTTTCTTCCGTGTTGTTGGAGGAGAAGACCACCCCGTTGTCTTCCCCTCCAGCCTGTTGGTCCGCGGGAGCTATTTTATTTCACTCCTACCCTCCAGCAACATTGTCACTGGCGAGCATTCCCCTATCCGCCACCTGGGGACGCGCTCTCTAGGGGACAGGCTCCCCCGAGAGAACCTAACCTAACCTAACCTAACCTAACCTAACCTAACCTAACCTAACCTTTTTTTTTTTTTTTTTTTTTTTTTTTTTTTTTCTAAGGAGGAAATTTGCCGACCAAACAAAAGTGCCCGCAGCAGACGGACACTTATAGTGTGAGATTCACGCCAGAGATTTTACAAATTACTCTGGGTGGGACCCACTAAAACCTCCTGTTTTCCCCGACCTATCCAGAACCGCCGCCAGGCATTGCTTTGTAATAGGTCGGTGTGATTTAGGCGTGTTTTTTCAGCCTTTCGCTGGTGTAGGCATCTGCCTGCCTAGACTTCGCGTTTGTGGGCATCTAGTTGCCTTCACTCTCTCTGTCTGGCCCGGTCATCCGGACATTGCTGTCCAGAACCCGGGCCGAGACGTTATCCTATGGGTCTTCTTACCCTCTCCGCCTCCTCCTTCATTTTCATGACGGAGGAGGCGAAGTCGAGCCAGGACGACCAGTTCTCGATGTTCTCAAGCATACTGCTCACCATCACCTCCGGCGTAACCGAGACCCGTCGCAGAGCTCGTGAAAGCTTGCAGCGTTCCTCGATCCACGCCGGGCAATGGAATGCGGTATGCTCGGCGTCGTCCAGACTGGAATCGCAATGGTGACAGGCCGTCGAGTTCTCCTTTCCGATCCTGTGAAGGTACGAAGAGAAGGACCCGTGGCCGGACAGGAGTTGGGTGAGATGGTAGCTCAGCTCGCCGTGCGATCTGCCACACCACGTCCTCAGATCGCCGATGAGTCTGTGCGTCCACCTGCCCTTCTGCGAGTCGTCCCATCGCTTTTGCCAGTCTTCATATCTGATGGCTCTCGCCTCAGATCTGGTGGTTCCGCCGTAAACGGCCCGCCTCTCCTCGGCGAGAAGGTCGATCGATAGGCGAGATTGCCGCAATGACGAGGACGGCATCTTCGGACACAGTTCTGTACGCAGTCGCGACCCGAAGGGCGCTCCTCCGCTGAACTTGTGCCATTATGCGCCTGGTCCTCTGCACCGACAGAGCCGCCGCCCACACCGGAGCGCCGTAGAGCATAGTGGAGTGCACCACCGAATTCAGCAGCACCCTCCGCCTATACCTCGGCCCCCCGATGTTTGGCATCAGCCCCGCCAACTGCTCTGTCACTACGGCCGCCTTTGCGGATGCCTTCCGGACGTGTTCGGCGAAGGTAAGCTTACGGTCTAGGTGGACGCCCAGATACCGAAGCGAGGGTGCGAAAGTCACCCCGTGTCCCTCCACCGTCAGCGCCGGAGGCTCCATCTTCCTTCTCCTCGAGAAGAGAACGGCCTCGGTCTTGTGAGGGGCCAATCTGAGTCCCGACTCCCGCATCCAGGAGCAGATCCGGTGCAGCGTCATTTGAGTGACGAACTGCAGCTCGGAGGTGCTCTTTCCCGTGGCGATAACGGCGACGTCGTCCGCGAAGGCAACTATTTCTGCCCCCGCGGGGAGATCCACCCTGAGGAGGCCGTCATACATGATGTTCCACAGAGCTGGCCCGAGGACCGAACCCTGCGGAACACCCGCCTCCACTGCTCTGGTGTGAGTCACTCCGAGCTGATCGACATACTCAAGATGTCGATCACTCAGGTAACTCGCCAGTAACCTGACGATGGAGCTGGGCGCCCGGACTCCTCCGCTCAGCGCTTTGAGAATTAGATCCCATCGCGCCGAGTTGAAGGCGTTCCGGACGTCAAGCGCCACCATCACGACACTGTGGCTCGCTTTGACAGATCCCTCCCAAGCCGTCCGTATTTTTGAGACGACCCGGGAGATGGCGTCGATCGTGGATCTGCCGCGGCGGAAGCCATACTGGCTATCGGCCAATCCGGTCAGCGGGTGCTCGATGCAAGACTGGAGCCTGTTTAATATCAGACGCTCCAGTAACTTGCCCACCCCGCTGATCATGCAGAGCGGTCTGTACGTGGGCGGACCGGAGACCGATCCTCCGCCTTTCGGCATGAGAACCAGCCTCTGTCTCTTCCACGACCGCCCAAACACTCCCTGTTTCAGGCACGGATTGAACGTATCCAGAAGCAGCTCCGGGTATTTCTCGGCTACGACGCGCAGCACCGCGTTCGGTACTCCGTCTGGACCGGGAGTCTTATCCCCTCCCAGGCGGGTGGCTGCCAACGCCAATTCGGCCCTTGAGAAGGGCTCAGGCTCGTCTTCCGTGCATTCGGTGTCGACACCGCCGAACGCCCCCGCCTCTCCGGCTCGCGAATCGCCTCCATGGCGAGCGCCCCCCCCGAGAGGCGCGGGGAACAGACCGTCGACGACCGTCCGCAGATTCGACGGATCGGCCAGAAACTGGTCGAGGACTCGCCCCCTGATCTTGTTACGGACCAGTTTGTAGGGGAGTCCCCATGGGTCGATGTCGATCGTCTCGCACAGCTCGCGCCAGCATCTCTCCTTCGAGGCCTTGATGGCCTTGCGAAGGGCTCTTCGAGCGTCCCGGTAGGCCTCATTCGCGCTTTCATCGTGCATTCGTGCTTGTGCAAACCTTCTATTTCGCAGACACGCGCTCCGAAGCGCGGCTATCTCTTCACTCCACCAGTACACCTGACGGCGACCACAACCAGCCGCTCTTCTGGGCATGGATGCGTCGCACGCCCTGCGGATTATCGCACTGGTGGAGGAGATGACGTTCTCTGCGTGCACAAGCTCATTCGTACCGTTTACTCTTTCGCTTCTGGAACCTACCAGATCCGCTTCGAGAGTTACGCAAAAAGCTTCGACGTCTAGTTTGCGAGTGGACCACCCGGCCACCGAGGTGGCCGGCTTTTTGATGCCACTCGCTACGTCGAAGCCGATGTATTGGTGGTCACTGTGCGAGAAAATCTCCATGACCCTCCAGTCTCTGATCTTGCCGATCGTCGTCTCATCGGCGAACGTGACGTCGACGACCGATCCGCCCGCACCCCTGCGGCAGGTCAAGCTCGAGCCTCTGTTGGCGACCCGCAGCCGGAGGTAAGCGACGGCGTCGGACAGCATCGTCCCTCTGCGGTCGGTCAGAGCCGAACCCCACTCGACCGCCTTGGCGTTGAAGTCACCCGCCAGAATGACAGGGCGGCTCGTGTCCACAAGCAACACCAGGTCGCCCAGCGCCGTCTCAAATTCCTCGAGTGGGGAGTTGGGCGAGAAGTAACAGCTGTAAAGCCTGATTCCGCCCAGCTCGACCCACACGCAGCCGTCCGATGTGCCGGCCGACGCACCGGTAACTCGGTGTCGCCGCGAAGCCACGAAGATGGCAGCCCGCGACGACCTGTCCGAGTACCAGTTGGACGCGATGTTTCTATGCTGTTCAGAAATTATCACCGCGTCCGCGTTCAGCTCGGCGGCTGTCAGGAACATGAGATCCTGAGCGACCCTGCTGTTGTTGAGGTTAATTTGAAGGATCCTCAACGGCATTACCGGAGGATCCTTCTTTGCTCCTTTTGGTATGAGGGGCACACTCGGCTGCCTCCCCTGTGCTGCGACGGTAACCCCCCGTCAGCACAAGTCGGACAATGCGCGTGACTTTTACAGTCACGCGCAACGTGGCCTCGTGTGCCGCAGTTGAGGCAGCAGGCGCTGCGGTCGGGGCCCGAACATCGGATGGATGTATGCCCGAAGCCCAGGCAACGGTAGCAGCGGGGTGTTCTTTTTAGCTCCCGCAGCCTGCATGACATTAGGCCGATTTTTAGTCTGCCCTCTGTCAGCAGGCTTTGCAACCTTGCATTGTGCGGTACTCGGAGCAGCAGGCTCCGCGTACCGGAGTGCTGTTGGCGTGCACTCACGACCTCAACAAGCCCGCCACCTTCACCCGCATATGGTAGGAGCGCCGCCCTGACGTCGTCCTCTGAGAGGCCCTCGTCTAGATCTTTGACCAGGACCTCTCTTTTGGGTGCGGTGACCCTTATGTGCGCTTTATCCCCGGCCACCATCCTGACTCTCTCCTGGATGATGGCTAGGGCCCCGGACTTTGTAGGGCGGAACACCAATTCCCCTTTGGCGTTCCGTCTCACAGTGAGTGATGGTAGAGGCGTCTCCTTCTCTAGAGTGTGCATTTTACGAAGCACCTCCGCGTAGGAGAGCGCCTCGTTCCCCTCTACCTTTGGTTCCAGGACAACACTACCCGGTGGATATCTGCGGGTCCTGGGCTTTTTTGTAGGCTGGCTCTTTTTTTGGGGGGTGTGCGGAGCCGTAGGGGGAGGAAGTGACGGTCGCTTTGGACAACAGGGAGGAAGAAAGCGGCGGGGAGTGGGGATGGGCGCAGGAAGTTTCTGGGCCGATTGCTCGGAACCCTTCTTGGTATAACGCTTCCTTCTCCTTGTTACCAACTGGAAGCGATCCGGCTCCGCAACTGCGATGGAATTTTTGGCCGCACCCAGCGGCGAAGAGACGGGTGAAACAAGATTTTTAATTTGAGAACGGGGAGGAGAGCTCCTAGATGACATTGTACGGTCCCTCGGACCGTCTCCGATGGCCTCGATTTGGGCCAGTAAAAGGGTTATTTCCCGTATGTCATCTTTTATACGGGTGTGCACATTTTTTCCCTTCTCTGTATTACAGAAGGTGGCCAGTCCGCTCGCTAGTACTTTAATCCTCTCAAAGGTTTCTCCCAGGAAACGAGAGGAAAGATGGGGCTGTGAGATTCGTCTCGGTAGAGGGGTTGGGGGGGACATCATTTTGTTAATAAGGATAATGTAAAATTAGTACAAAATAATTAATAAAGACAAATAAAGACAATGTAAAATTAAACAATACAAAAATCAAACAATTAAAAAAAAAAAAAAAAAAAAAAGTTAATAAGACAATGTAAAGTTAAACAATTAGGCAATTAATAAAACAATGCAGAATTAATGTAAAGCTAAATAATTAAATATTAAATAAATATTAGAAAGACAATTTAAAATTAAAATTAGATAATACAGAATTAAACAATTAAACAGTTAATAAAAACAACGAAGAATTAGTGTAAATCAGACAATATAGAATTGAGAGAAAAAATTGATAAAAAAAAAAAAATTGATAAAATTGACAAAATTGATAAAATTGATAAAATTGACAAAATTGATAAAATTGATAAAATTGACAAAATGAAAAAATTGAAAAAAGTTGAAAAATTGAAAAAATTGAAAAGAGTTGAAAAATTGAAAAAAAAATTGAAAAAATTGAAAAAAGTTGAAAAATTGAAAAAATTGAAAAAAGTTGAAAAATTGAAAAAATTGAAAAAAGTTGAAAAATTGAAAAAATTGAAAAAAGTTGAAAAATTGAAAAAAATTGAAAAAAGTTGAAAAATTGAAAAAATTGAAAAAAGTTGAAAAATTGAAAAAATTGAAAAAAGTTGAAAAATTGAAAAAATTGAAAAAAGTTGAAAAATTGAAAAAATTGAAAAAAGTTGAAAAATTGAAAAAATTGAAAAAAGTTGAAAAATTGAAAAAATTGAAAAAAGTTGAAAAATTGAAAAAATTGAAAAAAGTTGAAAAATTGAAAAAATTGAAAAAAGTTGAAAAATTGAAAAAATTGAAAGAAGTTGAAAAATTGAAAAAATTGAAAAAAGTTGAAAAATTGAAAAAATTGAAAAAAGTTGAAAAATTGAAAAAATTGAAAAAATTGAAAAAAGTTGAAAAATTGAAAAAATTAAAAAAAGTTGAAAAATTGAAAAAATTGGGAAAAAAAAAAAAAAAAAAAAAAAAAAAAAAAAAAAAAAAAAAAAAGAAAAAAAAAAATTAAAATTTGAAAAAATATAAAAAATGGGGGAGGGGGTGGGGGAGGGGGGAGGGGGAGGGGGGAGGGGGAGGGGGGAGGGGGGTCCCAGCGGGGGGTGAAGCTCTAGCAGGGGGGCTAAGGCAATTAGTAAAAAAAATAGTGAAAAATTAATAATGAAATAATTAATAAATGAACATTTAGTAAAGGCCACGTAAACTTTTAATAAAGACCCTTGAGAAAAAATTATACGAAAGTGGGGGTGTATATAGAACGTGCAAGTAAGAACAAGAAAAATTGCACACGTACAAGTATGAACAAGAAAAATTGCAAGCGTACAAGTATGAACAAGAAAAATTGCAAACGTACAAGTACGAACAAGAAAAATTGCAAACGTACAAGTATGAACAGGAAAATTGCAAACGTGCAAGTATGAACAAGAAAATATTGAGGGTAAGGCAGGGGGAAGGCTGAGGGGGGAGGGGGTGAATCTTCAACACTAACCTTTGGTCACCTTGCGGATGACAGTTCGCGTAACCTGAAGGGGCGCAGGCGCCTGACAGTTGATCCGTGTTAGAACGGGGGCGCAGTCCTAGGCGTGTGTTCCGCTCGGATAAGGGGCGTTCGCACGCTTCTGGAGGTGCACCGCAGACAAGGGGGCGCGAGGGCGCAACCCTCGGATACTTCGCGTGTGCAAATTGGCACTATGACGTCACAACGGGACAACGCGGCGGAGCGGCACATAAACCGTGTGCTCTGCTCGACGCCTCGGTCGCGACTAAACCTAACCTAACCTAACCTAACCTAACCTAACCTAACCTAACCTAACCTAACCTAACCTAACCTAACCTAACCTAACCTTTTTTTTTTTTTTTTTTTTTTTTCATAAGGAGGAAATTTGCCAACCAAACAAAAGTGCCCGCAGCAGACGGACACTTATAGTGTGAGATTCACGCCAGAGATTTTACAAATTACTCTGGGTGGGACCCACTAAAACCTCCTGTATTCCCCGACCTATCCAGAACCGCCGCCAGGCATTGCTTTGTAATAGGTCGGTGTGATTTAGGCGTGTTTTTTCAGCCTTTCGCTGGTGTAGGCATCTGCCTGCCTAGACTTCGCGTTTGTGGGCATCTAATTGCCTTCACTCTCTCTGTCTGGCCCGGTCATCCGGACATTGCTGTCCAGAACCCGGGCCGAGACGTTATCCTATGGGTCTTCTTACCCTCTCCGCCTCCTCCTTCATTTTCATGACGGCGGAGGCGAAGTCGAGCCAAGACGACCAGTTCTCGATGTTCTCGAGCATACTGCTCACCATCACCTCCGGCGTAACCGAGTCCCGTCGCAGAGCTCGTAAAAGCTTGCAGCGTTCCTCGATCCACGCCGGGCAATGGAATGCGGTATGCTCGGCGTCGTCCAGACTGGAATCGCAATGGTGACAGGCCGTCGAGTTCTCCTTTCCGATCCTGTGAAGGTACGAAGAGAAGGACCCGTGGCCGGACAGGAGTTGGGTGAGATGGTAGCTCAGCTCGCCGTGCGATCTGCCACACCACGTCCTCAGATCGCCGATGAGTCTGTGCGTCCACCTGCCCTTCTGCGAGTCGTCCCATCGCTTTTGCCAGTCTTCATATCTGATGGCTCTCGCCTCAGATCTGGTGGTTCCGCCGTAAACGGCCCGCCTCTCCTCGGCGAGAAGGTCGATAGGCGAGATTGCCGCAATGACGAGGACGGCATCTTCGGACACAGTTCTGTACGCAGTCGCGACCCGAAGGGCGCTCCTCCGCTGAACTTGTGCCATTATGCGCCTGGTCCTCTGCACCGACAGAGCCGCCGCCCACACCGGAGCGCCGTAGAGCATAGTGGAGTGCACCACCGAATTCAGCAGCACCCTCCGCCCATACCTCGGCCCCCCGATGTTTGGCATCAGCCCCGCCAACTGCTCTGTCACTACGGCCGCCTTTGCGGATGCCTTCCGGACGTGTTCGGCGAAGGTAAGCTTACGGTCTAGGTAACCTAACCTAACCTAACCTAACCTAACCTAACCTAACCTAACCTAACCTAACCTAACCTAACCTAACCTAACCTAACCTAACCTAACCTAACCTAACCTAACCTAACCTAACCTAACCTAACCTTTTTTTTTTTTTTTTTTTTTTTTTTTTTTTTTTTTTTTTTTTTTTTTTTTTTTTTTTTTTTTTTTTTTTTTTTTTCTAAGGAGGAAATTTGCCGACCAAACAAAAGTGCCCGCAGCAGACGGACACTTATAGTGTGAGATTCACGCCAGAGATTTTACAAATTACTCTGGGTGGGACCCACTAAAACCTCCTGTTTTCCCCGACCTATCCAGAACCGCCGCCAGGCATTGCTTTGTAATAGGTCGGTGTGATTTAGGCGTGTTTTTTCAGCCTTTCGCTGGTGTAGGCATCTGCCTGCCTAGACTTCGCGTTTGTGGGCATCTAGTTGCCTTCACTCTCTCTGTCTGGCCCGGTCATCCGGACATTGCTGTCCAGAACCCGGGCCGAGACGTTATCCTATGGGTCTTCTTACCCTCTCCGCCTCCTCCTTCGTTTTCATGACGGAGGAGGCGAAGTCGAGCCAGGACGACCAGTTCTCGATGTTCTCAAGCATACTGCTCACCATCACCTCCGGCGTAACCGAGTCCCGTCGCAGAGCTCGTGAAAGCTTGCAGCGTTCCTCGATCCACGCCGGGCAATGGAATGCGGTATGCTCGGCGTCGTCCAGACTGGAATCGCAATGGTGACAGGCCGTCGAGTTCTCCTTTCCGATCCTGTGAAGGTACGAAGAGAAGGACCCGTGGCCGGACAGGAGTTGGGTGAGATGGTAGCTCAGCTCGCCGTGCGATCTGCTACACCACGTCCTCAGATCGCCGATGAGTCTGTGCGTCCACCTACCCTTCTGCGAGTCGTCCCATCGCTTTTGCCAGTCTTCATATCTGATGGCTCTCGCCTCAGTCCTGGTGGTTCCGCCGTAAACGGCCCGCCTCTCCTCGGCGAGAAGGTCGATAGGCGAGATTGCCGCAATGACGAGGACGGCATCTTCGGACACAGTTCTGTACGCAGTCGCGACCCGAAGGGCGCTTCTGCGCTGAACTTGTGCCATTATGCGCCTGGTCCTCTGCACCGACAGAGCCGCCGCCCACACCGGAGCGCCGTAGAGCATAGTGGAGTGCACCACCGAATTCAGCAGCACCCTCCGCCTATACCTCGGCCCCCCGATGTTTGGCATCAGCCCCGCCAACTGCTCTGTCACTACGGCCGCCTTTGCGGATGCCTTCCGGACGTGTTCGGCGAAGGTAAGCTTACGGTCTAGGTGGACGCCCAGATACCGAAGCGAGGGTGCGAAAGTCACCCCGTGTCCCTCCACCGTCAGCGCCGGAGGCTCCATCTTCCTCCTCCTCGAGAAGAGAACGGCCTCGGTCTTGTGAGGGGCCAGTCTGAGTCCCGACTCCCGCATCCAGGAGCAGATCCGGTGCAGCGTCATTTGAGTGACGAACTGCAGCTCGGAGGTGCTCTTTCCCGTGGCGATAACGGCGACGTCGTCCGCGAAGGCAACTATTTCTGCCCCCGCGGGGAGATCCACCCTGAGGAGGCCGTCATACATGATGTTCCACAGAGCTGGCCCGAGGACCGAACCCTGCGGAACACCCGCCTCCACTGCTCTGGTGTGAGTCACTCCGAGCTGATCGACATACTCAAGATGTCGATCGCTCAGGTAACTCGCCAGTAACTTGACGATGGAGCCGGGCGCCCGGACTCCTCCGCTCAGCGCTTTGAGAATTAGATCCCATCGCGCCGAGTTGAAGGCGTTCCGGACGTCAAGCGCCACCATCACGACACTGTGGCTCGCTTTGACAGATCCCTCCCAAGCCGTCCGTATTTTTGAGACGACCCGGGAGATGGCGTCGATCGTGGATCTGCCGCGGCGGAAGCCATACTGGCTATCGGCCAATCCGGTCAGCGGGTGCTCGATGCAAGACTGGAGCCTGTTTAATATCAAACGCTCCAGTAGCTTGCCCACCCCGCTGATCATGCAGAGCGGTCTGTACGTGGGCGGACCGGAGACCGATCCTCCGCCTTTCGGCATGAGAACCAGCCTCTGTCTCTTCCACGACCGCCCAAACACTCCCTGTTTCAGGCACGGATTGAACGTATCCAGAAGCAGCTCCGGGTATTTCTCGGCTACGACGCGCAGCACCGCGTTCGGTACTCCGTCTGGACCGGGAGTCTTATCCCCTCCCAGGCGGGTGGCTGCCAACGCCAATTCGGCCCTTGAGAAGGGCTCAGGCTCGTCTTCCGTGCATTCGGTGTCGACACCGCCGAACGCCCCCGCCTCTCCGGCTCGCGAATCGCCTCCATGGCGAGCGACCCCGAGAGGCGCGGGGAACAGGCCGTCGACGACCGTCCGCAGATTCGACGGATCGGCCAGAAACTGGTCGAGGACTCGCCCCCTGATCTTGTTACGGACCAGTTTGTAGGGGAGTCCCCATGGGTCAATGTCGATCGTCTCGCACAGCTCGCGCCAGCATCTCTCTTTCGAGGCCTTGATGGCCTTTCGAAGGGCTCGTCGAGCGTCCCGGTAGGCCTCATTCGCGCTTTCATCATGCATTCGTGCCTGTGCAAACCTTCTATTTCGCAGACACGCGCTCCGAAGCGCGGCTATCTCTTCGCTCCACCAGTACACCTGACGGCGACCACAACCAGCCGCTCTTCTGGGCATGGATGCGTCGCACGCCCTGCGGATTATCGCACTGGTGGAGGAGATGACGTTCTCTGCGTGCACAAGCTCATTCGTACCGTTTACTCTTTCGCTTCTGAAACCCACCAGATCCGCTTCGAGAGTTACGCAAAAAGCTTCGACGTCTAGTTTGCGAGTGGACCACCCGGCCACCGAGGTGGCCGGCTTTTTGATGCCACTCGCTACGTCGAAGCCGATGTATTGGTGGTCACTGTGCGAGAAAATCTCCATGACCCTCCAGTCTCTGATCTTGCCGATCGTCGTCTCATCGGCGAACGTGACGTCGACGACCGATCCGCCCGCACCCCTGCGGCAGGTCAAGCTCGAGCCTCTGTTGGCGACCCGCAGCCGGAGATGAGCGACGGCGTCGGACAGCATCGTCCCTCTGCGATCGGTCAGAGCCGAACCCCACTCGACCGCCTTGGCGTTGAAGTCACCCGCCAAAATGACAGGGCGGCTCGTCTCTACAAACAGCACCAGGTCGCTCAGCGCCGTCTCAAATTCCTCGAGTGGGGAGTTGGGCGAGAAGTAACAGCTGTAAAGCCTGATTCCGCCCAGCTCGACCCACACGCAGCCGTCCGATGTGCCGGCCGACGCTCCGGTAACTCGATGCCGCCGCGAAGCCACGAAGATGGCAGCCCGCGACGACCTGTCCGAGTACCAGTTGGACGCGGTGTTTCTGTACTGTTCAGAAATTATCACCGCGTCCGCGTTCAGCTCGGCGGCTGTCAGGAACATGAGATCCTGAGCGATCCTGCTGTTGTTGAGATTAATTTGAAGGATCCTCAGCGACATTTCTGGAGGATCCTTCTTTGCTCCTTTTGGTATGAGGGGCACACTCGGCTGCCTCCCCTGTGCTGCGACGGTAACCCCTCGTCAGCACAAGTCGGACAATGCGCGTGACTTTTACAGTCACGCGCAACGTGGCCTCGTGTACCGCAGTTGAGGCAGCAGGCGCTGCGGTCGGGGCCGGAACATCGGATGGATGTATGCCCGAAGCCCAGGCAACGGTAGCAGCGGGGTGTTCTTTTTAGTTCCCGCAGCCTGCAGGACATCAGGCCTATTTTTAGCCTGCCCTCTTTCAGCAGGCTTTGCAACCTTGCAGTGTGCGGTATTCGGAGCAGCAAGCTCCGCGTACCGGAGCGCTGTTGGCGTGTGCTCACGACCTCAAGCCCGCCACCTTCACCCGCATACGGTAGGAGCGCCGCCCTGACGTCATCCTCTGAGAGGCCCTCGTCTAGGTCTTTAACCAGGACCTCTCTCTTGGGTGCGGTGACCCTTATGTGCGCTTTATCCCCGGCCACCATCCTGACTCTCTCCTGGATGATGGCTAGGGCCCCGGACTTTGTAGGGCGGAAAACCTAACCTAACCTTTTTTTTTTTTTTTTTTTTTTTTTTTTTTTTCTAAGGAGGAAATTTGCCGACCAAACAAAAGCGCCCGAGCAGACAGACGCTTATAGTGTGGGATTCACGCCAGAGATTTTACAATTACTCTGGGTGGGACCCACTAAAACCTCCTGTCTTCCCCGACCTAGCCAGAACCACCGTCAGGCATTGCTTTGTACTAGGTCGGTATGTTAGGCGTGTTGCCACGGCCTCTCGCAAGTTTAGGCATCTGCCTGCCTATACTCCGAATTGGTGGGCATTCTCTGCCATCTCTCGGTCGTCTGACCCGATCACCGAAGCATTGCTGTTCGAAGTCCGGGCCGAGACGCTGGGGGTGTGCTCCTGGTTAAGCGTCCGGAGGCACCACTCATCCACTCAGGATCATCAGCAATCGGTCGCCCACGAATGAAGCAGATAGCAGTTGTAGAGAACTCCCGATCGATGGTCACGGGCGCGCACGCATCGGCGTCTGCAAGTTTCCAGTCTGTACGCCTTCAACCGGGGAACATGGAGGCCGACGGGCGCCGACTAGATCCACCGATGCAGGTGCAACATTCGCGAGCAACGGCGACTGCGGATGTGAGTGTTCTTCTTTGTTGGGAGGGAGCAGTGCTCGGAGGCTCCATTCTTGCTCAGGATCATCAACAATCGGTCACCCACAAATGAAGCAGACAGCAGTTATGAAGAACTCCCGATCGATGGTCACGGGCGTCAACATCGGCCTCTACAAGTTTCCGGTTGGTACGACTTCAACCGGGGAACATGGAGGCCGACGGTCGCCATCGAAAACCACCGATGCAGGTGCAACATTTGTGAGCGACGACGACTGCGGATGTGAGCATTCTTCCGTGTTGTTGGAGGAGAAGACCACCCCGTTGTCTTCCCCTCCAGCCTGTTGGTCCGCGGGAGCTATTTTATTTCACTCCTACCCTCCAGCAACAGAGTCGCTGACGAGCATTCCCCTATCCGCCACCTGGGGACGCGCTCTCTAGGGGACAGGCTCCCCCGAGAGAACCTAACCTAACCTAACCTAACCTAACCTAACCTAACCTTTTTTTTTTTTTTTTTTTATAAGGAGGAAATTTGCCGACCAAACAAAAGCGCCCGAGCAGACAGACGCTTATAGTGTGGGATTCACGCCAGAGATTTTACAATTACTCTGGGTGGGACCCACTAAAACCTCCTGTGTTCCCCGACCTAGCCAGAACCACCGTCAGGCATTGCTTTGTACTAGGTCGGTATGTTAGGCGTGTTGCCACGGCCTATCGCAAGTCTAGGCATCTGCCTGCCTATACTCGGAGTTAAAGGGCATTTGCTGCCATCTCGGTCGTCCGGCTCGGTCACCGGAGCATTGCTGTCCGGAGTCCGAGCCGAGACGCTGGGGGTGTGCTCTTGATTTGGGCGCCCGGAGGCACCACTCATCCACTCAGGATCATCAGCTATCGGTCGCCCGCGAATGAAGCAGACAGCAGTTATAGAGAACTCCCGATCGATGGTCACGGGCGCGCACGCATCGGCCTCTGCAAGTTTCCAGTCTGAACGCCTTCAACCGGGGAACATGGAGGCAGACGGGCGCCGACTAGATCCACCGATGCAGGTGCAACATTCGCGAACAACGGCGACTGCGGATGTGAGTGTTCTTCTATGTTGGGAGAGAGCAGTGCACGGAGGCACCACTCTTGCTCAGGATCATCAACAATCGGTCACCCACAAATGAAGCAGACAGCAGTTATAAAAGAACTCCCGATCGATGGTCACGGGCGTCAACATCGGCCTCTACAAGTTTCCGGTTGGTACGACTTCAACCGGCAAACATGGAGGCCGACGGTCGCCATCGAGAACCACCGATGCAGGTGCAACACTTGTGAGCGACGACGACTGCGGATGTGAGCATTCTTCCGTGTTGTTGGAGGAGAAGACCACCCCGTTGTCTTCCCCTCCAGCCTGTTGGTCCGCGGGAGCTATTTTATTTCACTCCTACCCTCCAGCAACATAGTCACTGACGAGCATTCCCCTATCCGCCACCTGGGGACGCGCTCTCTAGGGGACAGGCTCCCCCGAGAGAACCTAACCTAACCTAACCTTTTTTTTTTTTTTTTTTTTTTTTTCATAAGGAGGAAATTTGCCGACCAAACAAAAGCGCCCGAGCAGACAGACGCTTATAGTGTGGGATTCACGCCAGAGATTTTACAATTACTCTGGGTGGGACCCACTAAAACCTCCTGTCTTCCCCGACCTAGCCAGAACCACCGTCAGGCATTGCTTTGTACTAGGTCGGTATGTTAGGCGTGTTGCCACGGCCTCTCGCAAGTTTAGGCATCTGCCTGCCTATACTCCGAATTGGTGGGCATTCTCTGCCATCTCTCGGTCGTCTGACCCGATCACCGAAGCATTGCTGTTCGAAGTCCGGGCCGAGACGCTGGGGGTGTGCTCCTGGTTAAGCGTCCGGAGGCACCACTCATCCACTCAGGATCATCAGCAATCGGTCGCCCACGAATGAAGCAGATAGCAGTTGTAGAGAACTCCCGATCGATGGTCACGGGCGCGCACGCATCGGCGTCTGCAAGTTTCCAGTCTGTACGCCTTCAACCGGGGAACATGGAGGCCGACGGGCGCCGACTAGATCCACCGATGCAGGTGCAACATTCGCGAGCAACGGCGACTGCGGATGTGAGTGTTCTTCTTTGTTGGGAGGGAGCGGTGCTCGGAGGCTCCATTCTTGCTCAGGATCATCAACAATCGGTCACCCACAAATGAAGCAGACAGCAGTTATGAAGAACTCCCGATCGATGGTCACGGGCGTCAACATCGGCCTCTACAAGTTTCCGGTTGGTACGACTTCAACCGGGGAACATGGAGGCCGACGGTCGCCATCGAGAACCACCGATGCAGGTGCAACATTTGCGAGCGACGACGACTGCGGATGTGAGCATTCTTCCGTGTTGTTGGAGGAGAAGACCACCCCGTTGTCTTCCCCTCCAGCCTGTTGGTCCGCGGGAGCTATTTTATTTCACTCCTACCCTCCAGCAACATAGTCGCTGACGAGCATTCCCCTATCCGCCACCTGGGGACGCGCTCTCTAGGGGACAGGCTCCCCCGAGAGAACCTAACCTAACCTAACCTAACCTAACCTAACCTAACCTAACCTAACCTAACCTAACCTAACCTAACCTAACCTAACCTAACCTAACCTAACCTAACCTAACCTAACCTTTTTTTTTTTTTTTTTTTTTTTTTTTTTTTTTTTTTTTTTTTTCATAAGGAGGAAATTTGCCGACCAAACAAAAGCGCCCGAGCAGACAGACGCTTATAGTGTGGGATTCACGCCAGAGATTTTACAATTACTCTGGGTGGGACCCACTAAAACCTCCTGTGTTCCCCGACCTAGCCAGAACCACCGTCAGGCATTGCTTTGTACTAGGTCGGTATGTTAGGCGTGTTGCCACGGCCTATCGCAAGTCTAGGCATCTGCCTGCCTATACTCGGAGTTAAAGGGCATTTGCTGCCATCTCGGTCGTCCGGCTCGGTCACCGGAGCATTGCTGTCCGGAGTCCGAGCCGAGACGCTGGGGGTGTGCTCTTGATTTGGGCGCCCGGAGGCACCACTCATCCACTCAGGATCATCAGCTATCGGTCGCCCGCGAATGAAGCAGACAGCAGTTATAGAGAACTCCCGATCGATGGTCACGGGCGCGCACGCATCGGCCTCTGCAAGTTTCCAGTCTGAACGCCTTCAACCGGGGAACATGGAGGCAGACGGGCGCCGACTAGATCCACCGATGCAGGTGCAACATTCGCGAACAACGGCGACTGCGGATGTGAGTGTTCTTCTATGTTGGGAGAGAGCAGTGCACGGAGGCACCACTCTTGCTCAGGATCATCAACAATCGGTCACCCACAAATGAAGCAGACAGCAGTTATAAAAGAACTCCCGATCGATGGTCACGGGCGTCAACATCGGCCTCTACAAGTTTCCGGTTGGTACGACTTCAACCGGCAAACATGGAGGCCGACGGTCGCCATCGAGAACCACCGATGCAGGTGCAACACTTGTGAGCGACGACGACTGCGGATGTGAGCATTCTTCCGTGTTGTTGGAGGAGAAGACCACCCCGTTGTCTTCCCCTCCAGCCTGTTGGTCCGCGGGAGCTATTTTATTTCACTCCTACCCTCCAGCAACATAGTCACTGACGAGCATTCCCCTATCCGCCACCTGGGGACGCGCTCTCTAGGGGACAGGCTCCCCCGAGAGAACCTAACCTAACCTAACCTAACCTAACCTAACCTAACCTAACCTTTTTTTTTTTTTTTTTTTTTTTTTTTTTTTTTCTAAGGAGGAAATTTGCCGACCAAACAAAAGTGCCCGCAGCAGACGGACACTTATAGTGTGAGATTCACGCCAGAGATTTTACAAATTACTCTGGGTGGGACCCACTAAAACCTCCTGTTTTCCCCGACCTATCCAGAACCGCCGCCAGGCATTGCTTTGTAATAGGTCGGTGTGATTTAGGCGTGTTTTTTCAGCCTTTCGCTGGTGTAGGCATCTGCCTGCCTAGACTTCGCGTTTGTGGGCATCTAGTTGCCTTCACTCTCTCTGTCTGGCCCGGTCATCCGGACATTGCTGTCCAGAACCCGGGCCGAGACGTTATCCTATGGGTCTTCTTACCCTCTCCGCCTCCTCCTTCATTTTCATGACGGAGGAGGCGAAGTCGAGCCAGGACGACCAGTTCTCGATGTTCTCAAGCATACTGCTCACCATCACCTCCGGCGTAACCGAGTCCCGTCGCAGAGCTCGTGAAAGCTTGCAGCGTTCCTCGATCCACGCCGGGCAATGGAATGCGGTATGCTCGGCGTCGTCCAGACTGGAATCGCAATGGTGACAGGCCGTCGAGTTCTCCTTTCCGATCCTGTGAAGGTACGAAGAGAAGGACCCGTGGCCGGACAGGAGTTGGGTGAGATGGTAGCTCAGCTCGCCGTGCGATCTGCCACACCACGTCCTCAGATCGCCGATGAGTCTGTGCGTCCACCTACCCTTCTGCGAGTCGTCCCATCGCTTTTGCCAGTCTTCATATCTGATGGCTCTCGCCTCAGTCCTGGTGGTTCCGCCGTAAACGGCCCGCCTCTCCTCGGCAAGAAGGTCGATAGGCGAGATTGCCGCAATGACGAGGACGGCATCTTCGGACACAGTTCTGTACGCAGTCGCGACCCGAAGGGCGCTTCTGCGCTGAACTTGTGCCATTATGCGCCTGGTCCTCTGCACCGACAGAGCCGCCGCCCACACCGGAGCGCCGTAGAGCATAGTGGAGTGCACCACCGAATTCAGCAGCACCCTCCGCCTATACCTCGGCCCCCCGATGTTTGGCATCAGCCCCGCCAACTGCTCTGTCACTACGGCCGCCTTTGCGGATGCCTTCCGGACGTGTTCGGCGAAGGTAAGCTTACGGTCTAGGTGGACGCCCAGATACCGAAGCGAGGGTGCGAAAGTCACCCCGTGTCCCTCCACCGTCAGCGCCGGAGGCTCCATCTTCCTCCTCCTCGAGAAGAGAACGGCCTCGGTCTTGTGAGGGGCCAGTCTGAGTCCCGACTCCCGCATCCAGGAGCAGATCCGGTGCAGCGTTATTTGAGTGACGAACTGCAGCTCGGAGGTGCTCTTTCCCGTGGCGATAACGGCGACGTCATCCGCGAAGGCAACTATTTCTGCCCCCGCGGGGAGATCCACCCTGAGGAGGCCGTCATACATGATGTTCCACAGAGCTGGCCCGAGGACCGAACCCTGCGGAACACCCGCCTCCACTGCTCTGGTGTGAGTCACTCCGAGCTGATCGACATATTCAAGATGTCGATCGCTCAGGTAACTCGCCAGTAACTTGACGATGGAGCTGGGCGCCCGGACTCCTCTGCTCAGCGCTTTGAGAATTAGATCCCATCGCGCCGAGTTGAAGGCGTTCCGGACGTCAAGCGCCACCATCACGACACTGTGGCTCGCTTTGACTGATCCCTCCCAAGCCGTCCGTATTTTTGAGACGACCCGGGAGATGGCGTCGATCGTGGATCTGCCGCGGCGGAAGCCATACTGGCTATCGGCCAATCCGGTCAGCGGGTGCTCGATGCAAGACTGGAGCCTGTTTAATATCAAACGCTCCAGTAGCTTGCCCACCCCGCTGATCATGCAGAGCGGTCTGTACGTGGGCGGACCGGAGACCGATCCTCCGCCTTTCGGCATGAGAACCAGCCTCTGTCTCTTCCACGACCGCCCAAACACTCCCTGTTTCAGGCACGGATTGAACGTATCCAAGAGCAGCTCCGGATATTTCTCGGCTACGACGCGCAGCACCGCGTTCGGTACCCCGTCTGGACCGGGAGTCTTATCCCCTCCCAGGCGGGCGGCTGCCAACGCCAATTCGGCCCTTGTGAAGGGCTCAGGCTCGTCTTCCGTGCAGTCGGTGTCGACACCGCCGAACGCCCCCGCCTCTCCGGCTCGCGAATCGCCTCCATGGCGAGCGACCCCGAGAGGCGCGGGGAACAGACCGTCGACGACCGTCCGCAGATTCGACGGATCGGCCAGAAACTGGTCGAGGACTCGCCCCCTGATCTTGTTACGGACCAGTTTGTAGGGGAGTCCCCATGGGTCAATGTCGATCGTCTCGCAAAGCTCGCGCCAGCATCTCTCCTTCGAGGCCTTGATAGCCTTTCGTAGGGCTCGTCGAGCGTCCCGGTAGGCCTCATTCGCGCTTTCATCATGCATTCGTGCCTGTGCAAACCTTCTATTTCGCAGACACGCGCTCCGAAGCGCGGCTATCTCTTCGCTCCACCAGTACACCTGACGGCGACCACAACCAGCCGCTCTTCTGGGCATGGATGCGTCGCACGCCCTGCGGATTATCGCACTGGTGGAGGAGATGACGTTCTCTGCGTGCACAAGCTCATTCGTACCGTTTACTCTTTCGCTTCTGAAACCCACCAGATCCGCTTCGAGAGTTACGCAAAAAGCTTCGACGTCTAGTTTGCGAGTGGACCACCCGGCCACCGAGGTGGCCGGCTTTTTGATGCCACTCGCTACGTCGAAGCCGATGTATTGGTGGTCACTGTGCGAGAAAATCTCCATGACCCTCCAGTCTCTGATCTTGCCGATCGTCGTCTCATCGGCGAACGTGACGTCGACGACCGATCCGCCCGCACCCCTGCGGCAGGTCAAGCTCGAGCCTCTGTTGGCGACCCGCAGCCGGAGATGAGCGACGGCGTCGGACAGCATCGTCCCTCTGCGATCGGTCAGAGCCGAACCCCACTCGACCGCCTTGGCGTTGAAGTCACCCGCCAAAATGACAGGGCGGCTCGTCTCTACAAACAGCACCAGGTCGCTCAGCGCCGTCTCAAATTCCTCGAGTGGGGAGTTGGGCGAGAAGTAACAGCTGTAAAGCCTGATTCCGCCCAGCTCGACCCACACGCAGCCGTCCGATGTGCCGGCCGACGCTCCGGTAACTCGATGCCGCCGCGAAGCCACGAAGATAGCAGCCCGCGACGACCTGTCCGAGTACCAGTTGGACGCGGTGTTTCTGTACTGTTCAGAAATTATCACCGCGTCCGCGTTCAGCTCGGCGGCTGTCAGGAACATGAGATCCTGAGCGATCCTGCTGTTGTTGAGATTAATTTGAAGGATCCTCAGCGACATTTCTGGAGGATCCTTCTTTGCTCCTTTTGGTATGAGGGGCACACTCGGCTGCCTCCCCTGTGCTGCGAAGGTAACCCCTCGTCAGCACAAGTCGGACAATGCGCGTGACTTTTACAGTCACGCGCAACGTGGCCTCGTGTACCGCAGTTGAGGCAGCAGGCGCTGCGGTCGGGGCCGGAACATCGGATGGATGTATGCCCGAAGCCCAGGCAACGGTAGCAGCGGGGTGTTCTTTTTAGTTCCCGCAGCCTGCAGGACATCAGGCCTATTTTTAGCCTGCCCTCTTTCAGCAGGCTTTGCAACCTTGCAGTGTGCGGTATTCGGAGCAGCAAACTCCGCGTACCGGAGCGCTGTTGGCGTGTGCTCACGACCTCAAGCCCGCCACCCTCGCCCGCATACGGTAGGAGCGCCGCCCTGACGTCATCCTCTGAGAGGCCCTCGTCTAGGTCTTTAACCAGGACCTCTCTCTTGGGTGCGGTGACCCTTATGTGCGCTTTATCCCCGGCCACCATCCTGACTCTCTCCTGGATGATGGCTAGGGCCCCGGACTTTGTAGGGCGGAACACCAATTCCCCTTTGGCGTTCCGCCTCACCGTGAGTGGAGGCAGTGGCGTCTCCTTCTCCAGGGTGTGCATTTGCCGCAACACCTCCGCGTAGGAGAGCGGCTCGTCCCCCTCTGCCATTGGTTCAAGAACCACGCTACCCGATGGGCGCTTGCGAGTCCTGGACTTTATTGTAGGCAAGCTCATTTTTTGGGTGTGCGGAGCCGGAGGAAGTGACGGTCGATTTGAACGATGAGGAGGATGAGGGTGGCGGGGGGTGGGGAGTGGCGCAGGAAGTTTCTGGGCCGATTGCTCGGAGCCCTTCCTGGGATCACGTCTCCTCCTCTTCTTCGTCACCGTCTGGAAACGGTCCGGCTCCGCAGCCACGATCGGATTATTGGCCGCACCCAGCGGCGACGAGACGGGTATATCAAGATTTTTAATTAGAGAACGGGGAGGAGAGCTCCCAGATGACATGGTCGGGTCCATCGGACCGCCTCCGATGGCTTCGAGTTGGGCCAGTAAAAGGGTAATTTCCCGTATGTCATCTTTTATACGGGTGTGCACATTTTTTCCCTTCTTTGAATTACAAAAGGTGGCCAGTCCGCTCGCTAGAACCCTAATCTTCTCAAGGGCATCGCCCAGAGAAGATGAGGGTCGACGACATAAAGAGACAGAGGGGTCGGAGACGGTCGACAGAGGGGTCGGAGAGGACATTATTTAAATAGAATAAAAAAAAAAAAAAAATAAAAAAAAAAAAAAATAAAAAAATAAAAACAATTGAAGAAATTGAAAAATAAAAAAAATAAAAACAATTAAAGAAATTGAAAAAAAGAAAAAAAAATAAAAATTGAAAAAATTTTAAATTGAGGAAAATGGAAAAGTGGGAAAATTCGGAAAAGTGGAAAATGGAAAATGGGAAAAAACCTAACCTAACCTAACCTAACCTAACCTAACCTAACCTTTTTTTTTTTTTTTTTTTTTTTTTTTTTTTTTTTTTTTTTTTTTTTTTTCATAAGGAGGAAATTTGCCGACCAAACAAAAGCGCCCGAGCAGACAGACGCTTATAGTGTGGGATTCACGCCAGAGATTTTACAATTACTCTGGGTGGGACCCACTAAAACCTCCTGTCTTCCCCGACCTAGCCAGAACCACCGTCAGGCATTGCTTTGTACTAGGTCGGTATGTTAGGCGTGTTGCCACGGCCTCTCGCAAGTTTAGGCATCTGCCTGCCTATACTCCGAATTGGTGGGCATTCTCTGCCATCTCTCGGTCGTCTGACCCGATCACCGAAGCATTGCTGTTCGAAGTCCGGGCCGAGACGCTGGGGGTGTGCTCCTGGTTAAGCGTCCGGAGGCACCACTCATCCACTCAGGATCATCAGCAATCGGTCGCCCACGAATGAAGCAGACAGCAGTTGTAGAGAACTCCCGATCGATGGTCACGGGCGCGCACGCATCGGCGTCTGCAAGTTTCCAGTCTGTACGCCTTCAACCGGGGAACATGGAGGCCGACGGGCGCCGATTAGATCCACCGATGCAGGTGCAACATTCGCGAGCAACGGCGACTGCGGATGTGAGTGTTCTTCTTTGTTGGGAGGGAGCAGTGCTCGGAGGCTCCATTCTTGCTCAGGATCATCAACAATCGGTCACCCACAAATGAAGCAGACAGCAGTTATGAAGAACTCCCGATCGATGGTCACGGGCGTCAACATCGGCCTCTACAAGTTTCCGGTTGGTACGACTTCAACCGGGGAACATGGAGGCCGACGGTCGCCATCGAGAACCACCGATGCAGGTGCAACACTTGTGAGCGACGACGACTGCGGATGTGAGCATTCTTCCGTGTTGTTGGAGGAGAAGACCACCCCGTTGTCTTCCCCTCCAGCCTGTTGGTCCGCGGGAGCTATTTTATTTCACTCCTACCCTCCAGCAACATAGTCACTGACGAGCATTCCCCTATCCGCCACCTGGGGACGCGCTCTCTAGGGGACAGGCTCCCCCGAGAGAACCTAACCTAACCTAACCTAACCTAACCTAACCTAACCTAACCTAACCTTTTTTTTTTTTTTTTCATAAGGAGGAAATTTGCCGACCAAACAAAAGCGCCCGAGCAGACAGACGCTTATAGTGTGGGATTCACGCCAGAGATTTTACAATTACTCTGGGTGGGACCCACTAAAACCTCCTGTCTTCCCCGACCTAGCCAGAACCACCGTCAGGCATTGCTTTGTACTAGGTCGGTATGTTAGGCGTGTTGCCACGGCCTCTCGCAAGTTTAGGCATCTGCCTGCCTATACTCCGAATTGGTGGGCATTCTCTGCCATCTCTCGGTCGTCTGACCCGATCACCGAAGCATTGCTGTTCGAAGTCCGGGCCGAGACGCTGGGGGTGTGCTCCTGGTTAAGCGTCCGGAGGCACCACTCATCCACTCAGGATCATCAGCAATCGGTCGCCCACGAATGAAGCAGACAGCAGTTGTAGAGAACTCCCGATCGATGGTCACGGGCGCGCACGCATCGGCCTCTACAAGTTTCCGGTTGGTACGACTTCAACCGGGGAACATGGAGGCCAACGGTCGCCATCGAAAACCAACGATGCAGGTGCAACATTTGTGAGCGACGACGACTGCGGATGTGAGCATTCTTCCGTGTTGTTGGAGGAGAAGACCACCCCGTTGTCTTCCCCTCCAGCCTGTTGGTCCGCGGGAGCTATTTTATTTCACTCCTACCCTCCAGCAACAGAGTCGCTGACGAGCATTCCCCTATCCGCCACCTGGGGACGCGCTCTCTAGGGGACAGGCTCCCCCGAGAGAACCTAACCTAACCTAACCTAACCTTTTTTTTTTTTTTTTTTTTTTTTTTTTTTTTTCCTAAGGAGGGAATTTGCCGACCAAACAAAAGCGCCCGAGCAGACAGACGCTTATAGTGTGGGATTCACGCCAGAGATTTTACAATTACTCTGGGTGGGACCCACTAAAACCTCCTGTGTTCCCCGACCTAGCCAGAACCACCGTCAGGCATTGCTTTGTACTAGGTCGGTATGTTAGGCGTGTTACCACGGCCTATCGCAAGTCTAGGCATCTGCCTGCCTATACTCGGAGTTAAAGGGCATTTGCTGCCATCTCGGTCGTCCGGCTCGGTCACCGGAGCATTGCTGTCCGGAGTCCGAGCCGAGACGCTGGGGGTGTGCTCTTGATTTGGGCGCCCGGAGGCACCACTCATCCACTCAGGATCATCAGCTATCGGTCGCCCGCGAATGAAGCAGACAGCAGTTATAGAGAACTCCCGATCGATGGTCACGGGCGCGCACGCATCGGCCTCTGCAAGTTTCCAGTCTGAACGCCTTCAACCGGGGAACATGGAGGCAGACGGGCGCCGACTAGATCCACCGATGCAGGTGCAACATTCGCGAACAACGGCGACTGCGGATGTGAGTGTTCTTCTATGTTGGGAGAGAGCAGTGCACGGAGGCACCACTCTTGCTCAGGATCATCAACAATCGGTCACCCACAAATGAAGCAGACAGCAGTTATAAAAGAACTCCCGATCGATGGTCACGGGCGTCAACATCGGCCTCTACAAGTTTCCGGTTGGTACGACTTCAACCGGCAAACATGGAGGCCGACGGTCGCCATCGAGAACCACCGATGCAGGTGCAACACTTGTGAGCGACGACGACTGCGGATGTGAGCATTCTTCCGTGTTGTTGGAGGAGAAGACCACCCCGTTGTCTTCCCCTCCAGCCTGTTGGTCCGCGGGAGCTATTTTATTTCACTCCTACCCTCCAGCAACATAGTCACTGACGAGCATTCCCCTATCCGCCACCTGGGGACGCGCTCTCTAGGGGACAGGCTCCCCCGAGAGAACCTAACCTAACCTAACCTAACCTAACCTAACCTAACCTAACCTAACCTTTTTTTTTTTTTTTTTCATAAGGAGGAAATTTGCCGACCAAACAAAAGCGCCCGAGCAGACAGACGCTTATAGTGTGGGATTCACGCCAGAGATTTTACAATTACTCTGGGTGGGACCCACTAAAACCTCCTGTCTTCCCCGACCTAGCCAGAACCACCGTCAGGCATTGCTTTGTACTAGGTCGGTATGTTAGGCGTGTTGCCACGGCCTCTCGCAAGTTTAGGCATCTGCCTGCCTATACTCCGAATTGGTGGGCATTCTCTGCCATCTCTCGGTCGTCTGACCCGATCACCGAAGCATTGCTGTTCGAAGTCCGGGCCGAGACGCTGGGGGTGTGCTCCTGGTTAAGCGTCCGGAGGCACCACTCATCCACTCAGGATCATCAGCAATCGGTCGCCCACGAATGAAGCAGACAGCAGTTGTAGAGAACTCCCGATCGATGGTCACGGGCGCGCACGCATCGGCGTCTGCAAGTTTCCAGTCTGTACGCCTTCAACCGGGGAACATGGAGGCCGACGGGCGCCGACTAGATCCACCGATGCAGGTGCAACATTCGCGAACAACGGCGACTGCGGATGTGAGTGTTCTTCTATGTTGGGAGAGAGCAGTGCACGGAGGCACCACTCTTGCTCAGGATCATCAACAATCGGTCACCCACAAATGAAGCAGACAGCAGTTATAAAAGAACTCCCGATCGATGGTCACGGGCGTCAACATCGGCCTCTACAAGTTTCCGGTTGGTACGACTTCAACCGGCAAACATGGAGGCCGACGGTCGCCATCGAGAACCACCGATGCAGGTGCAACACTTGTGAGCGACGACGACTGCGGATGTGAGCATTCTTCCGTGTTGTTGGAGGAGAAGACCACCCCGTTGTCTTCCCCTCCAGCCTGTTGGTCCGCGGGAGCTATTTTATTTCACTCCTACCCTCCAGCAACATAGTCACTGACGAGCATTCCCCTATCCGCCACCTGGGGACGCGCTCTCTAGGGGACAGGCTCCCCCGAGAGAACCTAACCTAACCTAACCTTTTTTTTTTTTTTTTTTTTTTTTTTTTTTTTTTTTTTTTTTTTTTTTTTTTTCCTAAGGAGGGAATTTGCCGACCAAACAAAAGCGCCCGAGCAGACAGACGCTTATAGTGTGGGATTCACGCCAGAGATTTTACAATTACTCTGGGTGGGACCCACTAAAACCTCCTGTGTTCCCCGACCTAGCCAGAACCACCGTCAGGCATTGCTTTGTACTAGGTCGGTATGTTAGGCGTGTTGCCACGGCCTATCGCAAGTCTAGGCATCTGCCTGCCTATACTCGGAGTTAAAGGGCATTTGCTGCCATCTCGGTCGTCCGGCTCGGTCACCGGAGCATTGCTGTCCGGAGTCCGAGCCGAGACGCTGGGGGTGTGCTCTTGATTTGGGCGCCCGGAGGCACCACTCATCCACTCAGGATCATCAGCTATCGGTCGCCCGCGAATGAAGCAGACAGCAGTTATAGAGAACTCCCGATCGATGGTCACGGGCGCGCACGCATCGGCCTCTGCAAGTTTCCAGTCTGAACGCCTTCAACCGGGGAACATGGAGGCAGACGGGCGCCGACTAGATCCACCGATGCAGGTGCAACATTCGCGAACAACGGCGACTGCGGATGTGAGTGTTCTTCTATGTTGGGAGAGAGCAGTGCACGGAGGCACCACTCTTGCTCAGGATCATCAACAATCGGTCACCCACAAATGAAGCAGACAGCAGTTATAAAAGAACTCCCGATCGATGGTCACGGGCGTCAACATCGGCCTCTACAAGTTTCCGGTTGGTACGACTTCAACCGGCAAACATGGAGGCCGACGGTCGCCATCGAGAACCACCGATGCAGGTGCAACACTTGTGAGCGACGACGACTGCGGATGTGAGCATTCTTCCGTGTTGTTGGAGGAGAAGACCACCCCGTTGTCTTCCCCTCCAGCCTGTTGGTCCGCGGGAGCTATTTTATTTCACTCCTACCCTCCAGCAACATAGTCACTGACGAGCATTCCCCTATCCGCCACCTGGGGACGCGCTCTCTAGGGGACAGGCTCCCCCGAGAGAACCTAACCTAACCTAACCTTTTTTTTTTTTTTTTTTTTTTTTTTTTTTTTTTTTTTTTTTTTTTTCCTAAGGAGGGAATTTGCCGACCAAACAAAAGCGCCCGAGCAGACAGACGCTTATAGTGTGGGATTCACGCCAGAGATTTTTACAATTACTCTGGGTGGGACCCACTAAAACCTCCTGTGTTCCCCGACCTAGCCAGAACCACCGTCAGGCATTGCTTTGTACTAGGTCGGTATGTTAGGCGTGTTGCCACGGCCTATCGCAAGTCTAGGCATCTGCCTGCCTATACTCGGAGTTAAAGGGCATTTGCTGCCATCTCGGTCGTCCGGCTCGGTCACCGGAGCATTGCTGTCCGGAGTCCGAGCCGAGACGCTGGGGGTGTGCTCTTGATTTGGGCGCCCGGAGGCACCACTCATCCACTCAGGATCATCAGCTATCGGTCGCCCGCGAATGAAGCAGACAGCAGTTATAGAGAACTCCCGATCGATGGTCACGGGCGCGCACGCATCGGCCTCTGCAAGTTTCCAGTCTGAACGCCTTCAACCGGGGAACATGGAGGCAGACGGGCGCCGACTAGATCCACCGATGCAGGTGCAACATTCGCGAACAACGGCGACTGCGGATGTGAGTGTTCTTCTATGTTGGGAGAGAGCAGTGCACGGAGGCACCACTCTTGCTCAGGATCATCAACAATCGGTCACCCACAAATGAAGCAGACAGCAGTTATAAAAGAACTCCCGATCGATGGTCACGGGCGTCAACATCGGCCTCTACAAGTTTCCGGTTGGTACGACTTCAACCGGCAAACATGGAGGCCGACGGTCGCCATCGAGAACCACCGATGCAGGTGCAACACTTGTGAGCGACGACGACTGCGGATGTGAGCATTCTTCCGTGTTGTTGGAGGAGAAGACCACCCCGTTGTCTTCCCCTCCAGCCTGTTGGTCCGCGGGAGCTATTTTATTTCACTCCTACCCTCCAGCAACATAGTCACTGACGAGCATTCCCCTATCCGCCACCTGGGGACGCGCTCTCTAGGGGACAGGCTCCCCCGAGAGAACCTAACCTAACCTAACCTTTTTTTTTTTTTTTTTTTTTTTTTTTTTTTTTTTTTTTTTTTTTTTTTTCCTAAGGAGGGAATTTGCCGACCAAACAAAAGCGCCCGAGCAGACAGACGCTTATAGTGTGGGATTCACGCCAGAGATTTTTACAATTACTCTGGGTGGGACCCACTAAAACCTCCTGTGTTCCCCGACCTAGCCAGAACCACCGTCAGGCATTGCTTTGTACTAGGTCGGTATGTTAGGCGTGTTGCCACGGCCTATCGCAAGTCTAGGCATCTGCCTGCCTATACTCGGAGTTAAAGGGCATTTGCTGCCATCTCGGTCGTCCGGCTCGGTCACCGGAGCATTGCTGTCCGGAGTCCGAGCCGAGACGCTGGGGGTGTGCTCTTGATTTGGGCGCCCGGAGGCACCACTCATCCACTCAGGATCATCAGCTATCGGTCGCCCGCGAATGAAGCAGACAGCAGTTATAGAGAACTCCCGATCGATGGTCACGGGCGCGCACGCATCGGCCTCTGCAAGTTTCCAGTCTGAACGCCTTCAACCGGGGAACATGGAGGCAGACGGGCGCCGACTAGATCCACCGATGCAGGTGCAACATTCGCGAACAACGGCGACTGCGGATGTGAGTGTTCTTCTATGTTGGGAGAGAGCAGTGCACGGAGGCACCACTCTTGCTCAGGATCATCAACAATCGGTCACCCACAAATGAAGCAGACAGCAGTTATAAAAGAACTCCCGATCGATGGTCACGGGCGTCAACATCGGCCTCTACAAGTTTCCGGTTGGTACGACTTCAACCGGCAAACATGGAGGCCGACGGTCGCCATCGAGAACCACCGATGCAGGTGCAACACTTGTGAGCGACGACGACTGCGGATGTGAGCATTCTTCCGTGTTGTTGGAGGAGAAGACCACCCCGTTGTCTTCCCCTCCAGCCTGTTGGTCCGCGGGAGCTATTTTATTTCACTCCTACCCTCCAGCAACATAGTCACTGACGAGCATTCCCCTATCCGCCACCTGGGGACGCGCTCTCTAGGGGACAGGCTCCCCCGAGAGAACCTAACCTAACCTAACCTAACCTAACCTAACCTAACCTAACCTAACCTAACCTAACCTAACCTTTTTTTTTTTTTTTTTTTTTTTTCTAAGGAGGAAATTTGCCGACCAAACAAAAGTGCCCGCAGCAGACGGACACTTATAGTGTGAGATTCACGCCAGAGATTTTACAAATTACTCTGGGTGGGACTCACTAAAACCTCCTGTTTTTCCCGACCTATCCAGAACCGCCGCCAGGCATTGCTTTGTAATAGGTCGGTGTGGTTTAGGCGTGTTTTTTCAGCCTTTCGCTGGTGTAGGCATCTGCCTGCCTATACTTCGCGTTTGTGGGCATCTAGTTGCCTTCACTCTCTCTGTCTGGCCCGGTCATCCGGACATTGCTGTCCAGAACCCGGGCCGAGACGTTATTCTCTTGGCCTTCTTAGCCTCTCCGCCTCCTCCTTCATTTTCATGACGGCGGAGGCGAAGTCGAGCCAGGACGACCAGTTCTCCGTGCTCTCGAGCATACTGCTCACCATCACCTCCGGCGTAACCGAGGGCCGTCGCAGAGCTCGTGAGAGCTTGCAGCGTTCCTCGATCCACGCCGGGCAATGGAATGCGGTATGCTCGGCGTCGTCCAGACTGGAATCGCAATGGTGACAGGCCGTCGAGTTCTCCTTTCCGATCCTGTGAAGGTACGAAGAGAAGGACCCGTGGCCGGACAGGAGTTGGGTGAGATGGTAGCTCAGCTCGCCGTGCGATCTGCCACACCACGTCCTCAGGTCGCCGATGAGTCTGTGCGTCCATCTGCCCTTCTCCGAGTCGTCCCATCGCTTTTGCCAGTCTTCATATCTGACGGCTCTCGCGTCAGATCTGGTGGCTCCGCCGTAAACGGCCCGCCTCTCCTCGGCTAGAAGGTCGATAGGCGAGATTGCCGCAATGACGAGGACGGCATCTTCGGACACAGTTCTGTACGCAGTCGCGACCCGAAGGGCGCTTCTGCGCTGAACTTGTGCCATTATGCGCCTGGTCCTCTGCACCGACAGAGCCGCCGCCCACACCGGAGCGCCGTAGAGCATAGTGGAGTGCACCACCGAATTCAGCAGCACCCTCCGCCTATACCTCGGCCCCCCGATGTTTGGCATCAGCCCCGCCAACTGCTCTGTCACTACGGCCGCCTTTGCGGATGCCTTCCGGACGTGTTCGGCGAAGGTAAGCTTACGGTCTAGGTGGACGCCTAGATACCGAAGCGAGGGTGCGAAAGTCACCCCGTGTCCCTCCACCGTCAGCGCCGGAGGCTCCATCTTCCTTCTCCTCGAGAAGAGAACGGCCTCGGTCTTGTGAGGGGCCAGTCTGAGTCCCGACTCCCGCATCCAGGAGCAGATCCGGTGCAGCGTCATTTGAGTGACGAACTGCAGCTCGGAGGTGCTCTTTCCCGTGGCGATAACGGCGGCGTCGTCCGCGAAGGCAACTATTTCTGCCCCCGCGGGGAGATCCACCCTGAGGAGGCCGTCATACATGATGTTCCACAGAGCTGGCCCGAGGACCGAACCCTGCGGAACACCCGCCTCCACTGCTCTGGTGTGAGTCACTCCGAGCTGATCGACATACTCAAGATGTCGATCGCTCAGGTAACTCGCCAGTAACTTGACGATGGAGCTGGGCGCCCGGACTCCTCCGCTCAGCGCTTTGAGAATTAGATCCCATCGCGCCGAGTTGAAGGCGTTCCGGACGTCAAGCGCCACCATCACGACACTGTGGCTCGCTTTGACAGATCCCTCCCAAGCCGTCCGTATTTTTGAGACGACCCGGGAGATGGCGTCGATCGTGGATCTGCCGCGGCGGAAGCCATACTGGCTATCGGCCAATCCGGTCAGCGGGTGCTCGATGCAAGACTGGAGCCTGTTTAATATCAAACGCTCCAGTAGCTTGCCCACCCCGCTGATCATGCAGAGCGGTCTGTACGTGGGCGGACCGGAGACCGATCCTCCGCCTTTCGGCATGAGAACCAGCCTCTGTCTCTTCCAGGACCGCCCAAACACTCCCTGTTTCAGGCACGGATTGAACGTATCCAGAAGCAGCTCCGGGTATTTCTCGGCTACGACGCGCAGCACCGCGTTCGGTACTCCGTCTGGACCGGGAGTCTTATCCCCTCCCAGGCGGGTGGCTGCCAACGCCAATTCGGCCCTTGAGAAGGGCTCAGGCTCGTCTTCCGTGCATTCGGTGTCGACACCGCCGAACGCCCCCGCCTCTCCGGCTCGCGAATCGCCTCCATGGTGAGCGCCCCCCCCGAGAGGCGCGGGGAACAGACCGTCGACGACCGTCCGCAGATTCGACGGATCGGCCAGAAACTGGTCGAGGACTCGCCCCCTGATCTTGTTACGGACCAGTTTGTAGGGGAGTCCCCATGGGTCGATGTCGATCGTCTCGCACAGCTCGCGCCAACATCTCTCCTTCGAGGCCTTGATGGCCTTGCGAAGGGCTCTTCGAGCGTCCCGGTAGGCCTCATTCGCTCTTTCGTCGTGCATTCGTGCTTGTGCAAACCTTCTGTTTCGCAGACACGCGCTCCGAAGCGCGGCTATCTCTTCGCTCCACCAGTACACCTGACGGCGACCACAACCAGCCGCTCTTCTGGGCATGGATGCGTCGCACGCCCTGCGGATTATCGCACTGGTGGAGGAGATGACGTTCTCTGCGTGCACAAGCTCATTCGTACCGTTTACTCTTTCGCTTCTGGAACCTACCAGATCCGCTTCGAGAGTTGCGCAGAAAGCTTCGACGTCTAGTTTGCGAGTGGACCACCCGGCCACCGAAGTGGCCGGCTTTTTGATGCCACTCACTACGTCGAAGCCGATGTATTGGTGGTCACTGTGCGAGTAGATCTCCATGACCCTCCAGTCTCTGATCTTGCCGATCGTGGTCTCATCGGCGAACGTGACGTCGACGACCGATCCGCCCGCACCCCTGCGGCAGGTCAAGCTCGAGCCTCTGTTGGCGACCCGCAGCCGGAGATGAGCGACGGCGTCGGACAGCATCGTCCCTCTGCGATCGGTCAGAGCCGAACCCCACTCGACCGCCTTGGCGTTGAAGTCACCCGCCAAAATGACAGGGCGGCTCGTCTCTACATGCAACACCAGGTCGCTCAGCGCCGTCTCAAATTCCTCGAGTGGGGAGTTGGGCGAGAAGTAACAGCTGTAAAGCCTGATTCCGCCCAGCTCGACCCACACGCAGCCGTCCGATGTGCCGGCCGACGCACCGGTAACTCGGTGCCGCCGCGAAGCCACGAAAATGGCAGCCCGCGACGACCTGTCCGAGTACCAGTTGGACGCGATGTTTAACCTAACCTAACCTAACCTAACCTTTTTTTTTTTTTTTTTTTTTTTTTTTTTTTTTTTTTTTTTTTTTCCTAAGGAGGGAATTTGCCGACCAAACAAAAGCGCCCGAGCAGACAGACGCTTATAGTGTGGGATTCACGCCAGAGATTTTACAATTACTCTGGGTGGGACCCACTAAAACCTCCTGTGTTCCCCGACCTAGCCAGAACCACCGTCAGGCATTGCTTTGTACTAGGTCGGTATGTTAGGCGTGTTGCCACGGCCTATCGCAAGTCTAGGCATCTGCCTGCCTATACTCGGAGTTAAAGGGCATTTGCTGCCATCTCGGTCGTCCGGCTCGGTCACCGGAGCATTGCTGTCCGGAGTCCGAGCCGAGACGCTGGGGGTGTGCTCTTGATTTGGGCGCCCGAAGGCACCACTCATCCACTCAGGATCATCAGCTATCGGTCGCCCGCGAATGAAGCAGACAGCAGTTATAGAGAACTCCCGATCGATGGTCACGGGCGCGCACGCATCGGCCTCTGCAAGTTTCCAGTCTGAACGCCTTCAACCGGGGAACATGGAGGCAGACGGGCGCCGACTAGATCCACCGATGCAGGTGCAACATTCGCGAACAACGGCGACTGCGGATGTGAGTGTTCTTCTATGTTGGGAGAGAGCAGTGCACGGAGGCACCACTCTTGCTCAGGATCATCAACAATCGGTCACCCACAAATGAAGCAGACAGCAGTTATAAAAGAACTCCCGATCGACGGTCACGGGCGTCAACATCGGCCTCTACAAGTTTCCGGTTGGTACGACTTCAACCGGCAAACATGGAGGCCGACGGTCGCCATCGAGAACCACCGATGCAGGTGCAACATTTGTGAGCGACGACGACTGCGGATGTGAGCATTCTTCCGTGTTGTTGGAGGAGAAGACCACCCCGTTGTCTTCCCCTCCAGCCTGTTGGTCCGCGGGAGCTATTTTATTTCACTCCTACCCTCCAGCAACATAGTCACTGACGAGCATTCCCCTATCCGCCACCTGGGGACGCGCTCTCTAGGGGACAGGCTCCCCCGAGAGAACCTAACCTAACCTAACCTAACCTAACCTTTTTTTTTTTTTTTTTTTTTTTTTTTTTTTTTTTTTCCCTAAGGAGGGAATTTGCCGACCAAACAAAAGCGCCCGAGCAGACAGACGCTTATAGTGTGGGATTCACGCCAGAGATTTTACAATTACTCTGGGTGGGACCCACTAAAACCTCCTGTGTTCCCCGACCTAGCCAGAACCACCGTCAGGCATTGCTTTGTACTAGGTCGGTATGTTAGGCGTGTTGCCACGGCCTATCGCAAGTCTAGGCATCTGCCTGCCTATACTCGGAGTTAAAGGGCATTTGCTGCCATCTCGGTCGTCCGGCTCGGTCACCGGAGCATTGCTGTCCGGAGTCCGAGCCGAGACGCTGGGGGTGTGCTCTTGATTTGGGCGCCCGGAGGCACCACTCATCCACTCAGGATCATCAGCTACCGGTCGCCCGCGAATGAAGCAGACAGCAGTTATAGAATCCAAAAATACGGTGAATTTTTCTACACGATCGCATCGTGTTAAAAAACACATTGCGGAATTTTTTTTTGAAAATCGTACTATGTTGCGATGAAAAAAAACAAAAGTGAAAAATCATTTGCAATCGTATAAAAAAATGTTTAAATTGATTTCGATCGAATTCACCTTAATTTTTGACCACGCTAAAGTGATTTTTAGAAATTCACCTTACTTTTTGATCACGCAACATTTTCCGTATAAATGTGTGCTGTATCAAAAAGTAAGGTGAATTTTATGTAATGACCGTGGAACGATCAAAAAGTAAGGTGAACTCGATCCAAAAATACGGTGAATTTTTCTACACGATCGCATCGTGTTAAAAAACACATTGCGGAATTGTTTTTTTAAAATCGTACTATGTTGCGATGAAAAAAAACAAAAGTGAAAAATCATTTGCAATCGTATAAAAAAATGTTTAAATTGATTTCGATCGAATTCACCTTAATTTTTGATCACGCTAAAGTGATTTTTAGAAATTCACCTTACTTTTTGATCACGCAACATTTTCCATATAAATGTGTGCTGTATCGAAAAGTAAGGTGAATTTTATGTAATGACCGCAGAACGATCAAAAAGTAAGGTGAACTCGATCCAACAATTTTGTGAATTTTTCTATACGATCGCATCGAGTTAAAAAAACACATTGCGGAATTTTTTATAAAAAACGTACTACGTTGTGATAAAAAAAAACAAAAGTGAATAATCATTTGCCATCGTATAAAAAAATATTTAAATGGATTTCGATCGAATTCACCTTAATTTTTGATCACGCTAAAGTGATTTTTAGAAATTCACCTTACTTTTTGATCACGCAACATTTTCCATATAAATGTGTGCTGTATCAAAAACTAAGGTGAATTTTATGTAATGACCGTGGAACGATCAAAAAGTAAGGTGAACTCGATCCAACAATTTTGTGAATTTTTCTATACGATCGCAACGAGTTAAAACACACATTGCGGAATTTTTTATAAAAAACGTACTACGTTGTGATAAAAAAAAAACAAAAGTGAATAATCATTTGCCATCGTATACAGCACACATTTATATGGAAAATGTTGCGTGATCAAAAAGTAAAGTGAATTTCTAAAAATCACTTTAGCGTGATCAACAATTAAGGTGAATTCGATCGAAATCAATTTGAATATTTTTTTATACGATGGCAAATGATTATTCACTTTTGTTTTTTTTTATCACAACGTAGTAAGTTTTTTATAAAAAATTCCGCAATGTGTTTTTTATCTCGATGCGATCGTATAGAAAAATTCACAAAATTTTTGGATCGAGTTCACCTTACTTTTTGATCGTTCTGCGGTCATTACATAAAATTCACCTTACTTTTTGATACAGCACACATTTATATGGAAAATGTTGCGTGATCAAAAAGTAAGGTGAATTTCTAAAAATCACTTTAGCGTGATCAACAATTAAGGTGAATTCGATCGAAATCAATTTGAATATTTTTTTATACGATGGCAAATGATTATTCACTTTTGTTTTTTTTATCACAACGTAGTACGTTTTTTATAAAAAATTCCGCAATGTGTTTTTTAACTCGATGCGATCGTATAGAAAAATTCACAAAATTGTTGGATCGAGTTCACCTTACTTTTTGATCGTTCTTCGGTCATTACATAAAATTCACCTTACTTTTTGATACAGCACACATTTATATGGAAAATGTTGCGTGATCAAAACGTAAGGTGTATTTCTAAAAATCACTTTAGGGTGATCAAAAATTAAGGTGAATTCGATCGAAATCCATTTAAATATTTTTTTATACGATGGCAAATGATTATTCACTTTTGTTTTTTTTATCACAACGTAGTACGTTTTTTATAAAAAATTCCGCAATGTGTGTTTTAACTCGATGCGTTCGTATAGAAAAATTCACAAAATTGTTGGATCGAGTTCACCTTACTTTTTGATCGTTCTGCGGTCATTACATAAAATTCACCTTACTTTTTCATACAGCATTCATTTATATGGAAAATGTTGCGTGATCAAAAAGTAAGGTGAATTTCTAAAAATCACTTTAGCGTGATCAACAATTAAGGTGAATTCGATCGAAATCAATTTGAATATTTTTTTATACCATGGCAAATGATTATTCACTTTTGTTTTTTTTCTCACAACGTAGTACGTTTTTTATAAAAAATTCCGCAATGTGTTTTTTATCTTGATGCGATCGTATAGAAAAATTCACAAAATTTTTGGATCGAGTTCACCTTACTTTTTGATCGTTCTTCGGTCATTACATAAAATTCACCTTACTTTTTGATACAGCACACATTTATATGGAAAATGTTGCGTGATCAAAAAGTAAGGTGAATTTCTAAAAATCACTTTAGCGTGATCAAAAATTAAGGTGAATTCGATCGAAATCAATTTGAATATTTTTTTATACGATGGCAAATGATTATTCACTTTTGTTTTTTTTTATCACAACGTAGTACGTTTTTTATAAAAAATTCCGCAATGTGTTTTTTAACTCGATGCGATCGTATAGAAAAATTCACAAAATTGTTGGATCGAGTTCACCTTACTTTTTGATCGTTCTGCGGTCATTACATAAAATTCACCTTAGTTTTAGATACAGCACACATTTATATGTTAAATGTTGCGTGATCAAAAAGTAAGGTGAATTTCTAAAAATCACTTTACCGTGATCAAAAATTAAGGTGAATTCGATCGAAATCCATTTAAATATTTTTTTATACGATGGCAAATGATTATTCACTTTTGTTTTTTTTTATCACAATGTAGTACGTTTTTTATAAAAAATTCCGCAATGTGTGTTTTAACTCGTTGCGATCGTATAGAAAAATTCACAAAATTGTTGGATCGAGTTCACCTTACTTTTTGATCGTTCCACGGTCATTACATAAAATTCACCTTAGTTTTTGATACAGCACACATTTATATGGAAAATGTTGCGTGATCAAAAAGTAAGGTGAATTTCTAAAAATCACTTTAGCGTGATCAAAAATTAAGGTGAATTCGATCGAAATCCATTTAAATATTTTTTTATACGATGGCAAATGATTATTCACTTTTGTTTTTTTTATCACAACGTAGTACGTTTTTTATAAAAAATTCCGCAATGTGTATTTTAACTCGATGCGATCGTATAGAAAAATTCACAAAATTGTTGGATCGAGTTCACCTTACTTTTTGATCGTTCCACGGTCATTACATAAAATTCACCTTAGTTTTTGATACAGCACACATTTATATGGAAAATGTTGCGTGATCAAAAAGTAAGGTGAATTTCTAAAAATCACTTTAGCGTGATCAAAAATTAAGGTGAATTCGATCGAAATCCATTTAAATATTTTTTTATACGATGGCAAATGATTATTCACTTTTGTTTTTTTTATCACAACGTAGTACGTTTTTTATAAAAAATTCCGCAATGTGTTTTTTAACTCGATGCGATCGTATAGAAAAATTCACAAAATTGTTGGATCGAGTTCACCTTACTTTTTGATCGTTCTGCGGTCATTACATAAAATTCACCTTAGTTTTTGATACAGCACACATTTATATGGAAAATGTTGCGTGATCAAAAAGTAAGGTGAATTTCTAAAAATCACTTTAGCGTGATCAAAAATTAAGGTGAATTCGATCGAAATCCATTTAAATATTTTTTTATACGATGGCAAATGATTATTCACTTTTGTTTTTTTTTATCACAACGTAGTACGTTTTTTATAAAAAATTCCGCAATGTGTTTTTTAACTCGATGCGATCGTATAGAAAAATTCACAAAATTGTTGGATCGAGTTCACCTTACTTTTTGATCGTTCCACGGTCATTACATAAAATTCACCTTAGTTTTTGATACAGCACACATTTATATGGAAAATGTTGCGTGATCAAAAAGTAAGGTGAATTTCTAAAAATCACTTTAGCGTGATCAAAAATTAAGGTGAATTCGATCGAAATCCATTTAAATATTTTTTTATACGATGGCAAATGATTATTCACTTTTGTTTTTTTTATCACAACGTAGTACGTTTTTTATAAAAAATTCCGCAATGTGTATTTTAACTCGATGCGATCGTATAGAAAAATTCACAAAATTGTTGGATCGAGTTCACCTTACTTTTTGATCGTTCCACGGTCATTACATAAAATTCACCTTAGTTTTTGATACAGCACACATTTATATGGAAAATGTTGCGTGATCAAAAAGTAAGGTGAATTTATAAAAATCACTTTAGCGTGATCAAAAATTAAGGTGAATTCGATCGAAATCCATTTAAATATTTTTTTATACGATGGCAAATGATTATTCACTTTTGTTTTTTTTATCACAACGTAGTACGTTTTTTATAAAAAATTCCGCAATGTGTTTTTTAACTCGATGCGATCGTATAGAAAAATTCACAAAATTGTTGGATCGAGTTCACCTTACTTTTTGATCGTTCTGCGGTCATTACATAAAATTCACCTTAGTTTTTGATACAGCACACATTTATATGGAAAATGTTGCGTGATCAAAAAGTAAGGTGAATTTCTAAAAATCACTTTAGCGTGATCAAAAATTAAGGTGAATTCGATCGAAATCCATTTAAATATTTTTTTATACGATGGCAAATGATTATTCACTTTTGTTTTTTTTATCACAACGTAGTACGTTTTTTATAAAAAATTCCGCAATGTGTTTTTTAACTCGATGCGATCGTATAGAAAAATTCACAAAATTGTTGGATCGAGTTCACCTTACTTTTTGATCGTTCTGCGGTCATTACATAAAATTCACCTTAGTTTTTGATACAGCACACATTTATATGGAAAATGTTGCGAGATCAAAAAGTAAGGTGAATTTCTAAAAATCACTTTAGCGTGATCAAAAATTAAGGTGAATTCGATCGAAATCCATTTAAATATTTTTTTATACGATGGCAAATGATTATTCACTTTTGTTTTTTTTATCACAACGTAGTACGTTTTTTATAAAAAATTCCGCAATGTGTTTTTTAACTCGATGCGATCGTATAGAAAAATTCACAAAATTGTTGGATCGAGTTCACCTTACTTTTTGATCGTTCTGCGGTCATTACATAAAATTCACCTTAGTTTTTGATACAGCACACATTTATATGGAAAATGTTGCGTGATCAAAAAGTAAGGTGAATTTCTAAAAATCACTTTAGCGTGATCAAAAATTAAGGTGAATTCGATCGAAATCCATTTAAATATTTTTTTATACGATGGCAAATGATTATTCACTTTTGTTTTTTTTTATCACAACGTAGTACGTTTTTTATAAAAAATTCCGCAATGTGTTTTTTAACTCGATGCGATTGTATAGAAAAATTCACAAAATTGTTGGATCGAGTTCACCTTACTTTTTGATCGTTCTGCGGTCATTACATAAAATTCACCTTAGTTTTTGATACAGCACACATTTATATGGAAAATGTTGCGTGATCAAAAAGTAAGGTGAATTTATAAAAATCACTTTAGCGTGATCAAAAATTAAGGTGAATTCGATCGAAATCCATTTAAATATTTTTTTATACGATGGCAAATGATTATTCACTTTTGTTTTTTTTTATCACAACGTAGTACGTTTTTTATAAAAAATTCCGCAATGTGTTTTTTAACTCGATGCGATTGTATAGAAAAATTCACAAAATTGTTGGATCGAGTTCACCTTACTTTTTGATCGTTCCACGGTCATTACATAAAATTCACCTTAGTTTTTGATACAGCACACATTTATATGGAAAATGTTGCGTGATCAAAAAGTAAGGTGAATTTCTAAAAATCACTTTAGCGTGATCAAAAATTAAGGTGAATTCGATCGAAATCCATTTAAATATTTTTTTATACGATGGCAAATGATTATTCACTTTTGTTTTTTTTATCACAACGTAGTACGTTTTTTATAAAAAATTCCGCAATGTGTATTTTAACTCGATGCGATCGTATAGAAAAATTCACAAAATTGTTGGATCGAGTTCACCTTACTTTTTGATCGTTCCACGGTCATTACATAAAATTCACCTTAGTTTTTGATACAGCACACATTTATATGGAAAATGTTGCGTGATCAAAAAGTAAGGTGAATTTATAAAAATCACTTTAGCGTGATCAAAAATTAAGGTGAATTCGATCGAAATCCATTTAAATATTTTTTTATACGATGGCAAATGATTATTCACTTTTGTTTTTTTTATCACAACGTAGTACGTTTTTTATAAAAAATTCCGCAATGTGTTTTTTAACTCGATGCGATCGTATAGAAAAATTCACAAAATTGTTGGATCGAGTTCACCTTACTTTTTGATCGTTCTGCGGTCATTACATAAAATTCACCTTAGTTTTTGATACAGCACACATTTATATGGAAAATGTTGCGTGATCAAAAAGTAAGGTGAATTTCTAAAAATCACTTTAGCGTGATCAAAAATTAAGGTGAATTCGATCGAAATCCATTTAAATATTTTTTTATACGATGGCAAATGATTATTCACTTTTGTTTTTTTTATCACAACGTAGTACGTTTTTTATAAAAAATTCCGCAATGTGTTTTTTAACTCGATGCGATCGTATAGAAAAATTCACAAAATTGTTGGATCGAGTTCACCTTACTTTTTGATCGTTCTGCGGTCATTACATAAAATTCACCTTAGTTTTTGATACAGCACACATTTATATGGAAAATGTTGCGTGATCAAAAAGTAAGGTGAATTTCTAAAAATCACTTTAGCGTGATCAAAAATTAAGGTGAATTCGATCGAAATCCATTTAAATATTTTTTTATACGATGGCAAATGATTATTCACTTTTGTTTTTTTTATCACAACGTAGTACGTTTTTTATAAAAAATTCCGCAATGTGTTTTTTAACTCGATGCGATCGTATAGAAAAATTCACAAAATTGTTGGATCGAGTTCACCTTACTTTTTGATCGTTCTGCGGTCATTACATAAAATTCACCTTAGTTTTTGATACAGCACACATTTATATGGAAAATGTTGCGTGATCAAAAAGTAAGGTGAATTTCTAAAAATCACTTTAGCGTGATCAAAAATTAAGGTGAATTCGATCGAAATCCATTTAAATATTTTTTTATACGATGGCAAATGATTATTCACTTTTGTTTTTTTTTATCACAACGTAGTACGTTTTTTATAAAAAATTCCGCAATGTGTTTTTTAACTCGATGCGATTGTATAGAAAAATTCACAAAATTGTTGGATCGAGTTCACCTTACTTTTTGATCGTTCTGCGGTCATTACATAAAATTCACCTTAGTTTTTGATACAGCACACATTTATATGGAAAATGTTGCGTGATCAAAAAGTAAGGTGAATTTCTAAAAATCACTTTAGCGTGATCAAAAATTAAGGTGAATTCGATCGAAATCCATTTAAATATTTTTTTATACGATGGCAAATGATTATTCACTTTTGTTTTTTTTATCACAACGTAGTACGTTTTTTATAAAAAATTCCGCAATGTGTTTTTTAACTCGATGCGATCGTATAGAAAAATTCACAAAATTGTTGGATCGAGTTCACCTTACTTTTTGATCGTTCTGCGGTCATTACATAAAATTCACCTTAGTTTTTGATACAGCACACATTTATATGGAAAATGTTGCGTGATCAAAAAGTAAGGTGAATTTCTAAAAATCACTTTAGCGTGATCAAAAATTAAGGTGAATTCGATCGAAATCCATTTAAATATTTTTTTATACGATGGCAAATGATTATTCACTTTTGTTTTTTTTTATCACAACGTAGTACGTTTTTTATAAAAAATTCCGCAATGTGTGTTTTAACTCGTTGCGATCGTATAGAAAAATTCACAAAATTGTTGGATCGAGTTCACCTTACTTTTTGATCGTTCCACGGTCATTACATAAAATTCACCTTAGTTTTTGATACAGCACACATTTATATGGAAAATGTTGCGTGATCAAAAAGTAAGGTGAATTTATAAAAATCACTTTAGCGTGATCAAAAATTAAGGTGAATTCGATCGAAATCCATTTAAATATTTTTTTATACGATGGCAAATGATTATTCACTTTTGCTTTTTTTATCACAACGTAGTACGTTTTTTATAAAAAATTCCGCAATGTGTTTTTTATCTCGATGCGATCGTATAGAAAAATTCACAAAATTTTTGGATCGAGTTCACCTTACTTTTTGATCGTTCTGCGGTCATTACATAAAATTCACCTTACTTTTTGATACAGCACACATTTATATGGAAAATGTTGCGGGATCAAAAAGTAAGGTGAATTTCTAAAAATCACTTTAGCGTGATCAAAAATTAAGGTGAATTCGATCGAAATCCATTTAAATATTTTTTTATACGATGGCAAATGATTATTCACTTTTGTTTTTTTTTATCACAATGTAGTACGTTTTTTATAAAAAATTCCGCAATGTGTGTTTTAACTCGATGCGATCGTATAGAAAAATTCACAAAATTGTTGGATCGAGTTCACCTTACTTTTTGATCGTTCCGCGGTCATTACATAAAATTCACCTTAGTTTTTGATACAGCACACATTTATATGGAAAATGTTGCGTGATCAAAAAGTAAGGTGAATTTCTAAAAATCACTTTAGCGTGATCAAAAATTAAGGTGAATTCGATCGAAATCCATTTAAATATTTTTTTATACGATGGCAAATGATTATTCACTTTTGTTTTTTTTTATCACAACGTAGTACGTTTTTTATAAAAAATTCCGCAATGTGTTTTTTAACTCGATGCGATCGTATAGAAAAATTCACAAAATTGTTGGATCGAGTTCACCTTACTTTTTGATCGTTCTGCGGTCATTACATAAAATTCACCTTAGTTTTTGATACAGCACACATTTATATGGAAAATGTTGCGTGATCAAAAAGTAAGGTGAATTTCTAAAAATCACTTTAGCGTGATCAAAAATTAAGGTGAATTCGATCGAAATCCATTTAAATATTTTTTTATACGATGGCAAATGATTATTCACTTTTGTTTTTTTTTATCACAACGTAGTACGTTTTTTATAAAAAATTCCGCAATGTGTTTTTTAACTCGATGCGATCGTATAGAAAAATTCACAAAATTGTTGGATCGAGTTCACCTTACTTTTTGATCGTTCTGCGGTCATTACATAAAATTCACCTTAGTTTTTGATACAGCACACATTTATATGGAAAATGTTGCGTGATCAAAAAGTAAGGTGAATTTCTAAAAATCACTTTAGCGTGATCAAAAATTAAGGTGAATTCGATCGAAATCCATTTAAATATTTTTTTATACGATGGCAAATGATTATTCACTTTTGTTTTTTTTATCACAACGTAGTACGTTTTTTATAAAAAATTCCGCAATGTGTATTTTAACTCGATGCGATCGTATAGAAAAATTCACAAAATTGTTGGATCGAGTTCACCTTACTTTTTGATCGTTCCACGGTCATTACATAAAATTCACCTTAGTTTTTGATACAGCACACATTTATATGGAAAATGTTGCGTGATCAAAAGGTAAGGTGAATTTCTAAAAATCACTTTAGCGTGATCAAAAATTAAGGTGAATTCGATCGAAATCCATTTAAATATTTTTTTATACGATGGCAAATGATTATTCACTTTTGTTTTTTTTATCACAACGTAGTACGTTTTTTATAAAAAATTCCGCAATGTGTTTTTTAACTCGATGCGATCGTATAGAAAAATTCACAAAATTGTTGGATCGAGTTCACCTTACTTTTTGATCGTTCTGCGGTCATTACATAAAATTCACCTTAGTTTTTGATACAGCACACATTTATATGGAAAATGTTGCGTGATCAAAAAGTAAGGTGAATTTCTAAAAATCACTTTAGCGTGATCAAAAATTAAGGTGAATTCGATCGAAATCCATTTAAATATTTTTTTATACGATGGCAAATGATTATTCACTTTTGTTTTTTTTTATCACAACGTAGTACGTTTTTTATAAAAAATTCCGCAATGTGTGTTTTAACTCGATGCGATCGTATAGAAAAATTCACAAAATTGTTGGATCGAGTTCACCTTACTTTTTGATCGTTCCACGGTCATTACATAAAATTCACCTTAGTTTTTGATACAGCACACATTTATATGGAAAATGTTGCGTGATCAAAAAGTAAGGTGAATTTCTAAAAATCACTTTAGCGTGATCAAAAATTAAGGTGAATTCGATCGAAATCCATTTAAATATTTTTTTATACGATGGCAAATGATTATTCACTTTTGTTTTTTTTATCACAACGTAGTACGTTTTTTATAAAAAATTCCGCAATGTGTGTTTTAACTCGATGCGATCGTATAGAAAAATTCACAAAATTGTTGGATCGAGTTCACCTTACTTTTTGATCGTTCTGCGGTCATTACATAAAATTCACCTTAGTTTTTGATACAGCACACATTTATATGGAAAATGTTGCGTGATCAAAAAGTAAGGTGAATTTCTAAAAATCACTTTAGCGTGATCAAAAATTAAGGTGAATTCGATCGAAATCCATTTAAATATTTTTTTATACGATGGCAAATGATTATTCACTTTTGTTTTTTTTATCACAACGTAGTACGTTTTTTATAAAAAATTCCGCAATGTGTTTTTTAACTCGATGCGATCGTATAGAAAAATTCACAAAATTGTTGGATCGAGTTCACCTTACTTTTTGATCGTTCTGCGGTCATTACATAAAATTCACCTTAGTTTTTGATACAGCACACATTTATATGGAAAATGTTGCGTGATCAAAAAGTAAGGTGAATTTCTAAAAATCACTTTAGCGTGATCAAAAATTAAGGTGAATTCGATCGAAATCCATTTAAATATTTTTTTATACGATGGCAAATGATTATTCACTTTTGTTTTTTTTATCACAACGTAGTACGTTTTTTATAAAAAATTCCGCAATGTGTTTTTTAACTCGATGCGATCGTATAGAAAAATTCACAAAATTGTTGGATCGAGTTCACCTTACTTTTTGATCGTTCTGCGGTCATTACATAAAATTCACCTTAGTTTTTGATACAGCACACATTTATATGGAAAATGTTGCGTGATCAAAAAGTAAGGTGAATTTCTAAAAATCACTTTAGCGTGATCAAAAATTAAGGTGAATTCGATCGAAATCCATTTAAATATTTTTTTATACGATGGCAAATGATTATTCACTTTTGTTTTTTTTATCACAACGTAGTACGTTTTTTATAAAAAATTCCGCAATGTGTGTTTTAACTCGATGCGATCGTATAGAAAAATTCACAAAATTGTTGGATCGAGTTCACCTTACTTTTTGATCGTTCCACGGTCATTACATAAAATTCACCTTAGTTTTTGATACAGCACACATTTATATGGAAAATGTTGCGTGATCAAAAAGTAAGGTGAATTTCTAAAAATCACTTTAGCGTGATCAAAAATTAAGGTGAATTCGATCGAAATCCATTTAAATATTTTTTTATACGATGGCAAATGATTATTCACTTTTGTTTTTTTTATCACAACGTAGTACGTTTTTTATAAAAAATTCCGCAATGTGTTTTTTAACTCGATGCGATCGTATAGAAAAATTCACAAAATTGTTGGATCGAGTTCACCTTACTTTTTGATCGTTCTGCGGTCATTACATAAAATTCACCTTAGTTTTTGATACAGCATACATTTATATGGAAAATGTTGCGTGATCAAAAAGTAAGGTGAATTTCTAAAAATCACTTTAGCGTGATCAAAAATTAAGGTGAATTCGATCGAAATCCATTTAAATATTTTTTTATACGATGGCAAATGATTATTCACTTTTGTTTTTTTTATCACAACGTAGTACGTTTTTTATAAAAAATTCCGCAATGTGTTTTTTAACTCGATGCGATCGTATAGAAAAATTCACAAAATTGTTGGATCGAGTTCACCTTACTTTTTGATCGTTCTGCGGTCATTACATAAAATTCACCTTAGTTTTTGATACAGCACACATTTATATGGAAAATGTTGCGTGATCAAAAAGTAAGGTGAATTTCTAAAAATCACTTTAGCGTGATCAAAAATTAAGGTGAATTCGATCGAAATCCATTTAAATATTTTTTTATACGATGGCAAATGATTATTCACTTTTGTTTTTTTTATCACAACGTAGTACGTTTTTTATAAAAAATTCCGCAATGTGTGTTTTAACTCGATGCGATCGTATAGAAAAATTCACAAAATTGTTGGATCGAGTTCACCTTACTTTTTGATCGTTCCACGGTCATTACATAAAATTCACCTTAGTTTTTGATACAGCACACATTTATATGGAAAATGTTGCGTGATCAAAAAGTAAGGTGAATTTCTAAAAATCACTTTAGCGTGATCAAAAATTAAGGTGAATTCGATCGAAATCCATTTAAATATTTTTTTATACGATGGCAAATGATTATTCACTTTTGTTTTTTTTATCACAACGTAGTACGTTTTTTATAAAAAATTCCGCAATGTGTGTTTTAACTCGATGCGATCGTATAGAAAAATTCACAAAATTGTTGGATCGAGTTCACCTTACTTTTTGATCGTTCCACGGTCATTACATAAAATTCACCTTAGTTTTTGATACAGCACACATTTATATGGAAAATGTTGCGTGATCAAAAAGTAAGGTGAATTTCTAAAAATCACTTTAGCGTGATCAACAATTAAGGTGAATTCGATCGAAATCAATTTGAATATTTTTTTATACGATGGCAAATGATTATTCACTTTTGTTTTTTTTTATCAGAACGTAGTACGTTTTTTATAAAAAATTCCGCAATGTGTTTTTTAACTCGATGCGATTGTGTAGAAAAATTCACAAAATTGTTGGATCGAGTTCAACTTACTTTTTGATCGTTCTGCGGTCATTACATAAAATTCATCTTACTTTTTGATACCAGTACACCTGACGGCGACCACAACCAGCCGCTCTTCTGGGCATGGATGCGTCGCACGCCCTGCGGATTATCGCACTGGTGGAGGAGATGACGTTCTCTGCGTGCACAAGCTCATTCGTACCGTTTACTCTTTCGCTTCTGGAACCTACCAGATCCGCTTCGAGAGTTACGCAAAAAGCTTCGACGTCTAGTTTGCGAGTGGACCACCCGGCCACCAAAGTGGCCGGCTTTTTGATGCCACTCACTACGTCAAAGCCGATGTATTGGTGGTCACTGTGCGAGTAGATCTCCATGACCCTCCAGTCTCTGATCTTGCCGATCGTGGTCTCATCGGCGAACGTGACGTCGACGACCGATCCGCCCGCACCCCTGCGGCAGGTCAAGCTCGAGCCTCTGTTGGCGACCCGCAGCCGGAGATGAGCGACGGCGTCGGACAGCATCGTCCCTCTGCGATCGGTCAGAGCCGAACCCCACTCGACCGCCTTGGCGTTGAAGTCACCCGCCAAAATGACAGGGCGGCTCGTCTCTACAAACAACACCAGGTCGCTCAGCGCCGTCTCAAATTCCTCGAGTGGGGAGTTGGGCGAGAAGTAACAGCTGTAAAGCCTGATTCCGCCCAGCTCGACCCACACGCAGCCGTCCGATGTGCCGGCCGACGCTCCGGTTACTCGGTGCCGCCGCGAAGCCACGAAGATGGCAGCCCGCGACGACCTGTCCGAGTACCAGTTGGACGCGGTGTTTCTGTACTGTTCAGAAATTATCACCGCGTCCGCGTTCAGCTCGGCGGCTGTCCGGAACATGAGATCCTGAGCGATCCTGCTGCTGTTGAGATTAATTTGAAGGATCCTCAGCGACATTTCTGGAGGATCCTTCTTTGCTCCTTATCGTATGAGGAGCACACTCGGCTGCCCCCCCTGTGCTGAGAAGACAATCCCCCATCAGCACAAGTCGGACAATGCGCGTGATTTTTACAGTCACGCGCAACATGGCCTCGTGTGCCGCAGTTGAGGCAGCAGGCGCTGCGGTCAGGGCCCGAACACCGCATCGCGATGTGGCCGAAGCCCAAACATCGGTAGCAGCGTTGAATGCGCACCCGTTTCCGCAGCCTGCAAGACATTAAACCTATTTTTACCGAGCGCTGTTTGAGAAGTCGTTGGACCTGCGGATTATACGGCATTCGGATTAGAAAACTCCGAGTGCCCGAGTGCTGGAGGCGTGCACTCAGGAAATCGAGCCTGTTGCCCTCGCCCATATACGGCAGGAGCGCCGCCCTGACGTCGTCCTCTGTGACGCCCTCGTCAAGGTTGTAAACCAAGACCTCTTTGGTGGGCATGACGACTCTCAGGCAGGCTTCATCTCCTGCCGCCACCCTAATTCTTTCCTGAATGACATTCAGGGCCCCTGTTTTGTTAGGGCGGTACACCAGTTCATTGTTGGCGTTCCGCCTCACTATGAGGGGTGGCAGTGGCGCTTCCTTGTCGAGGGCATGCATTTTTCGCAGTACCTCCGCATAGGAGAACGGCTTATCCCCCTCTGACTTTAATTTAAGCACCGCACTACCCGATAGGTACTTGTGGCGCGGTGTCTTTCTTAGTGGGCAGATCCGCTCCCTGGAGGGATCTGCGGGGCTTTGAAACAGGATGATATGGACGAGGAGGTGGATGAAAGTGGCGAGGGGAGGGGGGGAGCAGGAAGTCTCTGATCCGGTTGCTCGGGACCTTTCCTGGAATCGCCTCTCTTCTTCCTTCTCTTCACCATCCGGAAACGGTCCGGCTAGACAGCCGCAGTAAGATTTTTGGCCGCACCAAGCGGCGACGAGGGAGATTGAGCGCAGCCGTTCGAGTGAGGAACCGGAGGCTGAGGAGGAGAGCTCCTTGATTGAAGGAGCGGGCTCATAGGATTATCTCTGTTGGCCTCGAGCTGGGCCAGTACAAGGGAAATCTTCCCTACATCGTTTTTAATCCTATTGTGCGCGTTTTTTCCCCTCTTCGTGTTAAAGTATTGGACTAGCCCACCTGCTAGTACCTTTATCCTTTCCAGGGCTTCGCCCAGGGAAGGTGAGGGTCGACGGCACAAGGAGACACGTCCCGATAGAGGGGTCGGGGAGGACATCATTGAAAGAGTGAACAATTGAAGAAATTGAAAAAGTGAAAAATTGAAGAAAATTGAAAAAGTGGAAAATTGAAGAAAATTGGAAAAGTGAAGAAAAGTGGAAAAGTGAAGAAAATTGGAAAAGTGAGGAAAATTGAAAAAGTAAAAAAGTTAGCAGGGGGGCGAAGCCCTAGCAGGGGCGCTCCACTCCATAAAAAAAAGGGAAAAAATCCAAGAATTCTCTTTCTGAATTATGAACACGTTTCCAAGGAACCATTTAGTCGCCAGTTCGAAAAATATATTGCAAAGTTTTTTCCGGAGATTTATCTTTTATACTACAATACTCATTATATTTTCTTGTTCGAATATTAATAACAACTTTTACTATTACAAAAATTGAATTACAATCAGATTTATCGATTCAAAAATATGTAATCCAATTTAAATCGTATTGAAATTTTTATTATTGTATTTCATGTTTTTTTTAAATATATTATGTATAAATTATATAAATTGTGACACAATTACAAATATATTTTAGTAGTAAAATAATAATAAATTAATTTAGACGCGTGAGTGAAATATGAATGAAAAATTAGAGTTTTTGATTTTTAATTAGATATTATTCTTGAACGTCTATCATACATTTTATATATCCGTCAACAACAAACCATACTAACCATGGCTGTTGTGAGTTCTACTCACAGAGTTGGTGCAAAGGGTTAATGCATATATAACAACATTATTTCTTATTTCGAATTTTTATATTTTCATAAATGAATCATATTTTTTTCAGTGGTCATTTTATTTTTCAAAATTTTACTATTTAAATAGTAATTTTTGAGATAAGCTTGAAAAATATCATTGAAATCAGATTTATTAAAATTAATGAAAAATGATTAATTCTTAAAATCTGCTTTATCCTGAAAAATGTTAAAAGTGGTATAATTTAATTTTGGATGTAGGAAGAGAATAAATTCGAAACTACAAACTGTATCCCTGATTATGTTATCATAAGGTTTTTTTGGATTGCCCTCGTATGAATTAAAAATATTTTAACAACAATATGAAATATAGTTACAAATTTTTATTTTTTTTCAAAAATCTTTCAAATGCTTTTCAAGTAATTTTGCCATTAAATAATGATTTTCTAAATAACACAAATTCATTACAATTTAAATTACTGCTGATATTAATATTTTACTATTGCATCGATTGTAGTACTGATTTAATAACCTAAACTTTCTTCAAATATTTTTGATTTAAAATATATAAATATAGATATTTCACAAATACCCAAAAGTATAACCAATATATTTTTCCACAGTTTATATTTATAAGAACCAAAATCACTTGAGAATATTGTAATTTCCACAATTGCCGGAATTATAATTCCCAAAATACAAATTATTATGCTGTTTATATATATAAGTATACTTATTTTAGATACAAAATATACAAAAATCACACATAATATAAAAATAGCAACTCTTAAAAAGTAATATATAAAAACTTTTTTTTCACTAGGGTCATTAGTATAATTTTCGTGCTTCAAACGCCAGATAACTCCTATGCATTTATTTAAATTCTTGAGAAATCCAAAGATCACCAAAACGCCAAATACAAATTTTGCAATTTTCACCGTTCTGAAAAATAGAATATTACAATATTTATTACTAACTCAAATATTTGCAAATCCGTTGGACAATTCATACAAATAACAAATAATACTTTATATACGAATATGTCGTAGTAATTAAAATTTATAATTAGGATACAATCAATTTTATATATATATATATATATATATATATATATATATATATATCAAATTGCACGTTTCTTTAATAAAAGCCACATTCAAATAATGTGACTTTTATTTAATTGTACTTAAATATTATAAAATAATACTCACATATAATCAATGGGAAAATTTAATAACACAGAATATTTTACTTCATTTCCATATAAAATACAAGTCAATAATCCAACAACTGTATATGCAATTACAACGACGCCTGTACCAAAAAATAGAACGCCTTTTTGTTTAACAAAGGCTAATGGAGATCTCATCTCTTTCTTTAAATTTATCGCGTTAATCATTGGATACATAAGATAAGCGGTAACATTTAATAACACTGGCCAGTTATCGATAGATCCAATAAATGTCAGCTTATTGTCTTCAATTATATTCAGAAAATCATTATAACAACATCTTCTTAAATTCAAATTATATATTATTACGAACAAGTAATAAAAACAAATCGATAGAAAATACAAAACAGTCGTTGGTTGTAAACAACTGAATGTAATTAATAAAAAAACACAGGATAAAACTGTTACTAATGTAAACGATATATCCATGTCTGATCTCCAGTCTAACAAATTATTTATCTAAAACAAATAACAAAAATGTTACAAAACTCAATTGTATAAAATTAATATAATACACACTAACAACTTACTGAATTAAAATTATTAAGAACAATTAACAAAAGCAAACAAGAGTTCAAGAAGTGCATACAAAATAATAATAGTGAAACAAATCCGCTGAAATGAGATGAAACAGAATATTATCAATGTCTACTTCCGTATTATTAATGTAACAATTATTTTTTTGCTCCGTTTAATTTAAAACATTATCGCAAATTTAAAAGAGTTACTTTAAAGTTTAAGGAAAATATTAAGGGAACAGTTTTCACTTAAAAAATATGATTTTTATAAAATGAAGAAAACCATTTTTTTTCTTTCTATTAGACATATTAAAGTAAAATTTAAAATAAAAATCATTGAATACCGTGAAATAAATAATTATCTACATATTATTTATTCAAAAATATATTTGTGACATGTGGATTACATCATTAAAATATTCCCTCAATACGGTTGAAACCTAATAATATTCTGAAAAAAGCATTTTACCTTGCGTATCGTTTTTTCGTTATAATTTCGTTATTTAAATTATCATCATTAAAATTATTGTCATTTGTAGAAACTCTTTTAAAATATATCATTTGATTGATCGCTTTTCCAAATGATTCTTTAATTAACATTTCATATGTTAATGTGTCAAGCGAAACACATTCAGAAAATTTATCTCCGCTATTTGACTGAAACAATATAAAATTTATATTCATAGAATAAATCATTTAGGATATTTAATACAAATAGTAATTTAATTAAAAAATCAATCAAAATTTTATTATAATCAAAAATAACAAGCTGAATTCAAAAATATTAAAAGTTGGTCGTCTTATTTATAAGACGATGTTAAAAATATTACAATAAAAGCAAAAGTAATAATAATTAAAATTAAAAAGTTAAAAAATAATTAAAAACTGTATTACTAGATAATTTACTAATCAAAGAGAATTAAAGACTATAATAATTATTTTGATTCGTTATAATACAACATTTTGGCAATGTGAGATATAAATTCAAGATTTTAACAAATTTACTAATTCTATTAAAATATTTTTTTGTGTCATATAGATATATCCTGAATTAGAGCATGAAGTCAATCAGATACAAATAAGAAAACATATAAGATACTACAGATATATGTACTTTAAATCCATTTATCACATTACATCTACCTAATGAGAATTGATCATATCGTATTCTTCATTTAAATATTTTTTTATATTATATCACATACCAACATTCGACAGCAATACGCAAAAATCACTGCATTTAATGCAAAAATCAATATAGTCCACAACATTCCGCCTTTTTGAAATAAAATAGGCATAAATATCATATTTATGATGAAAAATTTAGCCACAAATTTCGCTATCATTATAGGAGTCCTGTAAGGAAATGTTGATATTTAAAGTGTTATTAATTATTATTTACAAAAAAAAAAAAAAACAATAGTAATTATATTTTACTAACGAAATGCAGACAAAACGCGAAGTTGTGTTAAGATTAAGATAATTCTTCTTAAAATATGAATATATTTTTTGATATAAATTTGACATTCTGGAACTGCAAAATAATATAAATTAATTTTATTAAAAAAGTTAATACAATGTTTATTTGTAATTTTGTACAAAATACTATTTTTGCAATTAAAAATCTCGATAGTATCGACTGAATTGAATCTGATCATAATAAATTTAATATATCGAGAATAATATACTCGTAAATACTTGCCTTGTTTGACTATTTTCCTGATTTGTATTCGCACTACAAAATTAAAAATATTTTTAAAAATGTTAAAAATAATAATTGTATAAAAATATTGACAGCTCACATTTCGTTAGTATTAATAGGTGACTCTACACTTCTTATATTTTCACTCATTATTAACTTATTGATTTTTATAAATATTAAAAAATATATGTGTTTAAACGGAAAATTATTAATAACACAAAACACGACAGTTTTAACTAACGAGTTTCTAACAAACAAGAAATAAATACTATTTGGAAATTTTTGTTACACATAAGTAAAAAAAAAAAATTGTATTATTGTAATAGAATGGAGATATATATGAACTAAAGACCATAGGAAATCTTTCATTTAATTATTACAAACGATGTATATTAGATTAAATAATTTCATTTTGTCTGAAATATTTTGTAAAACGGTGAACTTGATATATAATATTTATCTAATCTTTAAACATTTTTTAGTATATATTATCAAAAAAAAAATTAACAGTGGTGTAGTTATAAAAATAAAAGAATTAAAATACTACTCGATATATTGAGAAAAAGAAAATATTTTTTGTATAAACCTTATAATATTGTTTTCTGAAAACGGTAAAAACCATTTATTGGAAACTAAAATATAACGTGTTTATAAAGACTCAAAGCAATTTAATCCTTTATTTTTTGGATTTATTACTAAATATTTTCAAATTGACTACCAATTTAAAGATAAATAAAATAATAAATATAATATTTTAAGTCTCAATCTACAAAATTCAAATAATCATGTAAATAGAGTTTGTAGTATAAACAATGTGAACGAATTATTTTAACAATTCTTAATTATTTCAATCTTAGACTTCAAAGACATTCAATAACATTATCGCATTTTTTTTTCACTACGTCACTATATATATCAAAAAATTTAGATAAAAATTGAATTAAGAGATTAAACTTCATTTACGGATTTGCAATATTACCTTTATTTTATATTTATTTAACCAGTCTAGCATTTTCCAATTTTTTCACAATGACTTTTCTAGTTCATAGTATATACTCAATTAATTGAAATTTTTTTAAATAAAAGTAAATCAGTTTACACCGCAAAATTTTGGACGCATATATAATATATTCATAGTTCTATTTTTAAAATTTCTGATGAACAAATAAAATGGCAAAAACCGCATTATAGTACTTCAAACGCAAAATATCCTCAAATATAGTGGGCAACGTGTGTTGTATTAAACTTATTGTTAACAATTATAGTAAACAACAAGTGGGAAGTGTGTACTTCTAATGACCTAACATCATATGTGTTTTATTATATATATATATATATATATATATATATATATATATATATTCAGTTGAAAAAATTATAAAAGTAACATTATTTATGTTCAAAAATAACGACCATACTATTACGCACTTTGTAATATTTTATATTTATAATATTTATAAATATTGGTTTACGTTGAAACATATCACAACAAAGGTGTGTTTCTGATAGTATTCATTTAACTGAATTAGTACGTAAATAAAAACGTAAACAAAAATTAAATAAATCGAACCGTAAATATATATTATATAATTGAAATTAATAAATAAAAAAAAACAATTATAATATTTTTAAATGTTAAATAAATTTTAAGAAATATAAAATATATATAAATTTGAATCAATATTTTTGGCATAAAAATAAATATATCAGATATTATCGAATTGAATTTAAAAATAATAAAAAAAAATAACTTGAAAAAGAATAAACACAAAAAGGTGTGTGTGTGTACTTTTAACGACCTGACACACGCTTGCAGTAATATAAAATTATAAAATCCGCAACAAAAGCAAATTTTCATTTTTAAAATACAAAGGAATTTTCAACTTGTAATCAACCATAATTTAATTATGTCTTCTTATTATACTTCTCTTTTGAGATACAAAAATAACTATAATAATACATTAAAATAAATTTTATTGTACAACTAACAAAATAATATTCAAAAATTTAAATTTATATCATCCTGTGTATAAAGACTGGCTGCAAAAACGATATCACGTTTCACAGCAATCGAAGCTTCATCCATTTTGGATTGTAAGATTGGATCTCCAATAATTTTAGCCACATCTCGAACATTCATAAGTACCTATAAATCCAAAAATTAACGTGTTATTGTTTCTGCTTGTAATTTAAATTTATATTTTCAAACAAGCTATATTATAAATATACTAAACATAAAACATAATTCAAAATCAAAATATACACACATCGTGAATATTTTGATTTTGAATTATATGAAAAAATATACAAATCAACCCCTTCCGTTATTGTATTATAAATGTATTGATTTAAGATTTGTTTTTATAATTTACATCAATTTCTGCAACATGGTGTATTTTCTTTTCATAGCTTATTAATGCAATATGTTTTTTGATGTCAAATATGTCGCTTTCTGCTTCTACATGCTATGTTGTAAAAATATATTTGCAATACATCTTTTATTTACCTTTAGAAAAGCAATATATTGCTTTTATTATTATAGTAATAAAAGAATTAAAGAGACACATTATGGTGCGATTAATATTTAAAATTAAAAATAATCATAATAATAATTTATGACACGGTGAATGTAATTTGTTGTAAACAATTCACACATCAGATTTAATAGAATAATAAAAATAATTATTATTCATTATTATTCCCATAGTGAAAATATTTTTAACAGGCATAAAAACACAAACCTCGTGTAGTTTTTGTATACTGTGAACTATTATTCCTTCTTGAACATCTGTAATATTGATGATATCGCAAAACGGTTTTCCTTTTGCCCATTCATAAACAACTTCAACTAAACCAAAATTAAGACGATCTGCTTGTGATAAAGGATCGTCGGAGCCCACCTATCCAAAACACAATAATATTTAAAAAAATATACTTCAAATTAGTTTAAATTTCAAATTGACCAAATTCAAACTTCGTATTTTTTCTCCAATTCAGAAAGATCATGATCGACTTCTTGAACTTCTATTATACGTTCTTCCAAAATTTCAGTAAGTTTTTGCGGATTTTTTAGCTGAATTCGAGCTTCAACAACTAGGCAACTTAACAAAGCAGATATTTCCGCAGGATTTAAATCGGTCAAAATATTTCTAAATACGATTTCAGTGATCATTAATTCATTTTTACCCAATTCGCATGCAACACGACCTTTAATAGCAACGTGATGTTGAGAATCTATATATCTAAAATGTATTTTTTTTTATTAAAGAATATAATACAAATTTACTATTAATATACTTCTATGAAATATAAGAAAAAATTTTGATACCTCAACTCTTTTAAAACCTGAAGTTTCTTCTGATACTCGGGATATAAAGACATGGCTTCTGTTGACAATAATTTTTCTAATTCGTTGTATTTCCATTCCAACTGTTTGCGTTCAAATACTGATGGAAATTCATCATAAAAACTATAGAGATCGCTAGGACTGCCAAATAATGCTAATTGTCTCTAAAAAATTGATCAAAATCACATACACGATAGTCACATAATCGACTTAAAATATGTAAAATTCTTTAGTTCATAAAATGTAACTCTATTTTAGTTTTATCTTCTGAACTCTAAAATAATATAGTGTTTAGTAACTTATGCTATTAGGTTAATAAAAAAAAGTACTATAATTTAGATCATTGGAAAAGATTTACGGTATAAATATAATCTTTCAGATGTTTATAAATTTGTATTTCAGCAAAAAAATATTGTTAGATTATATTTTGTATAAATGATATATAGATATAATATTTTTACATACTCTTAATTCGGCAACTCTGTTGAGCGATTCCATAATTTCACCTCTATCAATTTTAAGCCCTTTAGTCAAATCTAGAAATTCGATATTTGCACCGCTTGCACCGTTGGAAAAAGAATAGGTCACCAAATCATTTATAGCTTGCATGCATTTTCTACTTGGTGGGGTAGTTTTTGTCTTCAAATGTTGCCTAGTCTCATAATCTAGGATAACTGACTCGCAATCTCCTTTGAACTTGGATGCAGTGAGTGCAATTATATGTTTTAATTTAATTGTAATAATTTTATGATTTGGATAACATGAATAGGCGCTACTGTATACTTGATTTCGACTAAGACTAATAACAGCGTACCACAGATTTTTATTGGTAATATGAGTTGGCACCATATAAAATTTTGGATCAAATTCTAACACCAACACTTTCAGATCTTCAGAACGATTACCTTTTTTATATAAAAAAATAATTAAAAATAACTTATTAGAAACAATGATAAGCTTCAAAAACATTTAGATATTGTATAATAAAATCAAACTTTAATTTTATCATCATGACTAATATGTATTGTTTTTTTTTAGATTTCACCAAATATAATTACTCTATTTTTTCATCTCAAGAATAATTTATTAAATTATATTTTCTTAAAGACATGCTAATCCTAAATATACTTCTCACAAAATCATTTTTTAAAATCTTAAATGTAAATATTTGTATTAGTTTATAAATTGACAATATATAATTAATATTTTAATTATTAATATACACCAATAATTCTGTATACATCTTATTTAAATTAAAAAAAAATACCTGAAAATCCTAATAATATCCCAAATTGAAAAGCGTATTTCTCAAAACACACTATCATCACTTTACCAATACATATTTCTTTTTTTTTCTGCGCCAGTATTACAGGCATTATATCAGTTAACTCTTGTATATAATTGGAAGCCACGTCACAAAAATTACTAATATACTCATAATTTGGCGTTTTTTCAAGTTCAGATAAGAGTTTGCTCAAATTTTGCATTTCAAACTTATGGGTACTAGTCTTGCACTGAACACCAAATTCGCGAAAAGATTTCTTCATCATATTCTCTATGGACAGATTGGTTACTCTGAAAATACAAAATTTTAAATATAATTGTCCTAATATAATTTGATTTTTTTTAATTATAATAATAATACCGCAATAAACTTAGCATCGTAGCATATGTCACTCTGAATTGAGAGGAGAGTTTGGTAGGTTTACCCAACATCATACTTACTAAATCTATACTGGCAGGAACTTCTTTTTTACAAAGAATAATTACAGTGCCTGTATCGTCCAAACCTAAAAATCAAGTTTTGATTCCATAGTTATTCTATAAGAAGGTAATAAAAATATCACAAGTAAAAAAAAAACTGTTAACTTTTGTCTTAAATAATTTAGACTTATGAAATAATTTTTATTAAGAAATAATAATAAACATACCTCTTCTACCAGCACGTCCAGCCATTTGAATATATTCTGACGGCAGAAGACTACGCCAATTCATACCGTCGTATTTAGTAATAGATTCAAAAATCACAGTTCTGGCTGGCATATTAACACCAACAGCGAATGTCTCAGTTGCGAATAATAATTTTACCTATTATACAGCATTCGATATGAAATAATATAATTAAAAGTAAGTTAAACTTTCGTAAGATATAATTTACCAAACCAAGTTGAAACAACATTTCAACAACTTCCTTCAAAATTGGCAAAATACCACTGTGATGAATTCCAATACCACATGACAACAAATTTTGTAAAGTAGTTACCTAAAATAATAAAATTTATAAAAGAAATAAGTCTAATAATTTTATTTGAAGCTATGAAGATTATATCAAACCTGAGGTAATTTTCTGTCGGATTCGTTTAATTTTTTAAGACATGCTTGAATAAAAATATGTATACGATTTTTCTCTTTGGCAGTAGTTAAATCTAAAGACGTTAAGCTTTCAGCGACCCCATCACATCTATAATCGCATATAAAAATCAAATATATATATATATATATATATATATATATATATATATGTGTGTGTGTGTGTGTGTGTGTGTGTGTGTGATAATTTACCTATTTCGTGAAAGAATAAAAACGACAACTGGAAGCTTGTCATTTCTTTGTAGATGATCGACAAGACCAATCCACATTCCTTTTTCTTGATTAGGGGTGGAAAATTTGGCTGAAAATATTGACATCTTTCAAAATAATATCATAAATTCATTTTAATTATACAAATATTGAAATACACTATTTAATACAAGTGAGATTTGTATAATAATACTATCCAGAGATAATCTTTTACATGGATATTTGTTAACGAGAATCATTTTTATATAATATTAACATTTTAATTTTATTATATTGACATATTGTAAAATCTTTTAAAATTATTTAAATTCTATTTTTTTTATAATATTAATAAAAGTATTTATTTCCTTAAAATTATTTAAAATTAAAAATATGTAAACGTTGTTTAAAAAAAAACGTATGGTGGATATGATTGTTGGGTGTACATTGAAAAAAAATCATAATAATCTAGTTAAAAAAATGATGAAAGTTAAACTCGAGAGAAATTTTAAAAGTCCTTTCAAGATAAAATCTTTGTATTATGTTTATAAATTTGTTCATTTCTTACATATAAATTTATTAACACAGTAATATGTTCATCAATATTTATTATTGTTAAATGATGTTGGATAATATTTCGGGTTTTCATATTCTGTTAATTGCTTGTGCAACAGTTCAACGTGTCACCTTCGCACTATATTAATTCAATAAGACGTTCATTTGGGATTGCGCACGACTTGCCAGGTATATAATATAAAAAAAAACCTTTAGGTGTCAACAATGTTTTGTAAGATCTTTTCGGTGTGTAAAAGCTCGACAGATAGTAAATTAAATTGTAAAAAATATTCGATTCAATTCAGTATGAAAACTGAAATGCAAAATATATCGAATAACAAATATTTATTACATAATTTAAGTTATAAAAAAATAATATCTTTAAATATTAAATTCGTTTTTAATAAATATTAACAGATAAATTTTGTTATTTTTTGTAATAAAAATCAGATTTTTCTGAAATGAGTTTTTGAATTTAAAAAAAAAACAAATGATGATTGAAAAAGACAATTTATATACCCATTTTATTGAACGCTTTTTGTGGTCCAGTTTTTTTAACATTAATGAACGATTTACACGCTTCGTTATAACCACCCATCATAAATTTTTCTTCAGGACCCATAATTAAATATCTATTATCCTTCGTTTTACCACCAGATCCTATAAAATAAATTGCACATTATATATATATATATATATATATATATATATATATATATATATATATATATATATATATATATATATATATATGTTACTATAGATAAGTAAACTATCAATGATAATAACACGAAAACCTGTATAAAGATAATGACAAAGAGCAACCGGACGTCTAGTTGTTGAAACCACATATACCATACGTTTTTTTGTTCTACCAACCCAGTCTGCAAACTCAAGTGTATTGGGCACGGTTGCGCTTAACATTACAATTCCGCAATGAGATGGTAATAAAATAAGAACCTCTTCCCATACATATCCTCTCTAAAAGTTATATAAATTTAATTCAAATTTCTTACTTAGACAACAATAACAATTTTCCATGAAAAAAAAAATGTAATACTTATTACAAAATAAACTCATACTTGTGTATCGTTGATGTAATGAACTTCATCAAATATTACATATTCAAGATCTCTAATAACGTCTGCTCCATAATACAACATTGATCTCAAAATTTCAGTGGTCATAATTAAACAACTAGCTGTTGTATTTATTTGTATATCACCAGTTATTAAACCTACATCTCCAAAAGCCTTAGTAAATTCACGATATTTTTGATTTGATAGAGCTTTAACTGGTGAAGTGTATACTACCCTGAAAAAGAAAATTATAAAATTGAAAAAAACATTATATTTTTATCGACAAGAAAGTGAAAATTATTTTTTAATTAATTTATATTATTTATTATATTTCAAAGGGAAGAAATGGAAATTTACTAAGAAATCCACTAAAGAATGTTTGCTTCAAAGAAAATAAAACAAAATTACTCAATATTATAAAACAATAAAATTATTCCTCAAAAAGCTATAAGCACTAAAATTTTAACACGAAATAAACCTAGTGCAATGTTTAAGAGACAACGCAATGGCATATTCAGCGACAACTGTTTTTCCAGCAGATGTATGAGCTGCCACAAACACATGTGCTTGTTCTTCTAATTTCATAATAGCCTGGAAAGAAAATTAAATAAACTAAATATGCCTTTTCCACTAAGTACAATGAAAAATGATGAAAGGTACCAATTTCTGGAATGTGTCCAATTCAAATGGAAATTTATGAGCCATATTAGGAACCTTTTTCTCGAAATCTAAAACTGGTCTACTTGTGTCCATTATCTCCACCCATTCAGTTACTGTTTTCTTGTTTCTGCTTTCATGGTTTGATATGTTTAACACTGGTATATCCGTTAATGGTTCGATAATAGCCTGTTCCAATAAATTATTATTTTGAACAATGGAAGCATTAATTTGGTCAATAGATGGTAACAATGTTCCAGTATTTTCGTCGTTTTCTTTCCATAAATCTACAAAAAATATAGATTAGAATTAGCAATTATAACAATCAAATTAATGATTACATATATATTAAAATATGTTCTAACCAACTAAAGGATCTTCTTTGTTTATTAGAGATCTAACAGATGATAAATCTCGTAAAAACAATTTATTATTTATTTCATTATTTATAGAATTAAATGTATCTGTATCATCGTCATCATTATTATCTAGTGCTTTAAATTCGTCACTATTAAAATCAAAACCTATATTTAACGTTGGTATTCTAGTTAGTAGTGCTACAAAAAAAAAAAAATAAATAAATATATATATATATATATATATATATATATATATATATATATATATATATATATATATATATATATATATATAACCACAATAAGTTTTATGTCTTGTATTTAACATACGTTCGTCTAAAAATGTGAAATCACTAGTAGTAAATTCAGTCTCCTGTGGCTCTTCCTTTTTTTCAATATTAAAATTTGAAGGGAGAAATGGAATTCTTGCAGGATTACCACGCGTAGCCAAGTGTGGTGGTAAAGGTGGCCGTTTCATACTAAGATCATCAGTTTTTCCATCTTCTACGGTTATTTTCTCGGTCCATCCTACCACTTCATTAGTATGAGAATGTTTTATAGGCTAAAAAAAACCACGTGTACATGTAATAATATCCACAATACATTTTGTTAAATAAACATAATAATAATAAGGAGCGTATCAAATTTCAATAAAATATTGTCCAACAATAAATTCATATATTAATTACGATTAGTAATAAAAATATAATTTATAATATAGATATACCTTCAAAGAAATGGATACGGGCATACTCTGATAACTAAAAAGAGAATGTAAATCTACATTTCTTGGCCAAACATTGGCAGTGTTTTTCCAATCGTGAATTTTTAACCTAGAAGGATCAATAATCTTTTCAATATCTGCATGCAAGTCATCAAGTACAATTGGTGGTATACGGTCATCATCCATCCACTAAAAATAGTATAATTAAAAAATAACCACATTGAACTATCTTAATATTACATAAGAAAAAATATTCAGCTAAAGAGGAAGCGATATCTAAAATGATCATAAAAATTTATTTATCAAAATTCCAATTATAAAATCAGGTAATTCAGAATACATATGTGTTACCTTTAGTAATTGATTACTTTTATTAACAATTACTGCACATGTATTAACAATCATATGAAAATTAATAAAATAAAGATCAATCAAATTCAAACAATTAAAAAATGACTTGCTAATTTATATATCTGAAAAACAAATACGGTATGATAAAGATATATCATAAACATAAACATTTTTTTTCATCTTAGAACAATTATGCTTTATAAAAATCAGAAGTCGCTTTCCTATTGAAATAAAGTTATGGAAATAATTTTTCGATGTAACAACAAATATAAACAGCTGAATAGCGCGCGCGCGCACACACACACACACACACACACACACACACACACACACACACACACACATATATATATATATATATATAATACGTTGGATTCATTTTATTACATGATATTAATGCGTTTACTTATATTAACAATTTTTGCAACATAACCTAAATTCGCGACAACAGATGTGATAACTAATTAAATAGGTCAATAATTACGTTATAGGATTCTAAAGATTCTCCGCCTTCAGACATTGTAATAATGTCATTTATCAAAAAAAAATCAAAATTTACGCTGACATTAAATTGACAGCACAACTTCCGTACCCTCTTTACGGTTTAACTTATTTTTGGCCTTAACATTCATTTTTACGACCGTTAATTGTGATTACTTAATGTAAGACTTTTTCTTTTCAATTCACTATACCTTTTGATTTTTCTAAACAATATTATCAAAAATATTTCTTTTTAACCTCAATATGATTTTTATGCTTTGCACTCGTGATGAAAATACTTTTAGCCCAAAATCTTTTTGTTATACTTTAAAAATAATAAACAATAAGATAAATGCAAAAAATATAACATTATTTGACATCATAAAATAATTTATTGCAATTTTGTATTCAACATTTAGCATTCACTTCACATACATTTAATACTAATATTTTTGAATTAATATTGTTAATCAGAATATAAAAAAGAGTATTTTTTAATTTACAGTCTTTATATATATATATATATATATATATATATATATATATATATATATATATATATATATATATATATGCAATTTTAAAAAATAGTTTATTTAATTTAAATTAAATTATTTTTATATCATTCGTTAAATATATATTTTTTATTTTGATTAAGATTTTACATTTTTTTTAATTTTAATTATTTTATAGTGAGTTAATAAAAATAAGCAAACATTTTTTACTCTATTTACTATATTAAATATTCATTGATGGAATAATGCAGATTGTTAAAATCTTATGTTAAATAAAATTAATTTATCTATATGAAATTTTATGATATAAATTCTTATCTGATATGACTTTAGTCGCCAATAATAAAAAAGATAAATTTTCTGTTAATTTTGGAATATATCAAAAAAATGTAAAAATTTAAAAATCTATAATTTAGTATGAAAAATAATTACATATTTTCAAAATTAGTCACCAAACTAGTTTTAAATGATTGTTATTAAAATAAAAAACATATTCTACATACAATCATACTAATGAATTTCTTAAATAATACCTGAATAAAATACATAGAATTTAAAAAAATATATGAATGTAAATTTAAAATTATTACAAACAGTTTGTTAAATTTGGTATTTTAATATAATTTTTTGATTTAAAAGGTTCGATAAATATACATAATTATTTATTTAATTTATTGTCAATACTAGAAAATTGAAACCAGTTCTTAGAAATGGTAGCCCAATGTCGATGATAACGTGGCTTGAATGTACAGTAATCATTTAATTATGTGTATATATATATATATATATATATATATATATATATATATATATATATATATATATATATATATATATATATATATATATATATATATATATATATATATATATATATATATAAAACAGCGTAAATTGAACTTCCATATCTATTCTAAGTTTGAAGTCACACGACACTCAATGTTTTGTTGTGAGTTCCCTTTATATTTTATCAGTGATTTCATTTTCATACTTCATTAGTATTGACTGAAAAAAGAAATAGAATAGGGAAGTGAACGAGTGAAACTGATTGAAGAAACAGATGGTAATTTTTGATAATGAAAGTCAGAAAAATGTATCTAATCATTTGGAAATTGTATTTGAAAAATATGTGATTATTATCAATACTGTGAAAAAATTTGTAATAATATAATCTGTATAAAAAGTTTTCAACAATGATTGAAAAAAATATATTCCTTTCGTATAAGTGTTATTTTTTGTTTTTGGTTTGTTTCCATGGGAATATAACAACAAATCCAAATTACATAACAATTGATAAAGTATTTGTTTATTTCAATTATTTTGAATGTTTTAATTTAATTTTTTAATACGACGTAAAATCAACTTTAATATTCAACTTTTAAATCTGAAATGTGTATATCATTTCAAAATTCATTTATAATGATACAATTAATTAGGTTTATACTATTTAGTTTAAATGTGTATAATGGGTGTTTTTTCTTTGTGAAAAGTTATATAATTATTATATGAATTATTCAATTTAAAAAAATATTACATACTTTATATTTCGATTATATTTATAAAAATATAAAGCTTTGTTTGCAATAAATTGAAATTACAGCAATTCTTTGCTACTTCGCGGTTTGTTTATTGCGTACTTCCTATTTCAAGAGTTTTCATAAAATATTATTGTAAAATATTTATTACGGTATTTTCGCTGTTCCATGCATTTTTGTTGAGTATTCATGTCATATTTTTAAAATTATACATCTAGGTTTAAAAGTTTAAATTTTTTTTTGTGCGTTAAGTGTTTTAAAATAAATATGAGATACATGCACGAACTAGTATAATGTGGGAAAAGTTTTTAAGGGATTTGGAAATGAGTATGTAATGTATAATTGTGTGGGGAAGATTTATAATAATGTATATATATATATATGTGTGTGTGTGTGTGTGTAATTAGAATTTATAGGCAATGTTTATAAAATCATCACCTTTTAATAATTTGTACTTTCTGTTTTAGATTGCTATTACAAATCAAATATAAACTATTTAGATGACATCACAAAATTTGTAGAGAATAATAATAAATTTAATTTATTACAAAAGAAAACAACATATAAAATTGTTCTATAATGAATTTATTAAACAATATAATTTTTAGTATGTTTTTTTTAAACATTTTCTCTTTGCATTTGGCTTATCAACAACAACTAGGTATGATTTTTGTTATTTATTTAAATGTTTTAATACAATTTGAACTATAATGTCGAAATACCTTACTGATTAGACTAACAATTAATTAATAAAGTCGATACTCGTGTAAATGTGTGAATTTATATATTTAATTCTATTATGTATAATTTAGAAGTTAGAAATATATTTTTTTAGTTTTCATTTATTACTTACATGTGTATATATTTTATCTTGAATTTGTGTGAATCGATTAAAATATTGATCAACCGGTGTTTATCATATTTTTTAATTCGTTTAAGTTGTGAAATAAATATGTCGATGCTGGAATTCGTTAATCATGTAAATTTTTGTGAGACATTAATACACCAGCATTATAATTTATTTATGTGAAAAACGACACATTATAACTGAAAAGTAATTATATATTTTGTTAATAATTCTAGAAATGTCTAGAAATCAATAGATATCTGTACATTTCAAAACACATTATTTTTAATAATGATTAGGAATCTTTCAAAATATACAAAGATAAGTCGAATGTTATTCTTAAACAATTATATGACGTTGTTATACAATTATAATATTATGCAATATAAAATTTATTATTTTAAAGATTGCCCTAATTCAAATAAAATGAATATCGCCGTCATTGGAGTCGGAGCTGGCGGTTTAACAGCTCTTCGCCACATCAGAGAGAATATACCGGATGCAAATGTCGTAGGTTTTGAAATTGGCAAAGAAGTGGGAGGAACTTGGCTTTACAACGAAAAGGTTGGAGAGGATGAAGATGGGATTCCTCTGAGGTCCAGTATGTACAAAAATTTGAGGTCAGTATTGTGTCGTAACGGTTGATTAATTGATATTTTTGAACGATGGTTTTATCATCTTACCGAATAGTAAGAAGATAATAGAAGTAATAGTAATTAATCATATTGTTCAATTTACAGAACGAACCTTCCAAAAAATGTAATGGCTTTTCCGGATTTTCCTATTCCGCATAATTATAAGTCCTTTATGGATCACAATGAATTTTCTTCATATTTATTGAATTACGCTAAACATTTTGATCTTTATAAGTATATAAAGGTACGTATTATAACATGACATTTAATATTATGCATTTTATAACACTCGTGATTTATGTAATACATATGATGAATAAATCGGCATTTCAGTTTAGACACAACGTTTCATTAGTGAAACACGTAAAAGAAACTGACAAATGGAAAATAACATACAAAAATTTAATAACCCAGGTGAATTGTAGTGAAATTTTCGATTATATTTTTGTTGCCAATGGTCATTATACGGAATATATAATTCCAGAATATAAAGGACAACATTTATTTAAAGGTATCATAGAAAAAATATTGAAAATTCACAATCCCACATATAAATTTACGTAAATTTAATTAAAAATTATAGGAGGACAAATCCACAGTCATGACTACAGATACCCTGAACTTTATAAAAATAGAACCGTTCTTATCGTCGGCGCGGGACCTTCAGGTATTGACATATCCATGGATATAGCCAGACATAGTAGAAAACTATTCCTCAGTCATCACAAAGAAAAACCATTCTCTAGCCCGTTTCCATCTACCTATATTCAGAAACCGGATATAGTGGAATTTACTGAAAACTCGGTAATATTCAAAGATGGCTCTGTGGAGGAAATAGATGACATTGTGTATTGCACTGGTAATCTTTAGTTTTATTTGTATATGCATTGAAGTTTTTATATGAAAAAAAATATATATATATATATATATTATATGTATTCAGGTTACAAATATTATTGTCCATTTTTGGATAGTAGTTGCAATATTAACGTGACCCAAAAATATATTTATCCATTGTATCGTCACCTGGTAAATATTGAGCATCCTTCCATGTTTTTTATTGGTATTCCTCAGATGTGTTGTATCATTCCAATGATGGATATGCAGGTAATTATATTTATGATATATTCTCGCAAAATTATTTTTGAATATACAATATGTTATATTTTCTATATGTTACTAGAAAAGTAAAAATTAATTTGCTTGATATGCAAATTAATATGATAAAATAAACTGTACATGACGAAAATAAATATTATTTCAGGTCAGATATGCTGTTGCTGCTATAACCGGTAAATTCAAATTTCCATCTAAAGAAAAAATGTACGAATATATCGAGTACGAGTATGAAATGAAAAAGAAAATTTCATTTACACTAAAGCATTCACACACCCTTGGAAAATTTGAGGTTGTTTTGCTTTCGAATTTTAATCATTAATTATTATTAATGCTATTATAATATGCAATTTATTTTTATTTTTCAGTATATATATAATGTTGAAATGGGCGAAGAGTCTGGAATTAAACCATTACCTCCTGTTTTTTGTGCCATACGTCAAAATATTCTACAGACTAGATCAAATCTTTATACATACAGGAATTACCATTATCGCATTCTGGACGATAATCATTTTATTAGATTCTATGACAAAGACACAGAAAAAAGTACGATATTCGACAGTAGTGAATGCTTAAAAATAACGAAACAAGAGGAAAAATCTACTCGCGAAAATGTAGTGAATTTTGTTAGAAATCAATTCGACGACTCAAAAGAAACGTAATTAAAAAGAAATCACTGAAATGGGTTATTTATTAATATTTTCACAATTAAGTTAAATTTTTCAATTTTTTATTATTACTTTATAGATTAAATATTTTATAATTTTTAGTATCTATTTTCTTCAATGGAAACTCCTTTTAACAAAAAAATAATATCTCACAATATTTCAGTAATTATAAAAATTATATTTACGAAATATTTATTTAGGAATTGTAATATAAATTTAAAAAATTAAGAGTTAATTCGCTTCTTTTCTTGCGTTAAACTAAATAATGTTCAATGTTTTTTTTTTTTTGCAAAAATAAAGCTATTCAATATTTTGAATTAGGAATTCTACTTATTGTAAAACATTTTTATATTTTATACATAATTTCTACATAATTTTATACATAATTTCTAGCCGTTAAAGTGTTTGTTTTTTTTACTAAAAAGTGCGTAAGTTTTTTATTGTTGTAAATAAAAAATGATATAAATTTACATATCTAAATATTATTGTCAAGATTCACCTCAAATGTTCACGTTAATTAATTAAGGTCAATGTTTCGAAAGGAAATTTCGAAGTTTCAAAAATTCACATATAAAATTCAAATTAAGGACGAAGTTGTGGTCAAAATTATGTAAAACCGTTTAAACATGTTGATGTAATTTTTAACATAATAAATCAATTTTATTCTTATTTATTAAACTTTGTTAAAATTTAGGTCACGATTTCGGATTTTATTGCAAATTTTCATATATTTTTTCAATACTTAGATTTCTTTAAAAAAAAAAACTATAAGTAGTGAAATAAAAATACATTTTATTAATTTGTTATTAATTATTATATAAATAGCAATAACAATTATTCCAGAATTATTCAACTCAAAGTAAGCGGACTGCATATAGTTATGAATATGTTTAAATAAAAAATATAATTAGATTTATATTTTGATTTTATTGTAAAATTTTATTATTCGGATATGTGAAAGCATTTTTTTATTTAATATTAATTACAACTATTTTCAATTTTATAAGTGAGCCAATTGATAAACAAAATTAATTTCTTTTAATGTGATCTAGAAAAGTCAAAAAGTTCGACATCCCTAAACTAGACAAAAAAACTACGTCCGTAAGAGAAAAAAATATTAACGACCTTAATAATTTCAGAAATCGACTAAAAGACAATCCATTGACGTGCATAAAAATAACTACCAGTTTTTTGTTATTAGTCAGCAAACTTGTTCCAAACGGTTATTATTAATATACTTTATATATATATATATATATATATGTATATCGGAATACTAACAACATTATTTAAGTATGTAAACAATTATTAACTTTCAAACCTGTGATTCAAACTTAAAATTAGGGGAATACCAACTTCGTGTGCGTCATTAAGTATATTAACTTGACCACCTCAATTCGTTGTTCGAATTAATAACATAAATAATCATAAAATATGCAGTTCTTACTTAATTGAAATGGGAAAGTCCTGGAATATGAAATCGAGTAGAATATTTTCGGTTTTATTACTCATCATCATCATTATTATTATTATTGTTGTTATTATTTTAAAATAAATTTTGACAAGGGCGTTCAAGATTTATTGCCATAAATCTAACATATAATTGAATCCGTTACGTCAAAAGTTAAGTATTTTTTAAATATTTTGTAAAGATAATGATTGGTTATAAATGACGTCTTATTTATTATTATAGATTTATTATCAATAAATAAAAATAATATTGGTTTTATTAACAAAACTAATCGGATATATAGATCGGTTAATTCACCAAATTCTAAATCTGATTTTAATTTAAATTATCTCAAAATTATTACATTTACATAATTCAAAGTAAACTAGTATTATGATGAAATTTATTTAAGTTATCTATTTCCGACTTTTAGTATTTTTTAGTAACATTGGTAAATAAGTATATATACATTAGTCTTTATAAAATAAAGTTATAAGAATCATAACATAGTTATATAATAGGAAAAATCGTGTAAAATAACTAAACTATTCATGAACTATTTTGTTGTATAATTTGATTACTGCATAAATGAAAAATAAACTTTCTTCTTCGTATATTTTCCTGTTAATATAAATCAAGAACTAAAACATGTAATATGTCGTATAACAATATCAAAAAATCCCCTGGCGTTCTTTTTACAATTCGATCACAATTACCTTATTTGCGTTTATAATAAATAGTTCATAATTTGATAATATAGTAAATTATAATTGTTCTTAATGTATGAATTTGAATTACATACTATATTATATATATATATATATATATATATATATCTTCAATTTTTAAATCGAATTTCTACCAGCTAATAAAAACATTATAGAATACCATCAGATTTTTTTTATTTTCGGAAATAATACATTAAGTATGTTATATATTTTATAATAATAAATACATGTATTCAACATTTTTCATGTTACAATATTAAAAAAGAGAAAAAATAGCATACTTGTATATTGCAACAAGAATTTTTTATAAGTATTTATGTAAAAAAAATAAAAAAAAACAATTATATTATTATATAGATGAAATCAACAATTTTCCGCCAGATCAATATATTTATTCAAATCTATTTCTATTAATATAAAACTAAAAATTTAATATGTGAAATGTTTTTGATAACGATTGATTTTCGAGGAATTTTAATCAACGACACGTAATAAAGGTGTACCATATATGTTAAATGTGACTGACTTTAATAAGTCATACACGGTATTCGCACCGCACTGTAAATGTATTATATTATGGTATATAGTATTTATTATAGAATAAAAAATTCGGTCACGAGTCTCTGAGCTCGTTCGTCATTAGAAAAAAATCGTTAAAACGTTAGTTAAGTCGACTTGCAAAAAACGACTTGAACACATATATTTATATATTCATCATATTAGTATTATTCGGCGGCGTCGGCCAGTACCAGAAAATGGAAACCAGTTCTTGGAAGTGCGAGACGTCGCTAACGTGACGATACTAACGTGACGTGCGTGTGCCGTAATCGTCTCATTGACGATCTATCTAGATACAAATATGTATAAATAATAAAATGGCGAAAATTTAACTCTCATACCTAATCCGAGTTTGGAGTCGAGCGTTACTCGATTTGTTTGCGAGTGAGTATAGCCGCTCCACATTCTCATATTCAGTCAATTCAATAAATGTGCAAAATTTACTTTAATTTACTAATTAAGTCGTCGGCTCGTTTTCAGCAGCGCTTCGTATTCCAATTTACATGAAAATATTCTCAAATTAAAAGTATATCATTTTCGTTTATTTTTTTATTTTATTCTTATTCAATAATAATAATAATAATAATAATAATGTTTTCAAAATATTCACATGCAAACATTAATTTGTAACATTTTGATTCTTTTACGATCATACATAATATGTATCAATTTATATTTAAAATTTAAGTTTTTTTCAATTTTACTCGCGTTAATCTTTTCAATAATAAATTATATTTATTCGATGAAATAATACTATTGAATTTATAGAAATATTTCTAACTTAAATTATTATATTTCAGATAAAATTTCGACAACTTTATTTTGTAAACAATGAAAAAAAAACATGTTTATCATTTAACATTGAACTATAAAATATCCCATTACGAAATTCGTTTTAAATGCCATTATCAAATATGATTGACTTGGTATGAATATATATATATATATATATATATATATATATATATATATATATGTGTGTGTGTGTGTGTGTATTTTTTATAAATTTAATTATTCTATGAAATATTTGATTAAAAAAGTGAGACAATCACGAAATCAACATTTCAATGACATTCATATATACCATAAATACGAATTTTTGATATACAATTTGAAATTATTTTAATAATTATTCTTGTAATTGCAATTTTATCATAAAAAACACATTAATTTATATGCACAAAACTATCATTTATTCTGCGAATACTAATTTAATATATATATATATATATATATATATTTTTTTTTTTAACAACATTCAATTTTTGTTTCAGATTTAAAACAAAATAAATAGAAAATGTTTTAACCCCACCACTACATTAATATCAATAGTGAATTAAAATAAATTTAATTTATTAGAAAAAAGAGCAGTATAAATAATTCTACCATAATGCATTTATTAAATAATAGGATTTTCAATATAATTTTCTTGACAGTCTTATCAGTGCGGTTTGCCTATCTGCAAAAACCAGGTAAGATTTTTTCCTTATTTAATAATGTCAACAATATTTTACATTGCATATCTCAAAACACTTGACCCGAAAGTCTAGTAATCTAAATTTTACACCATAATAACGATCACACTAAATGTATGATTAATCCTTCTTTTTATAAAACACTCGTGACTTTATATTATAGAAAGCAACAAAATTGATCTACTTTACTTTTTACTGACTTGGAAATTAAAAACGCCATCATTTCCATTGATAAAAAATTTGATTTATTATTGATATAATTTTAATTCACTACTGTAATAAAATAGCCAGCGATACGACTTCTTCAGGTCAATAACCTGCGGAAACTATTATTATCATTTCGAGATATTTATTTTAATTATTAGTTATAAAGATATGCTAATTTAATCGATCGTTACTTAGTTTGTTGTTAATAATTTAAAAACAAAAAATAGGAAGAACCTTTTAAGTACTATGCGGAAGAAAAAATTCTAAATTGTGGAATTTTTAAGGGTTTGACCTCGCCTTACAAAATGATACGATATTCTAAAATTCAAGTAATGTGTATTTTTATTTCTATACTATAATATAATTCGTATTAAAATATACATATATGCAAATATCCGAGTTGTTAATTTCGGGTTTAATCTTTTTAGAATACTTTTTTTTTAATATTAAAAAAATATTGATATATCGATGCATTTATTTAAAATAGCATTTCGAATAAAAAAAAATAACTAAGTATTGAAGCGATTTTACGGCTTTGAACTCGTAACTTGTATAGTCTACAAACAAATAAGCCAACATTTGCGTCATTATAAAAATTGAATGTGCAAATAATTACATATTATATTTTTATAAAAAAAAAATCATAATAACATTCCTTTATGACCATCTTGCATTTATGTTTTTTATTCCAATTTATTTTTTTTATGATTTTTAAAATTATTTTACATTATAAAATATCTCTTTTTTTTGGAAAAAATAAAAAAAAAATGAATATATATATATATATATATATATATATATATATATATATATATATATATATATATATATATATATATATATATGCATGCATGTAAGTGAAAATTGTCAGTCAAGGCGGAAAACGAGCAAAGAGTGACCGTCCTTTTGTGGTCAAACGGACGGACAAACTCACGGTCAAACCGGGTGTAAATTTTAACGAGACGGTTTTCGAACTTCAAAACCATGGGAACAAACGAAGCGTTTTTCGTCTACGAAACTTTTTGTAGAACCGCAAAACGCATTTCGGCGCAACGGTAATTGTGTCGTTTGTTACAATTTAAATTAGCTTCGTTCCCTAAACTAAGGAAAAAATCCATTTTATTTGTTCGAGCGGAAATTTCAACATCTTTGATTATGTTTCTTAAACGGCAGCTATCAAACGTTATCAAACGTTGACCATTTGAGAACCATTTGAATAACGAGATTTAAAGCCGTCAAAATTTGAATTATTGCCTTTATTTCGCGATTTTAAACTATTGATATATGGCTAACGAATTACCTAGCAACAGGTGGATCGGTGGTTTTTAATCCTTGTATCGCGAAATACTTGTACTAAATAAATTTTATATACCATATATATTATATTGTTGCTATGCTTTTTATTGTAAGTTAAAGTTGTTCTGTAATTTTAAAAAGATTAGGAGCAACTTATATGAACATTAAACTGCTAGACGTTTTTCGCTTTTTTATGTAAATATAATATAATAACGTCTATAACGTATCACCAAAAAAATATTCGTATAGAGTATATTAAAAAAAAAATAGAAAAATATTACAAATCTACAGATAACTCTTTTTATCACCAGGAAACATGGAATAAGTTAAAGACTTGCTTTTTATTTGACAGATAACTTTTAATTTACCTTGAACTATATACATTCGATAAATTTATAATACTTTTCGATTTTTTTAAATGTAATATTTATATAATAATATAATATAATTAAAAAATAAACAAATGAAATTCGAATTCTTTCATGTATCATCAAATAATATTTACAAACATTTTCAACAAAATTAACATTTGATGTTAAATTAATTGGATTCATTTATGAATATTAGACGGAGACGATGTTTATCAAATTTTTAATTCAGCATTTGAAATGTTTCTTACCGATTTATAAAATTATACATATTAGCAAGTAAATCCGAATGCAAATTCATAAATGGATCGACTTATTAACATTATTAATTCGATTTAGTGATTGCATAACCAATTATAAATTCTAAAACCGCGCAAACTGCATACGCTTTGCGTAAGAATATTTGAAAATAAATTTATCAATTACGTATATTTGCATTTTAATATTCGATTATTTTTCAATTTGTCATATTTTAGATAGATTTAGCAAGTAAATGACGAATTTTTACTCTGGTTCGACTTACGTAATAATGATTTTCGCGAATCTCAAACTGACAAAAGTGCAACGAACCGATATATGATAATTTGACGCGATATGCTGATGTCATTTATACCATATAACCTTCAGAAATGTGGCACGTCGTCAGTTTCATGACTAATAGGAAAAAGGGTTTTCCAAATTTTCACAATGTTTATCCATGGCCATTTCATTGACGCGGTGTCGTGCTTTGTTTTGTTTATTTTCTTACAAATGTCAATGTCGGTTGCGAAAATAAATTTTATTTGGGAATCGTTTACATGTTACGCGCGTTAAAATATGCATGCAAATACCGGAATCTATGAATGGTGGAAATATTTATAATGCAAAAAAAAAATACTACTATTATTTATAAACGATGGAAATAAAAATTATTTTATCCCGTATTAAAATAGCATTTAATTAATATTTTAATATCATCATTTTATTAAAATATCTAAAAGTTTTCCTCAAATAATTATTTAATTAAGTATTTCTTATTTTAATTATCAATATTAGTTCAATAATTAAATATTGTTCCATTATTGAAAAACTTTCATATAAAATGATTCCAGTAATGTAAGAGTCAAATAAAAACACAAACAAGGAAAATATTGAATTTATATGTGAAAACTTCATCTTCAACTTGAAGAAAATCACTATTCAAAAATGAAATTGCTTTTTTTTATTTATTGCACATTAAAAATACATAATAATGGTATTAGAATTTGATATTTTACGACCATAAACACACGACTGTTTCACGTGCAGCCACATCTAAAGATATAATATACATATATATATATATATATATATATATATATATATATATATATATATATATATATATATATATTGTATTTTTGGAATGCACAATGACTAGTCGTTCGCTTCGAAATAGCTTCGAAACACGTGGTGCGTTAAACAGTTATTATATTACAAATAGAGTAAATGACATTCAATTATATTTTAAAAATACGTTTATTCAATTTTATGCCCAATTATACTATAAAAATACGTACTAATTACTAGTTGTTTTTTTTTAATCTATTAAATTAAATTTTTAAATTTTTGATTTGGAGTAAGTTGACATTTATGGTAATTTAATTTATCGCCACACATTTGTCTGAATTCAAAAATAAAACATGCTCTTAAGAAGAATAAACAAAAAACAAAATGGCAAAGTAGTAATATTTTGTTCAGTAGTTCATTAAAAGCGGTTTTCCTTATGATCGTATCAAATTTTGTGGTTTTGTCTACTTGTACAAACTCGACGGTTGAATGCTAATTTATTTTTGCCCTTGATTATAATGAAAGTGCTTGGAAACCGATGGACGTAAATACGCTTGAATCGTTAAAAAAACTTCAATATAAAGAGATATTGAAAATTTCCCTTCAATCGAATATTTTTATACCTTATATGAATCTAGATCGCTTTGTAGGCTGTCATAATTCAAATAAAATGAGGATTGCCGTCATCGGAGCCGGCGTTGGAGGCTTAACGTCTCTTCGCCATATCAGCGAGCATTTATCGGATGCTGATATTGTAGCTTTTGAAGTCGGCAAAGAAGTAGGCGGAACTTGGCTCTACAACGAAAGAATCGGTCTTGACGAAGACGGAATTCCGTTGATGTCTAGTATGTACAGAAATTTAAGGTCAGTATTGTCTTTATTCGTTCGTATTCATTCTCATAATGACATTTTAGATAATTTCAAAATCAAAAGTACTCGAATAATACATTTTCATATTACTGAATTTGCAGAACAAATCTTCCTAAAAATATTATGTCTTTTCCTGATTATCCCGTTCCATCCGGTTATAAATCGTTTATGGATCATAAAGAATTTTCCACTTATTTGTCGAGTTACGCGGAATATTTTGATCTTTATAAATATATTAAGGTACGTATTACATTTATAAATATTATATTTTGCAACACGAATAAATTTAATGTAAAAAAACTATAGGTTTCTTTCGCGCTTAATTTTACTGCATTAGTATTCGAATGAATATTCGAATGGTATAATTTAATGAATTTTGGGTTAATCGAATGTTAAATCAATTTTACAGTTTAGACACGCCGTTTTATCAGTGAAACATATAAAAGAAATTGACAAATGGAAAGTAACATACAGAAATCTAATAACTCTGGTAGATTGTAGTGAAATTTTTGATTACATTTTCGTTGCCAACGGTCATTACACGGAATACGTAATTCCGGAATATAAAGGACAAACTTTATTCAAAGGTAAACACTTGAAAACGGTATTGAAAATTCGCAATTATAAATGGAAATTTATATAAATTTAACTTTAACTTTCAGGAGTACAAATGCACAGTCATTACTACAGATACCCTGAAATTTTTAAAAATAGAACCGTTCTTATTATCGGAGCAGGACCTTCGGGCATTGATATATCTATCGATATAGCCAGACATAGCAAGAAATTATTCCTCAGTCATCATAAAGAAAAACCATTTTCTAGTCCGTTCCCATCTACCTATATTCAAAAACCGGATATCGTGGAATTTACCGAAAATTCGGTAATATTCACAGATGGCTCTGTGGAGGAAATAGATGATATCGTTTATTGCACTGGTAATCTTTACTTTTATTTGTTATTTAGCATTGAAGTTTTTATATGAAAAAATATATATGATATATGGTATATGTTTTCAGGCTACAAATATTATTGCCCATTTTTGGACAGTAGCTGCGATATTAAAGTTACGCAATTGTACGTTTATCCATTGTATCGTCAAGTGGTGAACATTGAACATCCGTCTATGTTTTTTATTGGTGTTCCACAGTTGTGTTGTGTTGTGCCAATGATGGATATGCAGGTAATTATTATATATTATTTCATAGAGAATTTCAAAAATGTCCGCCCTATTTTTGCATGGCGATCGACAATTACAGCGGGAGCTTTCGTCAACGGCCATACCACGCTGAAAACACCGGTTCTCGTCCGATCACCGAAGTTAAGCAGCGTTGGGCGCGGTCAGTACTTGGATGGGTGACCGCCTGGGAACACCGCGTGCTGTTGGCCCTGTTTTTCTTTTGGTGTAAATTTTAAAAATGTCCGCCCTATTTTTATTTTGAATGGTATATAACAACAATAGCACGCTGAAAACATCGGTTCTCGTCAAAGTGAAGCAGTTTTGGGCGTTGTCCGAACTTAAATAATTAAACGCGTGTCGATTTCGTGTTTATTTGGTCTTTTTAGTTATTGTTTTATTTATTATGTCTTTATTTTAGCATAAAAATAGATTCAAATCGAATTTTTTTTATTACTAAACGATTTTTTTAGGTTAGATATGCTGTAGCTGCTATAACCGGTAAATTCAATTTACCGTCTAAAGAGGAAATGTACAGAAATATGGACTATGAGTATGAAATGAAGAATAAAACGTCATTTCCCATACCCCGAATTGCTACACACACTCTCGGAATATATGAAGTTCGTATTTTTTAAACGTTCATTGCATTATATATTATCATTATTTTGCATTGTATTTTTTTAGTCTATTTATTACGCCGAAATGGGCGAAGAGTCTGGAATAAAGCCTTTGCCACCTGTTTTCTGTGCCATTCGTCAAAGCACCATGCAGACCAGGTCGAATCTTTACACGTACAGGAATTATAATTATCATATTCTTGACGATAATCATTTCGTTAGAGTTTATGGTGAGGGCACCGATATGGAGAAAAGTACGATTTTTGATAGTAGCTCGTGTTTAAAATCGGTGAAAAGTAAAGAAGATCCCATTAGATATTTAACGGAAGACAACGAGAAATTGTCCAACGAGATTGAATTAAATAGAAATTTTAACTTCCGAGGATAGAAGCGCAGTGTGGTCTAATAGTGTTTTGAAACTATAGATTTTTCCAGCTTTCGTCTCTTTAATTCTACGCCGATTCATTATGCAATTTCAATCGAATTATTATTGAAGTCGGTTGTTTATTGATATTGTCTATGCAGGTTGCCTTTATTTATTAGTATCGCTATTGACTCAGGGATACTAAACATTTTATTATTTCATATTGTTACATATGTGATAATTTTTCAATTATTTTTACTGTTAACAGTAAAAATAATTTAATTAAATTAAAAATAAAAATAGATAATAACACACGTTTTATTATCTTTTAAATAAAATAAAATACATGTATACCTTAGTATAAAAATTATAATTATATTTAATAATTAGAGTGTTTTTGAAACAAGGATATAATATTTGATTGAGTGTTTAGATATGTTTTATCTTATAATATTTAAATCATTTGTATTAATTTGATTCTTGTCAAAATTTTATCTTTATTGAAATACAACAGTATTATTAAATTGACTCAATTATTTTTTATAAAAAAATAAATAATATAAATAAATTATTGTCTAAGCTAAACGATTAATTTTAAACTATATATATATATATATATATATATATATATATATATATATATATATATATATATATATATATATATATATATATATGAGCTAATATAATAAAATCATTTACAATGTTAATTATTTGAATTTAATACGATCCAATGTCGGACCGCGATTCGTAAGTTAAGAAGTTCTGTTGCAAAAGATTTTGTATCTATGAAACAGGTGAGAGGAATTTCATATGGTATGTTCGAGCTTTATTGCACCTCTGTTTCACATAATGACCATTTTCCCGCCTCAATAGGAGGAATGTAGCCATTATAATTCGAATGTTGGGGATGTTGTCAGGTGAGAAATCATTCACATATATATATATATATATATATATATATATATATATATATATTTAGTGAGGGTCAGAAATATTAAAATACCGACTATATTAATTTCTATAGTAATTTCTGGTTTGAAAAAAAATAAAAATTATATGCAAGATAAAAGATGATGAATATTTTAATATAATACAAAATTATAAGACAACTTCTGTGATTACATGTTTTTAATTAAACTTTTCTCTTTAATGTCTAATATTCGTTACAAGACATATAAAAAAAATAAAGAAATGAAAAATGTTTTACAAGTACACAGAGTAAATAAATTTTATATCAAATACAAATCGAGGTTTGTTATATTGATTTACACGGGAAAAAAACAAATAATAGAACAAATATCGATGTCAAGTATAAAATGCATTTTATCTCAAGAGAATTCAGTCTTGAGACATAAAAATATAATATTAAATATTTGCGAAAATCCTCTTACAACGCAACATTTTCTATGATTAAATAAATATGAATATTTTTTTTAGCGAAGTAATAATGAATTTATTTTCAAAATTGTTTGTGAACCAGTTTATTTTTAATATTATATAAATAATAAAATAAATATAAAATTTAACATTATTTAATTTATTAAACAGTCTATACTTAATAAATATTATTATTGACATCTGTTGTCCTTATTTTTAATTAATTGTAAACGTGGAAATTTATTACTACTAGATTATTTTTTCTATTGATTTTTAACGATATTAATTTCAAAAAAAAATGTATAGTAAAATTGTATAATTTTATTTATTATAAAAAGAGGGAAAACTAGGCATTTTCAAACACCTGTTGAATTACTCTCACATAGCGATCTCCTTGCGCTTTCCCCCAGGGAAAATCTTCAAAGCTTTTACATTCTCCTTTAATAACTCAAAAGACGATTTTATCCTTTTTTCTATAAAAGCATACACATACACGCGCATGAGCACGTAAAATGTTTGTATTTTATATATTTTCATGTCGGTTTATCGATTGGAAAGTGACTGCGTCGTAAAAAATAATTTATAAAGAATCATTCACAGCCATATATCAAGACAATTTCTTTTATTATTTTTTCATGTATTTAATTTAAATTCGCGAAATATCGAAAGAATATTTGCAACAAAAACGAATTGTAACAATATTTTTCAACTGAAAAAATAACCACAGTTTCATAAACAATAGAATAATAATTCTAGAAAAAAAATATGTATTTATGGTAGAAAAACGAGCAGTTTTCGCATTCCCAAATTAAACCCGAATCGTCAGTCTTCGTTACGTCGATTTTCAGGGATTACAGAATTGACGTCTGAAGTCTTTTGTTGGCGACGACGACGACATTTTCTTTGTCAAACAAAATCGGCTCAGGATCACATTGTGACGTCCGGGGGGGATTATCTCAAAATAATATTGTAACGTCCGGAACACGCAGTGACCGCATCGGAGTAGGGTCGATAGGCCACCGTCTATTACATACATACCATAAATATAGATTTCACCCTACATAAAAGAAAAGTTCGATTAATTTTCAAACAGAATTCAAAAGATTTTCAGCTCGTCTGTTTTTGTGCAAGTTGATTAAAAAAACCTTCTTTAATCCGAATCAACCGACGGATCGGTTTGTGACGTGCGTTTATTTAGAATTGTCATTTCGAATATCCGGTCTTTCGTACATATAAAATTTTATTATAAAAAAATATTATAATAAAACGCAATATCGGAACCAAATTGTGCCGCTAAATAAAATGGATGTAAAATATTTGAACGAAGAAAATGCTTTTAAGAAAAACATCCGTTCCCGCGAGATTTCAATTTTCCTTTACGTGATGGAAAAATACCGGCGATAACCGAGAAAATTCTTATTTTGTATAAAAATTCGATATTATATATATCAAAAACTATTTCGTTCTGACACAATTTACTTGCTAACATTTTTAGATGGTAATATTGGTTATTTTTTAAATAAGAACGAGGCGCCTAAAATATGTATGATTATTATATATATGTACACACACACACACACACACATATATATATATATATATATACATATATATATATATATATATATATATATATATATATATACATATATATATATATATATATATATATATATATATATATATATATATATATATATATATATATATATATAATCGTAGATATAGTAAGCGTTGCCCGCCCAATTTTCTATGAAAACGGCTTATAATATTCGTTTTCAACGAGAGAGGTCTCTATTCAAGCGACAAGGGTAACCGGTTACTTCAAGGGTTGCACTCCCCCTTTTTATCACCAATGACAATATTAGAAGTGTCATTTATAAAATAAAGCCTGCATCACATAGATAATATTCGAAAGCACTCGCATCACATTTTTAAATTATTATTTTGAAAAAGCGATTATTTACAGCTGAAAAATCCTTCGTCAACGGCCACACCACGCTGAAAACACCGGTTCTCGTCCGATCACCGAAGTTAAGCAGCGTCGGGCGCGGTCAGTACTTGGATGGGTGACCGCCTGGGAACACCGCGTGCTGTTGGCCCTGTTTTTCTTTTGGCACTAATTTCAGTCATTTCTTTTCATTATTTATTTATGTAGGAAAATCATTTTTTTTATTTCGGTATTGTGTAATACATTCTTTATGTTTTGTGTAAGATGTTCTTGGAGAACCCCAAAAGTGATTTTTATATTTTATATATGCCGTATAAGTGAAACCCGATTAGAGGAATGGGACCCTTTTTATTCTGTCGAATAATGAACCTTTCGACCTAGAGGCACTTGTACACCTCTCGCCTCTTATGTCATTTATTCGCTAAACACAATTTGTCGCCTTTCGTTCCTAGACGAAGGGACTACCCGACATTTAAGAGCGTTTCACCCCGAAAAATAGGAAATAATAAATAGATAAATTTTCGGGCGTTCTGCGTGGGAGCGGGAAGCGGCTTGTACAATTTTTTATGTGTACCGTATTACGCTCAACATTCGCGGAAACCGGTAATCCGATAATTCTCGATATTCATTTTATTATTATCCACTCCCTATCGCCTTTAATAATATGATCCCGGAGGATGATAATATGTTTTTTTTTTTTCAAATGAATGCCGGGTGAAATCGCATGGAAAATTGTATGATGTCTGATATTATTGCCCGCTACGATGCCATAATGAAGAACGTTAATGCGATTACATACTTTATATAATATACTTATCCTCTTTGGAATTTATCGTATTTCATTTCAAATAATAACAAAAATATATAAGAAAACCAAATATATCCAATATTTCCAATTATATAAATATACCTTAAAAACCGATTTTGAATTTATTGTATTTTTTCAATCTTTTACAAGATTTACACTTATTCAACTTGTATTTTTTATTTATTGTTAAAGATGAATTTTATGAAAAACAGTGTACCATATATGTTATATGACAAAATATTTTACGTTGAAATTTAATTCAAGTACACACACACACACACACACACACACACGCGCGCGCGCGTAATCCAAATAGGCTTATTTCGAACTATTTATCTCAGGGAAAAATGAATAGTGCGCTATTATGTTAAGGATTTTCCGATCGAATGACACGACGCATTCTTTTCGCATATAATACGATGAATCACCGGAGGATTTTCTCCTCTTTCACCTTTTATCGAGAACGAAAAATATAAGACGATGTTCCCATAGAAAATGTATACGTATTTCTACATATATATATATATATATCTATATTTCTATATAATGACAGTAAATATACAATAAAAATTTTCATTAAAACTCGTAGAAACTTGAATAAATTTGTTCGTTTTATGTAAGCAACCGTTTTCAGGAATCGAACAGAGATTTTTGCAGACGAAAAGAAAAGTCGACATGATAGAGACGCAGGCATGTAACGTCGTTTTTTGAATAATTGATGAGAATTTGCGGTGTTCGGCGGTGGATTTTAAACGTTGCGAACGGAAAACGCTTATGAATTTTGTATGCGATTTTAATGTGTCGCCGCACAATAAGCGGATTGCGATCAGACCGTTGCGCGCGCGCGCTCCAAAGGTTGGCGGCGTCTGAACCGCAAAATCGCTTTTGCCTTTTATTTCTGTGTTCGTTTTCTATATATGCGTTTTAAAATGTATACCTCGAAATAATTCGAAACCGTTGAATTTAAAATTAGAGTACTCGTGTTATAACATTACATGTACAATTCTTAAAATTGAATATTCGCACACAAAAAATGTACTCTATTTTTTTTCTGAAGAAAAAATCAGGTCAACGATAATTTGATTTCTCTGGATTTTAGAGCACGTTTTTAAATTTACAAATTTTTATGTAATACTGAATCGACATTGAAATTTTAGAGAAAAAAATAATATTTTCAATTATGCGCTATAAAAGATGTGCAGGTTCCTCCATTACGAGGGAAATGAAAAAAAATGTTGACAACTACTGGTCGGCAATCGTTCATCACGCGCAGCATCAAACGCCCACCATAATACAAGTATTTTGTCTCCGTATGAATAAATCATATCAAATAACTATCAGGGGATTTCGGGATTTTTACATCCATTGCGCGAACACATTTTTACACCCTACCGAACAGAAAGCGACCCTTCGAATACCTTCTTTACCATATATCGAAAATATCGCATTATTTTAATTATACATATATTTTCACATTGATAAAATGTGAAAATATATTTCATTTACCTTTTCCAATAATCGATATTAAATATTTTATCGAATCATTTCACTTGTAAATATTTTGAATATAATATCTATCATTAAATGATATCATTAGTACGAGTAATTTTCATAAATTTGGTATTTGTTGAATTATTATACGAAGATGATTACGGATAACCGTCGACCGAAGCCCTTTTGGATAGGGTGTAGGCAGATTTGAGTATTTATATAATGTAAAAGGGAAATCTCCCGGCGTGTAATGTGTGCAGAGATTTAGCAAAGGCACAGCGCGGCCCAAAGAAGAACTAGGACCCGCGTTGGGATTTGAAACGAGCTCAATACTTTCATAAAAGACTCGTATTTATTTATTGGAAACTCGCATGCACTTGTAAATATTACTAAACGTAACGTTTATTTTCATAAAACTTAAAAAACAAAAAACACCAAGTAAATATAAATATGAAAGAATATAATTAAAACGGAAATTTTGTCCTCGCTTATATATAGAAGTTAGAATTTCACTGGGATCGTAAATATCATTGAATGCTGCTATTTGTAACATTATATAGTGAACGAAGAGGGAGTTTTATTATTTTGATTTCAATGTGTTTTTAAAGAGAGTCATAGGCTCCCCTTATATAGTGGGAAAATGTTTTGCTCGTCGCCATATATATGGTAATGTAAAGGGGGTGCGTGGGAAACGTCTAGTAACGATTCGCCCACGAGGATATACACGTGTATTGAAGTTTTCTTTAAAGGTTGCCGAAACCGTGCTTTTAACCGTGCGAAAAAATCTTCATATATATATATATATATATAAATCTATATATTATATTTCAATTAAACTTTCAATTAAAGCGCGTTTAATTGAAAGTTTACGTTACGATTTTTGATTATATTATTATAAAATGAAAAGGGTGACAACCCTTGAATTTTGTTCGCCTGCCCCCTTTACTCGCAGCTTCATATTGCCATTAGTATTGTGATATTTATGCGAGCGCGAGCACGAGCTGCGCTGAAAAGTCGACGGGAGTTACTGCCTAATCACACGCGCCATGGGAATTTTAATGGTTTTGCGCGGTGCCATTGTTGGACTATGGCGAATTTAATGGCATTTCGACGACGACGTTTATTTGCTTGCTTTACACTTATTCGATTAGTCGATCTGTTAAAAAATAATTATATTTCAAGAGGAGAAACCAATAATCTCTACTCACAAATATCCGAGTGGAGTGAATTAAAGAGTTTATTATAAATTTTAAACTCCGATGAATGACAGCAAAAATCATTTATTCACCTCTGACTAATCTTAAAAAATTCAATGCCAACAATAACTATGACAAAAAAAAACCAAAAAACGCCCTGACAACTATAATGTAAACATAACCTTTTAAAATATAATCTGATAACAAACAAATGCTAAGCAGCGATAACCTAACCAACGCCATCTATTGACAAAGATACATATATTATTGAATCTAAAAGTTCACATTAATATTTCGTCCCCACGGTAATGATATAGGTCCGGGAGTGTGTCAACAAAGTACTTCACTGCCAACGATTTCCCTAGGGCAATGTTAAGCGGGGAATCCGCGAATTCGCCGCTCGAATTTCTCCGCTGAGGTATTTATTTTGAGTAACCCGATACATGTTTCAATTAAATAGACACGTGCCTAATGCAAGTTTTTTTATAGGTTCCCAAGTTTTGTGCATACATAATGAAATTGTATATCGTTCCATTTTATTACTAATCAGGTGTTGTCAACTTGAACACTGTTTTTGCTTTATAAAATCGTGTTCATTTTTATTATATACGATCGATAAATTGTAACCGTCGTCAGTTCCGTATTCAATTATTGTTTTATATTAATCATTTTGACAACTGCGTATATAATAATTTAACATATTAGAACACTCTGAAAATCATTCTAATATATTAAAATAATGTTTCAACATTAAATTTCAATTAATTCTATAATAATACATTTTTTAATTAATATTGATATCTTTTTTTCGAAATTCAGTGTTGTAATATATATATATATATATATATATATATATATATATATATATATATATATATGGTATATTAATATTTTTTTCAAAGAAAAAAATCGTCTCCGTCAAATAAAATACGGAATATTGTATAAAATATTTAGTTCTAAAATCGCATTCTCAGAACGACGTATCATAAGATAAATTACCATTGCATATGTACCTTTATACAGTAAATATTCATGTTGTTTCATTGAAAATCTTTATTTGACACGTCATATAATCAACTGTTTCTCGCATAAAATTTAATAAGTTAGTCAAAGGTTATTGTAAATACGATATCAAGTTTCCAACTGATAAATGTAATTATAAAGTAGTACAGAGTTTGCAAATCATTTCGAAATTTATTTTTTTAGTCACATTTTTATTTAACACTCTGGTATTCAGTGGCGCCGTGGCTTAGTTGGTTAAAGCGCCTGTCTAGTAAACAGGAGATCGCGAGTTCGAATCTCGCCGGGGCCTTGTCGTTTCCGGTTCTACTTTTTTCGTGATGCTGTTGTTAATTGATGGTGAAAATGTCAAACTCAGAACATTTGCATTTGACAATCGTTCGATAAATATCGTCTAAAATGAAATTTTCACTAATGAGCACTCATTTTTTGACGAACGATAACAAGCTGTTGCTTTCATCGTTGTAAATATATATTATTTATTCTCAAATACCCCCGTTCGCTAAAACTGAAATCGATTGATTAATTTTAAAATCAATTTCTTGTGTGTAGTTTTTATAATAATCATTTCGCATGCGTAATTGCATGGAGCATTTTTGAATGAACGTGTGGCAAGTATATTTCTTTTAATTTATTAACTTATTTTTTACGGCAAATTATTGAAAATTTTTTAATATTTTTAATAGTACGCAAGCGAAAAATATTCGTATGAATATAGTATAGTATTTCAATATACGAAGATGTTCTAGATATAAATCAATTAAAAGGGAGAACGGCATCCGGAGATTTATTGAGTTATCTCTCTAGTTAGCAGCCTATTGAATGTTTGCATTGAATTAACGAGATCCATCTTTTACGATTAAAAGTGTAGAAATCTCGATTAATAAATAATTTCTTATATTATTTTTTTTATTTTAAATGTTATAAAGTACAAATAATATATAATACTGACTGGTGGAAATTATATTATTATTAAAAATGTGTATAATATGCGGTTGCTGCTAAAAATATGCGGGATAATAATGCAAATAAGGCTACGTCTTTATATTTCAAACGATAAGTTGGCTGAAGTCTGATAATGTTTTGTGTTTTCAGCCATTTTTCACGGCAAGTCAATTTTACGACGTGTCGCGTGTTCATTCTGGCAAATTTGCATAAACGGTCGTGTGCGCTTCCTAAAACGCCCTTAAGATTGCGCGCACGCCTTTTTGATGAAATCGATGTGAATAATTCGAAGAATTCATACTATTCCAAAAAAATAGTGTATAGTATAGTAGTTCTGAGAAGAAGTTTGGAATTAAAATTCGGTTCAGCACCAAGAAAATACGATAAATTGCTTATGAATAAATTTATTTTTAATATTTATGACGTCGTAGAATTTAGAGAAAAGTGTTGTTTGTTATGCATTGATTTTTTATGAATAAACACAGGGGAGGCTAATAAGTTTTATAAATGGAAGGGCAATTTGCCACTTGAAACTACTCACAATGGTGACTTCAAAATTTAAATAGAGTGGGTTAAAAAATAGAACTAAAAATTTAATTTATGAAAAAAATGTATTCTAATATAAAATATGTGTTAATAGAGTAACATAAATATATAAAGATATATCATTTGGTTTTACATAGTTGGAAACAAGCCAAGAACAATTCTACTTTTAATACTTTTTGGCGCCAATTTTAAAAATATCCGCCCTATTTTTGCATGGCGATCGACTATGACAGCGGAAGCTTTCGTCAACGGCCATACCACGCTGAAAACACCGGTTCTCGTCCGATCACCGAAGTTAAGCAGCGTTGGGCGCGGTCAGTACTTGGATGGGTGACCGCCTGGGAACACCGCGTGCTGTTGGCCCTGTTTTTCTTTTAGTGTAAATTTTAAAAATATCCGCCCTATTTTTGCATGGCGATCGACTATGACAGCGGAAGCTTTCGTCAACGGCCATACCACGCTGAAAACACCGGTTCTCGTCCGATCACCGAAGTTAAGCAGCGTTGGGCGCGGTCAGTACTTGGATGGGTGACCGCCTGGGAACACCGCGTGCTGTTGGCCCTGTTTTTCTTTTAGTGTAAATTTTAAAAATATCCGCCCTATTTTTGCATGGCGATCGACTATGACAGCGGAAGCTTTCGTCAACGGCCATACCACGCTGAAAACACCGGTTCTCGTCCGATCACCGAAGTTAAGCAGCGTTGGGCGCGGTCAGTACTTGGATGGGTGACCGCCTGGGAACACCGCGTGCTGTTGGCCCTGTTTTTCTTTTGGTGTAAATTTTAAAAATGTCCGCCCTATTTTTGCATGGCGATCGACTTTTTTTACCTTCTATTATTATAACGAATTTATCATTATATCTTTTAGTTATCATTTGATGTTGAACGTTTTTTTATTAATGGCTATTTTTAGTTAGATTTACGTGTTCACTATTTATTTATTTTTCGAATTATATATATATAAATATATATATATATATATATATATATATATATATATATATATATATATATATATATATATAATATATATATATATATATATATATATATATATATAAATATATATATACCATATATATATATATATATATATATATATATATATATATATATATATATACCATATATATATATATATATATATATTTATATATATATTGACATTTTGTTAGTTTTTGGTCTTTCGGTACTTTTATTAGAAGTCATGGTTTACACGGTACTTTGACTTTTATATTGAATTATCCCCATAAAAAGGGGTCACCCTTCATTTTTCGATTGACAATAACTATATCTCACAATTAATTTCATCATATGAACTCGTATATATATATTTCAAAATGACTTTTTAAGATATTTAGTATTTATTTATTTCCTTCATCAAATGTACGTAGAATTACAATTAACGTTTAATTTTCATAATATATTTATTTTCTTTGTATTTTTTTTTATTCTTCAATTTTTTGTATTAAAAAATTGCACGATTCTGATTCAAATATTTATTTGAATTTAATGAAACGTGTGAACTAATTAGTTGAAAAGTATTGTGTTACATGTTACATGTTGTGGAACACAATCAATATTTATTAAAAATATAGAGTAATATATAAAATATACATTTTATATATATTGTCTACCAATATTAATTTCATAATATTTTTGTAATAATTTTTAGGAATATATACTCATTTACAAGGATATTGATCAATGATCACACATTTCAACACGTTTTTCATCATTTTCTAATAGCTATTAAAATTTTATTACTCAATAGCATTTCATAATAAGAAAAAGAAAAATTCATCAGCACGACGATAAAGTTTTTTTTTATTTTTACCAGATTCAAGTTGGAAAATTATTATAAATTGGCCTTTTTTCACGACGTTGAAAGGTCATATTCGTTGCATTTTGCGCCGGTTGCAACCTTTTTATTTTTTTTTCGCCATTTTTATAGCTTTAACTTTACGCCGAAGGCTTTTCAGCTTGTTTTCCGTATACGTTTTTTTATAATTTCAAAGATTGCACACGTAGATATGAAATTTAAATGTGTGACACGCTTTGCGAATTGATTTTTTAATCGTCACCTTTCACACTATATGGTTTTCCATAATAGACTATAGAAAATGCTGAAAATAATACTTTAATCCAATTAAGAGTAACTAAATAATAATATATAAAGCTCGTGAAGGAAATGAAAATTGATATATATATATATATATATATATATATATATATATATATATTTGACTTCTTTTCGTCGATTTATATTATTATAATATATTTATATTTGGATGCATTTAACCGGTTCGATTGCGTGCTCGGCGGTTAAAAACGTGAACCTATTTATTTTCGAGAGTTGTACTCCATTTTTTCTGCTCCATTTTTATGTATAAGCACCTTCATTCCGACTCTTGGTCGCTTTGAAATGTGCACATAATTTACGTTTTGTCGTTTTGCATTCGCATGCTAGATGCGAATGTGATTTGCGATGCAATGCGATTTCTTACGTACAAATATGAATTATCGTATCGCCGGACACGAAAGGTCACTTATTTATATAATAATAATAATAATATTGAAACTGTTCATTATTAACGATAAAGTTCGACGGTTTGAGAGGCATTAATTGCTAAATCGCCGACGGCCGTCGCTTGAAATTACGACGTTTAATGTTTTCTTTTTCATGCAATTAGGATATGAGATTATAATGACTATAGTGGAAAAAACGCAGATTAAATATATATATATATATATAATTAATCTTTGACATTTTTTCTATTATAAATAGACACCTTTAACCTAAATATAAAATATTTATTTTATATGAATATTGCATTTGCAGTCTTAATTAAATAATATAACAAATCATATCGATAACCTTGACCGTTAATCTATCACAATTCTATACTTGTATCTATAATTTTTATACAATAATTATCCGGTATATTTAATCTAATAACGAGTGGAATTTATTGCATATTTTTATTAATATATTCAAATTCTAAATTAACTACAATAATTTCGAAAAATTTTATGTAATGCTATTTATATTATTATATCTATGGTATACGCATCAATTTCAGGAGAATTATTGAAAATACAATTAACAACTTGTATTTACCCGTAAATATCAATTTGTTTTTTTTTTTATAAATTATTATATCATATTATTGATTTATTTATTTTTGAAATACACGAATATTTATAAGCGTTTAGCAATAAATTATTTAAAAATATTTCGCGTGTTTGGCTGTCAAAATTTCCGAACGATACAAATATGTTAAAAAATATTTAAATATTTTTTATTTTTTCCTCCGAAGCTGTTTAATATTTTTTTCTCGAATAAATAAATAGTTTTCCGTCTTAAATAAGGTCACATTTTAAACACACACACACGTGTGTGTGTGTATAAACTAGTATCGTTTTATGCAACTGGAAAATGCATTCGCGTTAAATTTCAAGTTTATTATACTTTTTCACGCACGTTTTAAAAGTAAATCTTTATATAATATACTTGTAAGAATATTCGTGATTAACCAACCGTATTGTATATTTTCTGTGAATAAAAACGACATTAGTTTTGTAACGAAAATAATTAGTATTGGGACACGCTCGAGCGATCACTATAACCGGCGCATATTGTAAAATGGCAATCAGAAAATATTAATAAAATAATTTTGTTTCGAGTGCGACTAAATGACTGTCTGTTCGTTCGAATCGTCCACTTTGGAAAGGCTCCCCTAGCTCGTATTTCTCACGGCTAATTAACGATCTATGGTAGCTTCTATGTCGGGGTTCGAGTCGCGGCTTAGTGCTTGAAACGACCGACTTCTATATTACTTTCAACATTTATATCTCTACGTATTATATATTATATTATGAAGTATTATATATATTTATAAAGATGCAAATTTCCATAATATTGTAGAGTTAATATAATGCACAATATTATTGTAGAGTTAATGCTGTTTCGGAAAAACAAAAGGAGTAACGATAACCCAGTATGTTTGGGCTAGAAAGCCGAAGCGTTCTCGCCATGGGATGTCGATCGTTATTAAAAGTGAAAAGTTGCGAAACCGAAGCAAATTGCAATTATGATGCCTGGATCTCGTTCTAATATTTGATAATTACCACCCCCTCATACCAACTTAACTTAACTTCCATGAAAGATTATTAAAAATACCTTTTCTATTAACGGGGCAAACGTTGTAATTTTCAATAAGAAGGGCACCGACCGTTTCGAAATGGTGCTGCTCGATATTTAATAAGTTTTTATTACACTATTTTTAATTACATATTAATGTTATAACCAATCACGATTCCGAAACTTCTTCTGCATGCGCTCGTGTTAATTTCATATATTAATTAATTTTACTCATATATTTTGTAAATAATTATAATTGAAACGAAAGTTGTTCTTAAAGCAGTAATAATTACAATATATATATATATATATATATATATATATATATATATTATGATATTCATGCGTCATGTATGTAACGTTTTCTGATTGCAAATATTAACATTTAAATGAATTATATGTTCATTTAAGGTTATGAATAGATCCGATGACTCGATCGAATAAATAATTAAAGCAGAGCCTCACAATTCATTACGTCAAATTTCTTTTATATTAATATTAATTACTATATTTTAAAAAATAAATTTTATATATTACGCAATATGTTTTACTGTAATTTAGCTGTACATATAAATTTACAAATTTCCTTTTCGTTTTTTCATGCTCTAATTACATTCCAAGTTTATGAAAAAGTAGCATGTTTCACAAAGAACTTGAAGCGAGATTTTTTAATATATACCATATATATATATATATATATATATATATATATATATATATATATATCACAAGACATTTTGTACAAAGGGTTCATGTGCGTATTACTTAATTTTTTTGGAAAACATAAATAATACATGCCGTTCGCTTATCTATATAATTTCACTATTTGAAATTAATGTTATATATTTAATATAAGTAGATAGGTAATTAGAGTATATCTTGGTTTTATTATTATGACAAGAAATATCTACAGGGGATTTTGTGGTAGTTGCTATTCGACACCATAATGGCAAAAGCCCCACCTTTAAACAACAACTTATATATATATATATATATATATATATATATATATATATATATATATATATATATATATATAAACATAAATATATAAATTCGTAATTGCAATTAATTTGATATAATAAAATCGTAAATTTATGATTAAAAATGATGGATTATAAATATATATATATATATAGATATTCTGAAATGTGTAAAAATATTTAATGTATAATACATAATAGACATAATATTATATTTTCAACTATTTAAAAGTGTTTTACATAGTGTTGTAATTATTTTATATAGATTGTTAAAATACACGTGTTTAATAATTTTTAAATGAATTAAATATAATAAACTGAAATATCAAGTCGAGAAATGCGATCGAAATTTAAGAAGAGTTCCTTCAGTTTTCGAAGGAAGTTTGCTTAAGGCGTAGCTAATGGAGTTATAAAGGAAAGCGACCATTATTTCAACACGCCTAGGTTTTAACAATAATATATATATATATATATATATATATATATATATATATAACACAAGTTCATAAAAGTATATAAAATAAATTAATTTTGTAAGATTTTATTAAAAATGTATATTTTTTTTATAGAAATTCATTATTGTCATTGTTGTAATTTTTATTTAAATATAAATTATTTTACATATCACAGCTCTTATTTAATACGATTTATAATAACTTTATAGCCTACGGCTGATCTCATGGAAATATCGGTTTTTAGTTTAAGTTGATCCATTGTTAAATCTGAATGAAATTTGAAATTTCTAATTAAATATATACCTATCGTTTTCAGCATATTCATTGCAACGTTTTGTCCTGGAATTTTTATTTTTTACATTAAATGAAACGTTTGATATTTTATAAAATTAAAAATGAGTTTCACCTATGCAGTTTCGTTGTCCTATACTAAATGGTATGAATGCAAAATTTGGACGACCTTTGGAGTTTTCAGCTGAAAATCTTTCTGGATTAAACGAATTCGGAGAATTCCAATATTTAGGATTTCTATGTAGTATGAAATTGGATATTACCAGATTCGTTCCAGCTGGTATTGTGATATTTTCTATGGGATTAAACGTATACTTTTAGAGATCTGATTTTTTTTCGATTTTTTTATTTTATTTTTAACTAACTTGTTTTTAAATGAAAATCTTCAACAACGCTTCTAGTGATAATCGGTCCTGTCGGAAAAAGCCTAATTAATTCTTTAATTACCATATCTAAATATGGTAAATGTTTAAAATCATCTATTGACACGTCGTCGCTCATTTTTGATTTATAAAAATCAAGAACTTCGTTTTGAAGAGCATCGTGATATTTGTTATGCATTCCCAATATCATCATAAAGAATGCTATTTGAGAATAAGTGGTATCCATTCCCTGCGTACAAAAAATAATAATATTAATAGAAATAATGTATATTTAATTTAATCAAATTTATATATTAAATATATTACTGGATTATATATATTATCAAATTCATCGATAATCTCCTGTTCACTAATATAACCTTTCATCATTGCATCAACTAATGTTTCAATAGCGGTTTGACTTTTCATTATGTTTCTATTATCATCGTCTGAAATCATCGCTAATATTATATTATAATATTAACGAAATATTAGACAAATATTCGAAAAAAAGAAAACCTTCATTGTTGAACGCTTTTTCTTCTATGATTTTTTTAATCTTTTCCTTGAGCATAGTGTGATAGAAGTTTCTATACTTTGTCAAATATTCCTTTTGCCTTTTCCAATCGGAACTCATTTTATATATTATCTCCCATTCTTGCCAAAATTTTGTCATTCTCAAATGCATTAATTCAGTGACACTTGAAAATCAAACACATTACCGATATAACTTAAATTAAAATTGAAAAATCGATATAACTTAAATTAAAATTGAACTTACGTTGTGGTCAGATTTAACAAATGATCTTTATCACCTTCGTAATATTTCATTTCTATGTCGAACAAAGTTTCTATTGAATATATAAAATAATTCTAGTTAATTGGGAAAAAAAACTGATTCATCTGTTAAAAGATTCTAAGAATTAATAAAAAATTCTTCACTTTTCTTTATAATGAATTCTATAGATATCTTTGAATTTTTAAGAAAATTGAACTTGTATCGTTTTCGGTCACAAATTTTACATTTTAGACATGAATGAAAAGTATACCTGAAATAATATCTCCGGCACATCTCTTGCAATATTTTACAGTTTCTATATATTCATTAGTATTACAGATTTTCGCCAAATTCTCTACCAATTTAATGGCATGTTTGTTCAATATACTTTGATGGAATCGAAGGGACGCCTTATTGAAAGACGGATTGACAATTTGTCTGTGTTTTTTCCACAACGGTCCTAATCATAATACGAAACGAGAAGAAATAATTATCTTTTTTAATCGCTATAATTTTACAATTATCTAATAATAATCAACCTGAAGCCGATAATATTCCGGAACCAATGCACAGTTTCATCATTTCGTATCTTTTATCCTTGAGTGCGGTGGCTTTGTGCGTCAAAATTATCTAAAATATCATTATATAATTATTCAATATTATTCGGTATGCATTTACCATGTATTTTGAGTAGATTAGCGTGTTAGAATTACTTCCAAGTCGTCCGGTTCCGTTATCACCAAAACGAGTTCGATTCCCGCCCACAATCGGAGAGGACTCGAATAGCGTTCGCTGATTTTTTGTATTCTTTCTACTATCTCTTCGATATGAAAACATTAATATATATATATATATATATATATATATATAATAAAAATTAAAAGTATTTTCAAAATTGTATTATGAAATTAAATGAAAAATGTGACTTTTCCGTTGCTGACAATTATATGAGAAAATAAATGAAAACATTCGATATTTTACAGTGTGTGAAATTTTACCGTGACCCTTCCCAAAAGCGCCCATTTCGATGGCATTTCCCAAAATCGGAAGAGACGGAGGTCCGTTAACTTTTAACGAGAGCTTGTAAAACTTTATTCTGCTCCACAGCCAGAATATGTATGTCGAAATCAGCAGAGAGCACAAAATTTTGAGCACGACCGATGATTTGATTTGATCGATTAGGACAGCCAAAAATACGTCCATTTCTATTTTCTTTCACAAAGTGCCTGAAGTGTGCGCATTAGCGAGTGTAAGAGAACAGTTGGAACGTTGTCTTTCCGATGCTATTTATATATGTACCGACAACTCGTATTCCATCATAATACCAGTTGAAAAACACGTTCCACTGTTTCGCTTCTATCATAATTGCCTATTATTTTTCACATCACTTGAGGAAAAATGCTTTTCCATCTATTTTATAAATTGTTACGTATACATTTTTTTCACGTTCATTTTTTCTGCTGACTAATGGGATTAAACATTATACACGAATTTCACTACTATAATATTATAACTATTTTTCGTGTATTCACATGTTCTAATGCAATTTTTGCATTAGAACAATTGTCCGAAAAACGTCAATATTTTCATTTCACAAATTTTAAAACGCTATTTTTGCCGTCGATTAATTATATATACCTATTATATTGTGTTTCTACAATAATAATTACAAAATACAGTAATGATGGTTATTAGTTTTAAATATTCAAAAATAATTATGAAAAAATTGCCGCCAAACACCGAAACATTTTTCGACTTGTCTTAAATATAATATACACTTATTTTAAGTTCTAAAGTTTCCATTGTCGAATTTCTTATAGAATATACGATGTGATGGTTTTCGTTATACATATAATAAAATGAAATTTTGAACTGCAAAAGAAGAAACGACATGTCATACAAAATATTTATTTTGTGCAAATAGATAATGTTTTTTATTTTTAATTTTAAATATTACAATATTCAAATATTTTATTATGCTCGGTTTTCAAAAAAATAGACAAATAATATATATGTATATAATAATCGTACAAAAAAATGCAAGTGATTTTTTTTATTTTAATAGAATTTGTTCTTAGAGCGAATGTGAGTGTAGCTTTTTTCTATTTTTTTTTTCATAGTAAACAAAATATTATTTGTTTTCCTCGTGATATTATTTGTCTTAGAAAGATAAAAAGTTTCTTCTGATTTTTTTTTTTGTGAATTTACGTGACATTTTAAAATAAAAATATATAAATATTTTTGAGTATCCATAGTATTTCTATCCCGCTCTGAAAATTATATATGATAAATTTGGACAATTTTTCGAGATTTTGCAATCATCTCTCAATTTATGTGTAAATCTCATACATGAAACTACCATATATATAAAAAATATACCATTTATATATTAAAATAACATATTTTAAGAAAAATGTTTTTTAATATTTACGTAACGCATTTAAAGTGATCTTTGTCGAAGATTATTTTAAAATATTTTATTTGCGTTGTCATTAAATTCAATAGTAGATTTTTGTATTTATAATATTTCATTTCTATATAAAGTATTATTAAGGCACGTAAACGATATGTTTATTTATATTCATCAGTGATGTAGTTTTTAATTAATGGATTTTAAACATTATTAAACACATTTTTCTTCGTGTTTAAAAAATATGTCGTATATAATAAATAATGAAAATGAACACATATAATTAAAGAAAACTAGTTATTTTGTGTTCTGCATTCTCGGTTTTACCCGCAATTATGTTTATTTATATTATCATTACATTCATCTAAAAAAGTCATCGTCTAATATCGAATTAACGTTACATTTTTATTTATTAATTAATATAGATTAACAGCTTTTTTAAACTAACTTTGGAAGAATTATAATTCTTTCTATAAAAAAAACATTTTTAGTATTAAATTTAATATAAAAAACCGTCATTATTTTGATATAAGACTAAATTAACAACTGCATCATATCGTATCTTCTATCTTCTATCTCTACAGTCACTAAATTGGGTAAAATTGTCTGAAAAAATACATATTTTTATATTATAAATCAACAATAAAACGTAGAAAAATATTAAACATAAATTTCAAGAATTATATTTCGGAATCGATGATTTCTAAAATCGTCTGTTTTTATATAAAAGGAATGCTTTATTTCATGTGTTCTGTTGACAATTTCTAAAATAATTTAAGTATGTAATTGGTTATTTATTTGTTACTTGCACATTTAATTTCAATTTTTGTTATTATTTTTCTATATTAGACGATTAAATAATTCATGAAATAAAAGTTACTATGTATTATATAATTATGAGAACGTATGAATACACCAATTGAAATTTAATAAATAGCATTTTAAGACAATTATTAAACATTTGCTAACCAAGTCTATATAATTTTTTTTATATATTATGTATAATTATTTATCTCGTAAATGTTTATATATAAATGTTTCATATTGAATACAATGCGGAAAAATATAAATAAATATGACGTATAATTTATTCATATTTTTCCTTGTGAACACACACTTTAAAAATAAAACAAACCGTTGAGGGATTTTCCATAAATCCAATTATTATTATTATTATGTAAATCAATATTTATAATAAATATTATATAAAATAAAAGCTTATAAAAATATGGGAAACTAAAGTAAATGCGATATATTGGTTATCGACAGCAGAAAATAACGCATCACACTCCAAATAGAAGAGATTGGTAAATGTTGAACTATTCATAGAATCCTGGTTTGTGTTTGAATATTATAGATTCGAAGATCTCAGCTCTTTCTTTAAAATTTTAATGAAAATATTCGAAATTGAAATCCAAGAAATCGACGTACGGAAAAGAAAAGGTTTGCTACATCTGCTATAGACAATTTCACTCGTAAAAATTTAACATTGAAACGATGTGTTAAAATCGATTCTTTTGCAATGAATCATTCAACTTAAAAACAATTCATTTGATTATTTCAATATGTTAAATGCATCAAATTATAAACCTTGATATATAACTTGAATGACTGCTATTATTGATTAAAACAGTGTTTCTCAATAGTGTTCTTATAGACTAATCGAAATATAGATAATATATGAAAAAAGCTAAACAAAATATTAACAAGGACAGGTCTTTTATTATGTTATTCATTATTCTTTATTGTTTTTTTCTGTTATAACTATTCAGAAACACTGGTATATATCATATACATATATATTACTGAGCATTCGTAAATATTTATTTTTACATTGATTTCTATCTATTTATTTTTTTCCATAATATTTATAAAATTTTCCGTACAATAACCGCCATATAATATTATAATTGTCTAGCATATCTAGCATAAAACAAGCTTCCGAACTTCAACAGATATATATTCTCGGACATTTTTCAAGGCAAACTTGATTATGTCGCAATTTATTTATATTGAATTCGTTCATTGAAATCAAAATTATAGAGCTTTGTATAAAAAAAACTCACTTAATACTGAATATTTTTTCAAAATGTTTTTCTTACCATTTATCGTTCTAAATTACTATCAGATAAAGCTTTAAAGATCACACAATAATACATATAGAAAAAAAAATAAAATTAAAACAATAATTAATAAACATAAATATTTTAGCGACATCTCGTTGATAAAAAATTAGTTAAAGCACAAAACTTTGTTGTCTTTCAGCGCGTTTGCCGTTTGGAAAATATATACGATTTATTATAATTTATTCAGTATATCATATTAAATCCATCGAATTTGAACATCATTATGTTGATTAATTCAAACGTTTTTATATCACTAATATGTAATAGTATTACAAGTACGATAAAAAAAAATAGAAGCCCAACCCCATTACTAAATATTGTAATAGAGAGATATGGAATATTTATATTTTAATAATATTTTTTTAGTTGTAAAAATTATTAACCGGTAGGTAATATTTATTTTCCGCTGGAGGTGTTAATTTTTTTAACGTAGAGACGCATTAAAAAAAAAATCCAAATTACAACTATTTCGCTTATTTGAAATGTATACCATAGAATACCATAATTACTATTCGCTAAAAATTCTAAATCGAACCGATTTAATTGTAATTGTATTGTAATTTAATATTTCCTCTCGGTAATTTCGACTTTATATCCGTGCAATGATCTCGTAGACACATCGGCGGTTAGTTCCAATTGATCAATTGTGGCATCAGTATGGAATTTATAATTTCTCATTAAATGTACAGCCACAATTTTCAGCATGTCCGATGCCAGAGTTTGCCCTGAAATATTATATAACATGAAACAAATCATATCAACATCAATTAAAGATTCAATTATAAAATCATCGCGATTTGTCGATTTAATTACCAATGCAGTTCCTTAATCCGGCTAAGAATGGCAAAAATGAATAAGGAGGACGCTTCTTGCATTCTTCCGGAGTAAATCTTTCGGGATTGAAAGAGTTCGGCGAGTCCCAATATTTTGGATTGCGATGCAAGATGAACAAAGAAAATACTATATTTGTACCGGCGGGTAAGATCAGTTTACCTACATATAAAATTAAATTTTAATGCAAATTCATCGAAATATAAAATTTGGATAGGCTGTCATTTTTAATATTACTTTTCACATTTTCACTGGGCAAAAAAAAAAGAATGAAAAGAATGAAAAATAAATACCCTTTTTCAAGGGAAAGTCTTCCAAAATACTCCTGGTCACGATCGGTCCTGTCGGATATAATCTCATATTTTCCTTGATGCACATATCTAGATATGGAAGATCTTTGAATTGATCGGTAGTCACTTCTGAATTCTTATCGTTGCCATAATAATCGTGTATTTCTTTCCATAATTTATCTTGGAAATTTCTGTGCATGCCCATCATTAACATAAAGAAACCCACCTGTGAGAAAGTTGTCTCCAAACCCTGAAATTAATATTATCAAAATATAGTAAACCTTCAGAAGAGTAGAAATGTTGTTTTTTAATGTGATATTGTTACCGGATTATAAATATTATCAAGTTGGTCAAAAACGGCTTGTTCTGTCAATTGTCCCGCCATATAAGCATCACACAAAGTTTCAAAAGTGGATTTTACTTTCGTAGATGATTCAAATTCTTCAGCTGTGTCCACATAATAAATAAATCTAAACGAATTGGATATTTTTCAAAAAATTACACAACAATGAAAATTTAAATACCGTCATAGTATATAGATTGATCCTTCTTTTTATCAATATAATTCTTCATTTTCTCTCTCATCATTCCATGGTAAAGACTTCGATATTCGTTTAAGTAGCCCTTTTGTGTTTTCCATTCTTTACTCAATTTATAAATGGGTTCCCATTCTTGCCAAAATTTTGTCATTCTATCTTGTAATAGTTCGGTTATTCTAGAAATATATTTAAATGCAGTAAATTAAAATGATTAAATAAATGTAATGTGATATTATTCGAATTAGTATCGAATCAAATTTAAGTAAAAACATATATTAGAAATTGAACAATGTCAGATATATATATATACCATATAAATTAGAAAATCACATTCAGTTTTCTATATATCCGGTAAATGTTAAATTCGTTCTGAAATAATTCACATTCTTACTTACTTTACTGTGTAGTCTATCATGAAATCTTTGTCGCCTTTGTAGTATTCCATTTCGATACCAAGTATTGTTTCTGTAAGCGCAATATATGGTACAATAATTATAATAAAATTTATACGATTATATAGATCATCGTATGGTAAACAAATTTACCGGCGAGATCGTCTCCAACGCATCTTTTACAATATTGCACAGTTTCCACAATTCCTTTGTCGCAATGTTTCTTTAAAGTGTCCACCAAAATCCTGGCATGTTTATTATGAATCGAAACGTACGATCTCATAGTGGCTGCGTTAAATGAAGGATTAATAATTTGTCTGTGTTTCTTCCACGATTGTCCTGAAATAAAAATATTTTTCTTTTCACGGTCCCATCCCTCTTTTTTAACGAAAACCTGTCTGGTTTTTTTTATAAACGCTAATAAATTATCGCAAAATTTTAAATAAATATCTTACGGAAGAACCAAAACGTATTTAACAATATTAACTTTATTCTTAACAATATAAACTTAGAACCGATGCAATAAAAATATTTTGTTATTGTGAACTCGAAAATATTACTGAATTGAGTCTTGAATATCGATAAATAATTGTATGATAAACATAAATGTAAAGCGTTTGACGTTATACTAGAATTCAATTTTTGTGTGTTAATTTAATTAACACACAAAAATTTAGAAAATTTTATACAATATTGAGAATGTTTTTGAAATTGTCTCGTTTTTTTTGTATTAATTAACGTCTTAATAAATAATATATTATTTAAATAAATAAAAATCGGCGTTTTACATATTTCATTAAGCAACATTTTGGAAAGTAGTCGGTCAAAAATGATGCAATAAAGTAAAAAACAAGTTTGGAACCAAAACAATTGTCGATAATATATTGTAATTTTATAAATAAATTGTACCTGAGCCCGAAAGTAAACCGTCGCCGATGACCAATTTCATCATGTCATAACGCTTGTCCTTAATCGAAGACACTCGATTCATCAGCAGAGCCTGTAAGATCGCTGATTAGGATATATCCTTTGCAAATTTTAACATTAAATATTTAAATATAGTGTATGTGCATACTTCGAAATCGTCCGGCTCCGTTATAACCACGAGAAATTCCAATCCGGCCCACAAAACGAACGGACTTGGATATTTTAGTGCCAACTTCAGAATGTTCTGAGATACGTCTGTTAGGAAAAATATTCAATTACAACATTTCATAAAGAAAATACGTCTAAAATCGTGTTAATTATTAATAGCGGTTCATTTTCATTACTATTCATAATTTACATTACTACTCATACGTACTGAACTGTAATAAAAAATTTTAATATGAAATACGTATTTTCGAATTTATTTTTATGAAAAGCAAACGTCAAATATCCGGAGAGAAAAACTTAATTCATGATAAATATTTGTATTAATGTATATATTTTTTTCAAATCCAATAATATTATATTTTCGATACATTATAAGTGTAATAATTTCAATTCATATGCAAATGCGAAATTTACATGTTAATCAAATTTACTCTATACGCGCATATTCATATATTATAAATAATTTTAACATACCTTTGCCGACGCCGAAATCCAAAGCGTTTCCAATAATTGGATACGAAATTGGACCGGGAAGCTTTGCGGATAGCAAATAATATTTCCTTCTGCTCCACAGCCAATAAATCCAAACGGATACGAGCAGTACGAGCCCAATCCTAGATACTGGCGATAGTCGAATTTGATCAAAAAGTTCAGACAATGCAACGTCGACTCCAGTCACGTATGAAAACATGCTTGCGTCCAAAATACAACGACAAACAACGACAACAACAAAAACTTAAAATTGTAAAAAAATTATCACATTTCAATATTAAGGAAAAATAACACACAAAATTGTCAATCGACCAGTTTTGGCATTCACTTGAAACTGAATGCTTTACTCTTATGAATATCACATCTTATATATAAATATACAATACAATTGCCAAAAATTGTACGATCGTTACCGGTTTTTTATAATTATATAATATGTATTTTAAAAGTGGCGATCGAAATTTCCAAAACATTTCCGATACTATGGCTTTTTCCCAACTTAATAAATATGTATAAATTCGTCATCGACGCATCTTATGTTCCGTCTAGTCAACAATTCCGCGTTAAACCTTCTGTTTAATTAAAATTTAAATTATTTTACATGTACTAATCGTAAAATAATATAATAACGAATAGCAGTAATAATGTATTTTATTTATATATAAATTTACGAAATTGCCATTTTTAACGGAAGAAAACTCTTTAGAGAACTCGTTACACTGATCTCATAATTATTCATATTTATAAATGAAGATGCACATTATCATCATATCGTCATAACGGAAATCAAAATATTTATATAACGTTTTCATAATTTAGAAATATTTTATTAATAAACATAAAAAAAAAAGTAAGATAAAGCATTTGAAGAATGTATTCTTTCATATACTGGATATCATACACACAAATATGCATATATATATATATATATATATATATATATATATATATATGTGTGTGTGTAAATTTTTAATGTACATATACCATACATAAAATATCGGTTTAAAAAAATATTTCACAAAAAAGAAGCTGGAAAGTTTTCAAGGCCATCGAAAAACCCAAGACGTCATTGTGCAAAACATATTTTTGACTTGAAATATCGTAGGATTTTAAATTTATTGTCTATAATACAGTTTAAATTTATTACATTTGCAAAAGTGTAAAAAATCATTACATCACTAATTGCAAATATATAAAATAGTGTATGTATATCGCATATAAATGTTTATATTAAACTTTTTATTTATGGTATATGAATAGAAAAAAATGGACATTTGAAATCGAGTTGAATACCTTGATTAAAATTTTTGACTATGTTTTTAAGAATGAATTGCACATGTGCGATTTTTATTTTTATTATTTCAATTCGTATTTTGCTATAAAGAAGATTACCTTGAAGTGCATTACAGAAACACTTCAACTTCGTTAATATTTTTTAATATACCAATATATATATATATATTTATGGTATATATTATTCCTTTTGGAAATTATAAACATTGCAATATAAGTAATTCTGCGAAGAAAAATACGTATTGTCGTAAAACATCAAAAAAACTTTTCAAAGTATTTGATTCTGAAAATTGTCAAATAATAGTCACACATGTCAATTGTTTATATTTAATTTGTCAATTGTTAATAATTTAACGATTTTGCTTTGATGCTATTTAAAACTTTATATCAATTATTTTCAAAAACATTAAAATACATAATTTAATTATAATATATGCATGGATAATAAAATTTCACTTTTTTTAAATGACAGAAAAAAATGATTTTATAGCAACAAATATAGTGAAGTATAGTTGTTTTAACGAAAACAAGTTTTTTACAATAATTTGGGATAAAAATTAATATTTAGAAACATTTTCCTTATACATTCCACAAACCATTGAAAGGTTATATATATATATATATATATATATATATATATATATATATATGTGTGTGTGTGTGTGTGTGTGTGTGTGTGTGTGTTTATATTTACATATAATGAATAAACAAAAAATAAGATGAATTTGTTTATAAAATGTAAATTCCTTATTTATTCTTCCAAACTAGTTTCATCCCCTTCAAAGTATTCCTCGTCAGACAAAATGCACTTTTGCTAAAGCTTTCTTCAGTCCTCGAAACAATCGTAATAGTCTTTTTTCGGTATAGCCTTTTTCGATTCGATTTTTATCTCCTCGATCGTATCAAAACGGCGTCCCCGTATTGGCCTTTTGAGTTTACCGAATAGCCAGAAGTCGTACGGAACCAAATCTGGCGAAAACTGTGTTTGTGGAACGATATGAGTCGAGTTTTTATCAAAAAAGTCGCAAAGAACCTATGCAGTGTCGTGCATTATTGTGATGAAGGAACTAAGAGACCTAGAAAAAAAATACAATTTACCTACCATCCTAATGTCCGGGAGTTTTAAATGACGATTTCACCTTACTTTTTGATCACAAATATATTTGATATTATTGAAAAAAATATTTTTCTTTATATCATGCTATCCTAAATTATATTTGTATAAAAGAGTCTCAGTTTCAAAAATAACATCTTTTCAAACTTAGGAAAGTAACTCGGTAATTATAATATTAAAGATCGACTTATAGGAATCATAATAAAAAGCTTGTAAATTTTGAACCAAAACAGATTTCTTAAATTTTGTTCAATTCAAAAGATGTCAACAGAATTTTTTCGATTTTTATTTTGTTTATTTATTTTTTATAAATTTGTGTTAAATTCGCAATTTAAAATCAAAAATAAAACATTTGTTGATGAATAATTCATGTTCATTTGTTTATTAATAAAATAATAGTTGAAAAATAAACAATACCTTAATGATATACGATGAAATATTCAAATAACAAAAACTAAAAATAATTTTATTCTTGCCACGATGTTAAAACATTTTAACAATTAAAATAAACTTTACCATAAATTATATATTGTACAATTCAATTGTGTGATGTTATACAAAATTTACGAAATAATTCAAAGATGTTAACCAATACAATATAAGAAATATGTGGTGTATAGAAAAAAATATAAATCGGAAAATTTAAAGGAAAACTAAATTACCTCATACCATATATAACGGGGTAATGGTTGAAACAATAATAACCTATGATTATGTTATATATATATATATAAACTTTAAATTATTCCATTTTATAAATAGTTGTATGCAATAATTGTTCCATTATATAAGTAATAATTATTCAAACTTTGATATCGATTGAATTTTACTTCGAAATATGGAAGAGATATTAAAAAATTCTAAAATCTATAGCAAAAAAATACTTAAAAATATACTATTATATGAAAATCATTCGAATCAAATAATAATTATATCTTTTTATTTTTTTTTCTAAACTTTCGTTTAAAATAATTAAGCTTACGTTGTACATAAAAAAAATAATCATTAATCAAAATACATTAATAAAAAAAAAATCATCAAAATTTTAATAATTTAAACGAGCTTTTAATCAGTATTAGTGGAAAAATGTTATTTCCAATCCGCAAATTTCTGTTTTAGTAATAATATGATATATAATATACAGTTTTATATTAGTCACGATGTATAATATTTATTATATATTATATTCTTTTTTTTATAAATTATACAATGTATATATTATAAATAATGCATTATTATTATATATTATATGTTATTATATATCAACATATTATGATATATAATATATTATTTTAAAATAAATGTTGAAAATTATAATAATTAAACTATAGTTCGAGATTTTTTTTATTATTCAAAGTTTATGCAACAGAAATTGAACAATATATATATATATATATATATATATATATATATATATATATATGTCAGGGGTGTTCAAAGTGACGAGTGTAATCCACCGACAGCTCGCGAGTCTATTTTCAGTCGCAATTCAAATCGCCAACTTAAATATGAAATAAAATTAAAATATTTTATCTGAAGCAAAGAAATTTTGAAAACAAAACACTGATCGATGTGGTCAGTAATATAAACACATTTAAAATAAATCAAAGTTATCAAAAAAGTGATAGAGAAGACGAAAATTACGACAGTTTTAAAATATAATAGTTTTTAAAGATAGAATATGTGATAATATTCATGTAATTCACATTCAATTTAGAAGCAAATATAACAAATTTTCACTCTAATTCCTATCTAAAAAAATCTAGATTTTGGGGTTCGATGTACTTTTTCTTCAGCTGCGCCCGATATATTCTTGTTATATTTAAATCAATTTTATCTCAGGAATTTTCCTTTATATACATAATTATAAAGATTATTATAAATAATCTAAATGATACTTTATAAAAAAGAAAATTAAACTTCATACCCTTAATTAAAAGTCTAAGAAAAATAACGCTTTTCAAATCAATATATCGATAACTGAAATAAATATATTTAAAAAAAAAATTTTTTTGATCAATATATATATATATATATATATAATATAAAATAAATTATTGAAATTCAAAGTAAACGTTTGAGAAACTTTCTTTTAGAGTTGAGATATGCTATTAAAAACTGGTCTTTATTCGAATTTATTCAAAATCTATTTAGATGTTCTAAATAATCAGTTAAAGCGATTCAGTTGAGATGTCGACTATTATTCAAAACATGGAACATTTATTGAACGGATTCGTTTATCATATTAAGAACCCTACGATAATTAAACTAGTATTAATTATCGTGCCCATAATATTTCTCTTGATATTATGGTCCAGAAGACGTTTTTATTTTTTGTCCGTGAAATTGCCGGGTCCATTGGGAATACCTCTTATAGGTAATGCGTTGGAGATGAAACTTTTCACAGAACCTAAAAGTATGTTTTTTATGTGTATATATATATATATATATAAGGCGCTTATTTATAATTAAAATAAATAATTTACGGTTAAATTAAATTTATCAGAGCTAATACACGTACTCGAACAATACAAAACGTACTACGGAGGAATTTTTCGTATATGGTTAGGACCCGAAATAGTAATAGTGTTGACAGAAGCCGAAGATATAAAAGTATTTTTTTATTCTGTTTCTATAAAATATAAATAATTTAATATTTAATATATTTTAATTACGATTGCTTAATAAAAAAAAATATAGTGCGTTAGTATTAGCGCAACGGCATCGTCGAAAGGTACGAAATACGATATTTTAAAAACGGTGGTAGGAGATGGACTTCTTACAGCATCAGGTATTCATTTTAATTTTGAAATTTTAATTATTTCGTTGAGACAGTATAGAAAAACCTCGGTATTTTCAGGTGATATTTGGAAACGTCACAGACGCATTATTAATCCATCTTTTAATAAAAATTTCCTTAAAACCCTGTTTAACATTCACAATAAACACGCCAAAATAATGACAGATAGCATGTTAAAATTAGAGGACAACAGTAGCGTCGATGTGACGATTTATACTTTAAGATGCATTGCCGATATTATAAACGGTATTTTCTACATATATTTTTTTTAATATATTTTTCCGAGTCATATTACAAAAAAAAATGTTTTAATTTACCGTTCATAGATAGTTTATTTGGCAATGTTAATCATTTTTACAATGGTAAAAATGATGGAATTCTTTATGGAACACCCGAGTAAGTTTTTCTTTATTTTATTTTATAAATATTATATAATAGCGAACTAATTATGGTATATACATTTTAATACTATGATTATTATTTTTTAATTTTGCATCATACGTGTTCAATATAAAAATAACTTATATAAATTACTTTGTTCAAAGTTTGACATGTATTTCTATTCCCATTAATAATGGCCTGAAACAAAATATTTGGTGATATTTGAAAATTATTATTACAAAACTAGTGTCCAATCATAACATGTCTTATTAAACTGATATGTGTGACTCGTGAACATTTTAAAGACAAAAAAAGGTATAAAGATTTATTTATTTCAAAAATACGAAATAAAATGAATTATGTACAATATTTAACTGCTTTATTATGATGGTTCAACCCATTCTCATACATCAACTAATAATCTCTGCAAACATAATCAATTGAATAATGTAATTTATTACGCTACATATTATTTTATTTCATTACGTTTGATAAATTTTAAGGTGATTTTCCTCAATAAATTTTATTTTTGCATAAGGATGTAATCGGTTCGATTTTATATTTTTTTAATTGTTTTTTTTTACTTATAGCATAGCAAATTTATTCTACGATCGAATATGCAAATTTTGGGAATGGAATGATTTCATATATAAAAAGTCCATCAACGGAAAAAAACTATTTAAACTTCGTGAAAATTATTATAATTATTATGTTCCGATTTTTGATAAAAAAGTCGACGAATATATAATTAATAAAATTCCGGGTAAAAAATAACACGTAAATATGATACATATTACATTAAAAAGTGTTTGATTAAATAGAAATTATGTACATATTAGATGATTTAGTGTGCGACGAGAACGATAATGAAAATATGAAGAACAGTTTCCAAGTGATGGCTGACGCAATAATTGCCGGAAAAATGACAAAAAATGAACTTATTAACGAATTTCACAATATATATAATCCAGTATGTATATAAATGGTGTAAATGTATTGGAAAATAGATTTATTTTCGTTCATTTATTTATCTAATAGGGATTGGATACGTTATATTCCACACTTTGTATCTTTATAATGATGCTGGCAATGCATAAAAATTGTCAAGATAAAGTATGGCTAGAAATCCAGGAAGTGTTCTCTGATGATTTAGACGCCGAAGTGACTCCAGATCATCTGCCCAAATTAAAATATATAGATATGTGTCTGAGGGAAAACAGCAGACTTCATCCCACGGGACCCACACAAATGAGATATTTAGATGAAGACTTAGAATTACCTCACAGTGGGTGCTTTTTTTCTTTTATCTCGGACCTATTTCTATTGTCACACATTTAAATCGCAATTTTGCGTTAAATTTTCAGGAAACTTAACGCTTCCGAAAGGAACGAATCTCATTTTGGCGACATATTCCTTGCACAGAAATATCAAATACTGGAAGAAACCCAACGAGTTTAATCCCGATCGATTCAAACCGGAAATAGCGAAGGAAAGACCGGATTTCTCATTTGTTCCATTTAGTGCCGGATTGCGAAATTGTATCGGTATAATATATTTAAAAAAAAATATATATATATATATATATATATATATATATATATATTAATAAATATTTTTTTTTTAATTTCCATAAATTTGTTGTAACTCTATAAAATAATACTTTTTTATCAACAGGTCAATTTTTTGCATTCGACATATTAAAAACCATCATTGTATATTTGATCAGAAATTTGGAATTCGATACCGATTTGACGTTGGATGAATTTGTCATAGATGCTGATATTTCAGTCAGATCTGCCATGGGTCATATTATCAACGTCAAGAAAAGAAATAGAAATTAATGAAATACATAATATATTTACAAATGTCATAAATGCTTCATTATTAATTAATTTTAATATTATATAATACAAAGCAGATTTCACATATTTTACTAGTAATAAAATTGTTTAATAAGAACAATAATTATTTTTTATTTGAAGTTTTTTTCAATACGCGCAAAAAAAAATATAATATATACATAACAACAAATTTTATCAAATAAATATTTTTTATTACTTTATGACCGGTCGTATTAAGAAAAACAACATTTTTCAAGGTAATAATCGTTTAAAAAATATTCATAATCTAATCGACTAATATTTTGCAATTTTTCATAAAAATATTCCATCCAGGTTTTCGAAATTGCAAATTTTGGTACAGAAAAACATTACAACCAACTAACTAAGAAATTGAAATTTCAAATCAGCTTTCTGTAAAAATAATCCGACGACACATCATTTGATATAGCATTTGTGCGATTTAGTCGGATGTTTTAAATTAGCACACTGAAAATGGAAATAATCCTCTCAGTATAATAAAATATATATATATATATATAAGAAGCACAAATACTCCGCGTAATTAATATTTTTCATTTTGTAAAAATGTTATTCAAATAACTTTTTTTCTGTTGACATTAATAACATTAATATCGATAAATAATTTTAAACACTGGCAAATTTAAAAAACATAATTTTACTAAACATTTATGGTAATTCACATTATCTTTTAAATTTGTTTAATCATTATTATTAGGCTTTTTTTCTTACATACCCTCTATAAGTGTAATCATTGTTAAATCCAACCCCGTAAAAGATGTGTCATTCAATACATAGCCTTCTTCTTTATTTATTTTACTCCTTAAAAAGGTTGACGATCCAAGCGGCTAACGAAAAACCGGTTTCGCTGACTTTTGAACGTTTTAACCGGTTAACTGCTAAATACGTAATATTGACACGTGCGTATTTCCATTTAAAAGATGTTGCAATGAAATAATTCCGAACAGAACACACGGCCATATCAGTTTGAATCATTTTTATACCATTATCTTTAATTTCTGATGAAATGTTTTCAAGAGATTCAAGATTTCAAGAGTATAATATTTATTTAAAATCATTTTTTTTTTGAAAAAATTTACTTATATACACAAATAAGTCGCATATTGTACAAACGTGTTGGAAAAAAATATTTGAATATCTGGTATTGTGTGTATGTACAAAGTTAGAGTAAACATCTTCCAGAACATATATAATCAATACAAGTCAAATTGATTTTTTGGCATATTTTCCAACTTCGTTACCGCTACGGGCGTTCGGCACTTAGAAGGTTCGATTTATTTTGATTTCGCAAATAAACCGTTTTAATCTTTTAGTAGAATGATGATAACGTTGTCGGTCACACATAACATGGAATCGTTCTTAGTTAGTTTTACAAATGAGTTGAAAAAGTCTTTCGCGATTAAACTAGGATTAATCGTAGGACTGGTTGTGTTTATTTCAATTTTATGGCACAGGAGACGTCTTTACTTCACGTCCATGATTTTACCGGGTCCAATCGGTTTACCTCTTTTCGGGAATGCAATTGAAATGAAAGTGTTCACTAGACCAAATCGTAAGTCACGTATTTTAATATCGAACGAACGATATTTATTTAAAGTATGCGTGCATTCGTATTCTAATTCGCTTCTTTCTAACATTTAAAGATTTAATTCACATTCTAAACAATTTCAAGAAACAATATGGAGAAATTTTTCGCATATGGTTGGGTCCCGAATTGGCAGTAGTCCTATCGGAGCCTGAAGATATTAAGGTGAGTTTGAAAAACTTTTATTTAATATATTAATCATGTTTTTGATTTATAACATTTAATGTTTCATATAAAATTGTTTTGCAAACGACTATCCTGAATAAATAGTAAATTGTAATAAATAATAATAAATAATTGTACAATTTTTAGTGTGTTAACGTTAGTAAAATAGCAGCGTCGAAAGGTTCCATGTATGAAATATTAAAAAAATCAGTAGGTGATGGTCTTTTAACAGCATCCGGTATTTTTAATTTTCACCATGTATCCAGTTTTATTTTCATTTTGCTTAACTGAAATGAAAAGTGACTTTAAATATTTTAGGCGAATTATGGAAACGTCATAGACAAATAATCAATCCGTCTTTCAATAAAAACTTTCTAAAATCATTATTTTGTATTCATAACAAGCACTCCAAGCACTTGGTTGATAATTTATCGAAAATAAAGAACGATACTTGCATAGATATAACGATTTATATTCAAAGGTGTACAGCCGATATAATCAACGGTAAGTCCGTTTACTCTTTGATTGTCAATATCAATAATTATTACATTTAAAATTTCAACAATAAATATTTTTACAGATGGACTTTTCGATAACGTCAACAATTTTTACGAGGGAAAATATGATCACATACTAAAACTAACAATAACGTTTGTTGCGAAATATAATATTTGTATGAAAATTTTTATTCAACATAATTTTAACATAGATAAATATCAATGTGAATTCTTTGCAGTTTGACGAATTTATTTTATAACAGAATGTGTAAAGTTTGGCTCTGGAGTAATTCTGTATACAAACACACACCGGAAGGAAAATTGTCAGAAAAACTTGAAAACTTATACCATAATCACTTTAAACCCAGCTTATGTAAAAAGCTAGATCTATATGTAAAAAATAAAAGTATTGGTAAATTTATCCGGTTTCATGATAAACACTTAGATATATATATTTACATCTATAAAATATTGTTATTATTATTACAGATAATATCAAAACTAATGATGATGCAGACATTACGAGTAGTATGAAGAATTGCTTCGAAGTAATGGCAGATTCTGTAATTTTAGGAAAAATGACAAAAGATGAATTCATTGATGAATTTAATAATATATATAATCCGGTGGGTAATTATTATAAAAAAAAATATATGAAAACATAAATATTATAATTATTTTATTATAAGAAATTCAACTGTGTTTTAATATCTTAGGGAATAGACTCGACGTATTCCCTTCTTTGTCTTTTCATAATGATGATGGCAATGCACAAAGAGTGTCAAAATAAATTGTGGCAAGAAATTCAAATTGTCTTTTCTGACGACTTAGATGCCGATGTACTTCCCGATCATTTGCCGAAATTGAAATATCTAGATATGTGTTTGAAAGAGAATAGCAGACTTCATCCCACGGGACCCACTCAAATGAGACATCTCGATGAAGATTTGGAACTGCCTCACAGTAAATTTGGAATTGCTCTCTGTTTTGCTAAAGTTCATTTTGTAAATAGTTCTATATATATAATGTACATTTTGTATTCTCAGGAAATTTAAAAATTCCGAAAGGAACCTCTCTGTTGTTGGCAACTTATTCTTTGCATAGAAATCCAAAATATTGGGAAAAACCGAATGAATACGATCCCGATCGTTTTGAACCGGAAATAAGCAAACAAAGACCGGAATTTTCGTTTGTCCCGTTTAGTGCCGGACTGCGAAACTGTATCGGTGAGTAATTTTCTTTCTTTTTTTTCTATTTACAATTCAAAACAATGTTTATACTGAATGTGATTTTAGGTCAATTTTTTGCATTAGATATGATGAAAGTCATCGTCATAAATCTCATCAGAAATTTTGAATTCGATACTGATTTGACAATGGATAAATTTAAAGTCGATGCCAATATTTCTGTCAGATCTGTTTTAAGTCATTGGGTAAATATTAAAAAAAGAGAACGATTTTAGTATTAATGTGCGAAGGAGTAATATATGATTTTTTATATTAAATATTTTTTTACTTTATATCAGAAATATTATAATAGCGAACGTAAAACATTTTTATTCTGTGATTATTTCTTTTAATATTTCATGATACATGTTCACAACGTATATTTATTAAAATTGAATGTTTCGTAAAGTCGTATATTTACGAAATAAAAAAAATCCTATGTATTTTTTTATTTCATTGCGATTGTGAAATTTTAAAGTAATCTTCCTCAATAAATTTAATTTTTTGCTCAAGAACGTAATCGCTATGATTTTTTTGATTTTTTTTCATTGTTTTTTTTTTGTACTTACAACATGATAAATTTATTTTTTCGACCAGTTATGTAAATTTTGATAATATAATGATTTCATACACAAAAAGAATGCAAATTGGAAAAAAGTATTCAAACTTCGTTAAAAAAACATTACAATTATTTAATTCTAAAATCTTAGATAAAAAACTGATGCTAGTATTTCAGTCTGGTCTATTATAGGTCAGTTTGTCAATATCGAGAAAAAAATATTATAATGAGATTTTACTTATTTTCCAGTAATATAAAAATTTAATATGAATAATAATAATAATAATAACAATAATTTAAAAGGAATTTTTTGTTTTATTTGACTATTTTCTTTCAACCATATTATCGTAACGAAAATTTATTTATGAAAACATACTATATGACAATAATATTTTTACTGCTTTTATATCCTATCATAATAGGAAAAACAAGATTTTTTCAAGCCAAGATTAGTTGAAAAATTCAAATGCATTTACAATTGCTCTTTATTTAGTAGGTTCAATAGTCGTAAATATTTCTATTGTAGTTGTTTAAATCGAAAAAATAGACACTCTATCCTTTCATACAGGTTATTCTGACATTTTACTCGTTAATTCTTTTACAATTGTGCACATCTACGGATTTCGTATGTGTGTGTGTGATACAATATCAAAATTGTTACAACTAGCCTTTAAGATGTATTTTATATATGATTAAAACCTATATATTAACCATAATTTTCTCAAAGCCTGAAAACAAATAAAAAAATCTATTTATATTGAAAAATAATATAGGAATATTACGTATCCTTGATTGCACTTGGAACTACACGAGATCAAAAATATTTTACCACTTAAAACCAACAGATAACCTATTCTACCATCTAATAGTAAAAAACAAAAATATTTAGTGCAGAATCATATATTAATCATAAATAAATAATAGTTCTTCAACTTTCAAATTTATTAAAATATTTTTTTATTATTAATGCAAACGTTATAACTAAATAACCAATCTGTCTATCTTATTTTCATAGAAAAATCTCAAAAGCAACCAATAATCGTTTAATAATATTTATTTGTAATCGTACATTGCGTGAATTCTGGTTATGATTTTTTTTTTTAGATAAACTTTATGACGATGTCATCATATATTAAGTGAATAAATTTCATTTTTTATATATTTATTTTATATATTTCATATAAAAAACGTAATTATATGTAATATTTTTAATTTGTTTATTGAAAAAAAAAACATGTTTTATACATTGTATAAGGAAAAATTACGAAAATTAACATCACAACCGATCGGCCTTGTATTCTAGTCGATTTATTAACACTAGTAATTCATTACTGGTCTAAATATTAAAATTTAATTTAAATTCGTCTATTGACATTTCAGGAGACGCAATGTTAAATATTCATCGATCACAACTCCTACTGCTGAAAATTTAATGGGCGTGGTCATCTTTAACCACTCCCTAGGGATTCTGCGTCTGGATATTAACCGCCCACTCCATCATTTAAAAAATCAGAGTTTTAACCCTCAAACCATTGCGTATTTATCATAAAATACATACATACTCGCATTCGCGTTCCTCAGTTTTAATAAAATATATGCCAAATGTATTTTACACAAAATTATATTTTCCGTTCAAGAAACCATCATCAAATCCGTACTTATTAAAAATTGTGATCAGGGGTGTGAGTCATTCGGTCGACGTGCCGGTGACGTCACGGTACAATTTTACCCCCGAACTTCGCTCAGGGGTGAAATAATGAAGTGTCTCACCTGAAATTGCAGCGATTCCCCAAACCCTTCGCTATTTACTAATAAACAACATACGCGGCACGCGTTATTTTTTTTCTATTCGGACATATAAAAAAAGGTACCATTACCGTTTCGGTTATGCTCGATTTCCAACGTGAACCATGACCAATTCACGAAATTAAACAAAACGTTTTCATTATTCGCTTGAAATATTACTAAAGTCGTTAATAAATTGTTTTGTTGAAATGACGAGAATTGTCAGCTGTTCTAAATATAAATTACATTTTATTCATTTTATATCAATTGATTTGCAAACAGCAAATCGCGGATTAAATTTTACAACATATGTTAAATACGAAAATATATTTTTATGACATTTGAAAATTGAAACGATAAATCGAATTTGAGAACAAAGATCAAAAAAGATTATGGACATTAACAAAATATTCAACCAATACTTGAAAATAAATTACATATATTATATATAAGGAAAACTTTGTAAAAACTCAATGTTATTCTAATGAAATACGTTTTAAAAATAATACTTTGATCACACTTTGAAGGAAAAAAAATGTTTTTTTTTTAAATTAATAACATTCTTTATTTTTGCTCGTATAAATTTTAACAATAACAACTTATTTTTTTTTATAAAACAACATTATTTTCTATTTTAATTAGCTGATTAATGAAAGCATCAAATTTTCATAATTTAAAATCAATAATATAATATATAATAATATTAATTATACTATTATGTTTCTAAAACCATATTAATTCACATAAAAATTATAATGAAACAATTTCAATATGCGTGGTAAGTAAAGGGTTAACGGAGTTTGCGCCCAACATCACGGTTCGGATATGCTTGATCGAACGTAACAACAAATCCGCAGATGCAAACGGACCCTGGCTCGAATCTTACATGGTAACCCGGACGTTCGAGGGTTAAATTTGTCCCTCCTGGTAACCGAAGTGCGGTTATAACCCTCCATATACTTGGCAGCTTCGATGCAGCTGCCCTTTTCAAATAACACCATTGGCTATGCATCCACGACTTTTTTTTTCCAAATTCAATATTTTATCGTAGGTTTTATGGAATATGACAGTTCATTAACGAACACTGTTTGAGAATATCATATATATATTTATATATTTGAAATATGCAAGGGTAGCCTTTTTAATTTAATTTATAAGAAAAATATATTCCATTGAAATGATTAAATATAGATCATATTTTTATTAATTTTATTATTTTTATTAATATTTATATATATATATATATATATATATATATATATATATATATATAAATATTAATTATCACATTTATGATAAACGGACTAACAATAACATTCGAAAACAATTAGTAACACAGTTTTAGAATCGTCACCTTAACATATTCTATTATGTATTGGCATATTGTGACAAATTCCAAGTAGTATGTTTACCCTTCGTACATACATTTTTTACGGTTCGTCAACCCCAAGATTGTGGACTTGATTGATTCCAAGTCCACCTGACTCGCTGTGAAGAAACCCGACTGCTTCGACACCTGGGCAAAAGGTCTTGGACACAGGTGTCTCAAGTATTTCACCCCTTGCCGTGCGACGTCATCTTTTGTGTTCGAACTTCATTCATGAAATATTCCAAGAAATTATACGAGGGAAGTCGTCGTCGATCCCACTTGAAATGAAATTACCGTGTTTGTCTTCGATGTTACTACCGTATCTGGTCGATAGTAACATCGTCATTTCGAAGTACACCTGGCGCCCGCACATCAGAATAAATTAAGCACAATTGTGTGTACGCTGTTTCCATGAAAATATGGGGAAATAACGATTGCCTCTTTTTCTTCTATAGTCGATGCATATTGGAATCGATCACATTATTACCGTGGCCGGTCTGTTATGACCGTTATTATCATCGTTGAAATTAGAGACGGCCGAGTAAATCATCGTTTCGAGTCGAACGGATGTTTATCGACACGAGGCTATAATTTCAGAAGAAAATTGTTTTATTTTCATTATAAATTTATCGCTTACGATTAATGTATAAAAATATTATTAATATTTTTTCACAATATATTGAAATTTATTAAACAAGAGGGGGTGATTTGATCGTACTATTAGAGAGATAGGCGATGTGATTCAACAGGGTGCGATTAAATGGGGCAGGTGTTCGAGACCGGTACGGCACGCGCTCCGCAGCTGTACATCACTGACCTCGCCCATATACTTTACAACATTTACAAACACCACCTTTTACGATTCACATGCTGGATTTTTTTATTTATTATAATTTACAGCGTTGTACGCGCTACGTTTCCATCGCATTATGAACGTACGTTGAACTGTAACAAATAATTAAATTTTGGTCGGCTAAAAGTTCGTACCATATATATGCTATTTGTGAATGATTCACAGATTTTTTTTCACATTTTATAAACAAATTTACCCTATTTCCTATCGCAGTGTTACATCATTATTGGAATTATATCATATATAGTTTATTGTAAAACAATATGTCGTGCAGACGAAATTGAACACTATCAATGCTGTTGCCATCGTAAACAATTAGCGGAACTCGGTCGACGGGTGTTTTACACCCCAATATATTTGTACAGAATAGGGTTACTAAATCGAGCGCAGCTTCGATCCTGTGATTCGAACCCAGGAAAAACCGTTACGACGTACGCACACAAATCCAACCAAGTGCGCACAATTATAAGGGCGATGTGTGTGAATTTCTATCTTGCATCTGCCTTTCTCGCGTAGGGTAAAAATAACCCACCTTTTCAAATCAAAATAATAACACCCTCGTAGTATCAAAACGACTTTTTTACATAGAAACCCTTAAACGGTCATCGGTTCTTGTGAATGGGTACATTTTTTTTATTTTATAGTGGAAATTTTCACATTGAATTCATCTACTAATTCACTTGTATACTGTCTTTACACACAAATTTAAATACAGGTGTATCGATCAAACGTATTTTATGATACAATCCAAAAAATATTATTTTATTTTATATATAATTTGTATATAGTTGAAAAATATTTGTCCTCCATTTATATAAAAATATTGTCAATAAAAAAAATTCTTAATTCTAATATACGTTTATTATAATAAAATCAAATATGTTAACATCACACTTATTAAAATAAATATAAAAAATGCAAAACGTCATTCAATTCGAATCTTGATAAAATAAAAAAATTCACTCTTCCATACAAATTAATTAATAAATAAATGTTTTCCATTTATATATATATATATATATATATATATATATATAAATATCCATCATGGTCACATTAAAAATATTCATACGATTGTTAAAATGTATAGCAGAATAAAAAAAAAATTTCGATGCGAATCTTAGCAAAACACGAAGCACAGAACCCTTACGCTCGAACTATTATATATCAGTATGTTGTACGATATATATCATAGTATTATATATATATATATATATATATATATATATATATATATATATATATATATATATATATATATATATATATATATATATATATATATATATATATATGCTATATATTATATACTATACAGGTTACCGGGGTGCGTAACAAAAAAAAGCGATATGTGCTGATGACGCTTAGGGCACGTGCCACGACATGCACGAGCAGCACGAAAGTATGGGGTGAAAGCACACGCACAATGCCCACCCCTTCTCTGAAAGCGACCGAATTTCCTTGCATTATGTGCATTTAATGCCCATTTGAGAAACATCTGCTCGATTCGCGTGCGCGCATATTTCTATAAAATAAATCCAGACTCGAATCTACTATGTGTCATTTATAATTCCTATGAATTTGCTTTTATGTAATAAAATTTCGCTAGTGTTATTAAATATGATGTTTAGTTTGAAAAACTCGCGATTCGCTACTAAAATTTAAATATCATTATTTAACATTGATCAATGTTAAATTATGAATGTAATACTGTAAAATATTAGTTTCGTAGAATATTATTTATTAAAAATTAAATACGGCATTTCTCAAACTCATGAACATGCTTAGAATCATCAAGGGATTTTGATATTTGAAGTTTAATTGTTTCAAAACAAAAAATAGAATAATTTTAAGCGACTTGTATCATTTTAAAGTGTCAATGTTGATTATTTAAATTAAATATAGAATAAATAATTGTATATATATATATATATAATGGAATAAGTGAAAAATATTAATTAAACAACTATTAAATTATTATTGTATGTTGTTAATAAAAAATATTAAATATCGTATCCAGCGATTGTTGCAAAAAGCATATTGCACAATTTAAAAATTAAGAAGATGAAAAAGAAACTGCTCCATATCGAGGAATACTCGGACCACGCCTCCGAAACGCACCACGTGATCGGCCCCGCCCATTTCACCCCTGCCATTCCCAGCATCCCTCGCAAGCCCCGCCCACAATCCCATTTGACTGCGCATGACCTGTAAATCTTGAGAAGAACCAAGACAAATATCAGCGGAGAGAAAAAATGGCGTCCCGCATCACTTGAAACCGCACAATATAGTGTTTTACGTTTTTTTCTCTTCTATTATGCTTTAAAACGCAATCGGGGTGCATACCCGTGCACTTGCGCCTATTATTTTCGGCACGCAATCACCGCAAGTATGCGTCCATATATTTATACGTGTGCACAATTGCAGCGGCACGCCACCTTTGGCACGCGAACGAAACCGGTCAATTAAAAACAAACAGCGTCCGACATCGATACGACACCCCCAATATATCAATATCAATAATACGCTCTATTTTAAAGATTGATAATTAGATTTTCCAAATATAAAGAAAAATAGATAATTTATAATAATTTCAGAACAATAACAACGAGAAACTTTTCTTCGATTACGATATTTATTCCTAATATAACCTTTTTTAAAAACTTAATTTCTAGATGCAATTTTGAATTTTTTTGAGTATTATTTTCTTATTTCAATATGTCGAAATTTAAAATTAAGCAATACAAATATTTTTGCTGTTCGGTTAACTGATAAAGTTATATGTTTTCCAATTGTTTACCTGTGTTTTCTGACGAAGCACAGATAAACTTTTTATAACTATATAGCTGTGTAGGCAGTCCTAAATCAGGGGTGTAGCCCTGACTCAGTTAACCCTACATAGGGGCTGAGCTCAGTTCTAACTCAGACACCGAACGGGAAGGTGACGGCGGACATCATATATCCATCCATATATTCACATAGTATGTCAAACTTTTTTCTCACTTACAATTATTCAATTATAATCATATTGTAAATATAACTATTTTATTTGCTATTTCATTATTTTAATCCTAATTACTTCTTATGAAAATCTAAATTTTTATATAATATAATTCTAAATTGTTTTATTAAATATATTGTTTTGGAATTCTATTTAAATAAATACTACATTTAGATTATTAAAAATATATTTTGTAAGTTAAATTTAAACTATAATAATTATTTTTTGAATTTAAATAAATTATCTGTTCGTTAATAATGTAAGAAATATTTTTGAAAATAATAAATAAAAACGCATATATTATTTTTATAAATTAAAAAGAAATGTTTTTGATTTTCAATTTTTTTTAACAAAAATATACTATTCAACGATCTTATCGAATTCGGATTTAAATAAATTTTATTGTTGTAAAAATATATTGTAATAAATTTTAATAATAATTTAAAGAAAATGCTATCGATAAATTATTCAATAACTATTTTTATAATTAAGAAGCTAAAATAGTCTCGGTGTGTGAAAATTACTATTTTAAATCGGTGTGTGACTTCAGCGAAAAAAAGTTTTAGAATCACCGTTTTCCGGTGAGTCAATGAGGGAAGCTCAGGTATGAATCACTTTGCGTAATGTTTAGAAAGTTTTGTGCGTGTTGACGGGCGCGTCTAGACGTCTACATTTTATTTAGGGTTGTCATCGCTTACTTTTCATTCAAAAAAAGTAATTCTATTTCACTATTACGTTTTTTTTTTTTTGTGTGAAAGGGTTATTACTTCAACTTGTTAGGAGCAAAGCTCCTAATTCGACCAAAAAAAATATTTTCACTATCTAATATTAAAATTACTTTCACAATTATTTGAAAACGCTATAAAAGATGTAATAAAAATTAGCTTTCAATATAACAACTAAAATTAATTCAAAATAAGATATATTATATTTCATATAAATTAATTTCGATTGTATATGAAATTCCTTTAGTTAAAGATACAGATATCAAAGTTGGAATAGTATAAATAGTATATTTTAAACTATTAAAAATTTTATACATAATTTAAAATTATGTAAAAATTAATTTAAAAACTGCTAATTAAAATTTTTTAAACTATTGCTTACAATTATCGATATTTTATAAAAAAAAAATCACATTTTGAACTTTAACTATTTAGTTATTGAAATCAACTGTATGCAATTAAATTGTATATATTATATATGAGTAATCAAAAAAAAAAAAAAAAAAAAAAAAAAAATGGATCCCCCAATATTTTTGGCGCCGAACGATGACTAAGTTTCTTGTGTTTGTTAACTCGATTCCCACGCGTTATTTAATTTTTTTTTGCGTGAATTATTTCAGATTCAAATCTAAAATATCAGTTTTTTAAATAATTAATAATTCCAATTATATTTGTGTGCAATTCAAGATAAAACTTTGTATTTTATAATATATAATTATTTTGGTAACGCTTATAGATCTAATATTATGTATATGAATGCATCGCTAAATATTAAAAGAGTGTAAGGAGGATACGTTTGCATACGTACTTTAAATATTTTGATTTCAGAAAAAAAAATTTCTTCATATATATATATATATATATATATATATATATATATATATATATATATATATAAATTACTATTATGGACAAAAATTTTAATAATATACATATTTAAACTAAAAGTTCCTTTAGAATAATTGTAATCAAAATGTACCCCATTCTGTAAATATAAAGAAACACATTAAATTCGTATGTCTACACATACTACACATATATGGTATTTTATGTGCATTAACCCTATTTTCGGTGATGTGATGTCGAGTCCCATTTCACCCAGTCGTTTAGGGGCTTCAACAATTCAATCAGGGGATTTGAAACGGGAATTGGTGTTGTCGTCGTCAATTCGGGGATTTCATGCTATTTTATATCAGACAATCGAAGACCGAAAGTTAAAGTACACCAACACTCAGAATCGCTCTTAATATATTTAATAATTTTGATCAAACATTAGGAAGATGAAAAAAATAATTCAACAAAATTAAAATATTGTTTATCAAGAATTTAAGTGAAATATGTGAACAAAATCATTTTGTCATTGTGATAATATTTTCCGTGTATTTGTGGTTTTATGATAGTAATAAATTTCCATTTTGCAATTTCATGTTAAAATATTAATGGACATCGTGAAAATTTTAGCGATAATGATTATAGTACACTCGGTGGCATATAGTATCATACAAGAACTACCCGCATTTAAATATGTATATAAGCTACATACTTGAACCGTTCAACCTTGAACGGTTCAAGAATGTTAAAACGGTTGAATTTTAATAAAATATTCTATATACACAATATATATATATATATATATATATATATATATACAATAATTTATATTAAATTTTATTTATTATTTTATTTTATTTTGTTTTTTGACAAATGAATGTTGAAAAAAAAATATATATATACCATATATACATATATATATATATATATTTTTGTCTAAAGGTTAAAATGTAAAGTACAGAAGGAAACCGTTCGAGTCGTTCGTCAACGTCTTCGCAATAAAATTTGTGGAAATCAGCAAAAGGAAGTGGATAGGAAATGGAGGGTATCATCTCCCCGCATTCTGTCCGCCAATTTCTCCCGGGTAATCAGTTTTATCTGACCGGTCGCCAGGGTACCTTTACAATGGCTTCTTCCCTGTCTCCGTACGGCTTCAACAGGTATCCACCGCATCACCATTTCCTCCATCACCAACACCATCATCCACCTCTGGTGACGCCCCTGCAGACTTTTCCGGAACCACTTTCACCCTTGGACCTTTCCGTGAAGACTTCCGCTCCTATTACGCCCCCTTGCACTCCGTCGCCACCGAGAAAATTGTATAAGAGGGGCGAAGACAACAACAACGAGGCGGTGGTGGTTTCTGTGCCCGACGATGACAATTACCGCAACGATTCGCACACGAAAAGCGAACAATCAACGTCGATCGGTGAAAAGCACTTGTTGGACGAGAGCGTCCTGTTGAAAACCCCCGACGAACAAAAGCAGGGTAGAGAGTCGCCCGAAATCGATGTCGGAGACGCCGAGGATAGACCTAAGAAGTCTTATCCTAAAATTGGATCCGGCATCAAGAAAAATAAAGCCGTCAGAAGATTGTTGTTCGACGAGGACAAGAGTTCGCCAGTATCTGGAACTATTATTAGGGAGTTGGCCGATGATGAAACTCTAGTAGTTAGAAAGGTGTGAAAAAATATCTTTTTAAAACTTCTTCACTTTAATAAAATCAATTATCACCAATGACAAATTATTTCAATAAATGATTTCTCGTTTTCTTTTTCAACGCAACGCCAGGGTGACATAGATCCGGCTTTTAACGTCGTCGAAATCACGGAAGAGGCAAAAGCCACCCTCGCCAGCATCGAGAACAGGCTCGGCTCTTACATTTGCCGATTATGCAGACAATTGTACGAAGATGCTTTCACTTTGGCACAACATCGATGTTCCAGAATTGTCCACATCGAATATCGATGTCCAGAATGCGACAAGGTATTCCGATTTTATTCTATTTTTGAAACCTATTATATAATTTTCAACCTAAATTTGCCTCACTTAAAATAAATTTCGAAATGGCTGTTACGCGACTGCAGCAGAGTCAACCTTATATACATAATATATAAACACATAATAGAAGACTTATTTTTATATTCAATTGCTGTTGATGCGTCAGTTCAGAATACTTAATTAGTATACTTACGTTATTGCATCGCATACTAGTATCGTAATTGAAGAGTAGATGTCATACTTTTTCAAGACAACAAATATTATTAAAATATATTAAATAGTTTCCTATTATATTATTATATAATTATTATTGAACGTTATGCTCATAACGGAAATATATTGTGGAAACACAATCACAAATAGATATATCATCGTTAAAAAAATAAATACGATATCTCATAAATGTTGGTAATTTATTTTTCATTTTTTTTTATATTCACAATTGAATCATTTTTTTTAATATTTTATTTTATAGTGATTGCGTCATTGTCTTTTTTTTATTCTGATCAAACGGTGCGGGTAATTATTTAAACAATAGGAACAGGTGATCGATTTGCATTCACTACATTTATTGTCCCGGTACGCGATGCACACACGAAAACACGCACATCTAATTCCAGCATTCAAATATACCGGCGTTTCTCAAACTTTCTGATAAGTGGAACCTTTTTAGTGGTCACTTTTATTGTGGAACGCCTATGGAGCACGTTGCACAATATAAAATATAAGAACAAAAAGAAACGATGAATGCAAAAGAAACAAAACTTTTCCCGATTTTTCATACCGAAATAACAGAGTCTGTTCAAAATTTGGCAGCCCACCATGAATAGCGCCCAGGATATGATGCCACTGTTTGCGGAACTCCAGGATTCCACGAAACACAATTTAAAAAACGCTAAAATATACAATGAAACATAGTATATATTTGAACGCATTCGTATTTATCCGAATAATAAATAAAATATGAAAAAAATCGACACAAAACTTTTATCGTAATAATAGTAATAATTATCAGCGCTTTCCAATGTTCTTTTTTTAATTCTTAACTTTTAATGTATATTTTTTACTTCAGTTTTGTGTCCTGTTTATTTGAATCCTGTCGATACTATTTTTACCACGTATTTGAAGTTGATGACGGTAACATGTCAATAAGAGCAATGCTATCGTTAAAATCTATATTTTTCCTGTCATAAAAAAATGCAAAGTAAATTTTAGTAATATATTTATTGAGAAACATGGAGCTTCGAACAATAGTCGCATACGTGTTTGTTCAGCTCGCGATGAAAAGGGAACTCTTTGGAGTGCCATCAACCCCCATGTATCCCCGTTTTTCGCATTACATACTAATGTATGTAACGCCAATCTGCAGGTGGTTCTATAGAAGGGTGGGCCTCGGCAGCAGATGTCTGAATGTCGAGGGCACCAATTTTTGGTCAATCTTTTTACAAGCTATGTCGCCATGACAATCTTTACTATCGTTAAGCCGGCACTCATTCTACAATGGGGGATGGCTTTGAAAATTCACTAAAAAATTAGGGTGGATCAAACGAAAATAATCAATTTTTATCTACAATATATGAATTAATTAACTTTGATTATAGGAATTATTTTATTTCACTTTCGATATACCATATATGTATTTATTAGGAAATTTGATTTTGTTCTCTCATTCCGACTTTTCTTTTCAATTGGTAACTCAATTGGAACTGATGAAATTGATATATTGATACAAAATTAAAAAATTAAATAGATTTTGAATATTTTTGTGTACGCGAAAATATTAACCAAAATTTATGCAAATGAGGGTTCGAAGATTGACACAGATAAACGTTAGGGATGCTAATGAGTCGGATTGCCCTTTCAAAAAATACTATGACGCGTGGCTTTTTTTGTTATCACTACACGAGGGGAGGGAAAAATTTGGTTAACAATGAGGTCATGTTAGATTGTTTGCTTACAAATAAATAGGTAGTGACAACCGCATTTAGAAAATGTTTAAATTTCGGATATAATATCGCTAAATCTAAATTATTATTATTATAATAATAATAACAAAAAACGCGTACAATTATATATGTTTTACTTGAAATAATATTCCAGGTGTTCAACTGTCCGGCAAATTTAGCATCACATAGAAGATGGCATAAACCAAGAACCCAGGGAACTATGAAAAGCGCCAGAAAACAACCGACAACACCGGTGCAACAAGACGGAGAAAGATCTTCGAACGAAGCAATCGATCTTCAAGAAGGCAACAAATTCACGTGCGGAATTTGCGGTAAGATATTCAGAAGACAGGCTTATCTAAGAAAGCATTATTCAGCACATCAAGTATTTGAAAAAAAAGCAATGCAAAATAGTGATATGACAGAATTTAATGAAAAAGCCGAAGATCTTTTAAAATACACAAGGAGTCTCGACGAGTTCGGAGACGATGTGAAGCTGATGGATGACGCTTTTTCGGATCGATATTTCGGAAAGAGATCTAGCGAGCATCATGATTTTTCGGCGTTCAGCCTGGTCAATGCTGATTATGGAAGAACTAGGTCTTTCGACACGCCAGACGAAGTGAGAGACGCTAATTTCAACAGTTTCTGGAGTAAAACTGCAAGCAAGAGAGCATTCAACACCAATTATTTCGCCGATTGCGAAAATACGTCGGATAGATCATATCGAAATTACGAAAACGCCGAAAAGAATAACAACCACGGCGGAAACGTGGAGTCGTCCGTTTCGTCGGATACGGAAGACTCGCAAACCTTGGACATAACCGGCTCCGAAGACGAGGCCAAAACGAACGGTAACGACCCACAAGACGAGACTAACTGCTCCGATAAAGAAAAGAGATTATCCAAAGACCAGATCAAAGACGGCGAGGACAAGTGACAGTTGCTCATACTGAAGCCGGTGCCTCGGTTTCCGCATTCGGTTGAAAATCTTGCGTCAAACTGGCAATTCAATCAGGACCAGGACAGAGCTTCGCTGCCCGGATATCGGGGAGGTGTCTTCACTCCTTTCTTCTCTTACGGCGTCAGAGCCAACGTCGATTTTATAAGCGATTCTCGCAACATGTACTTTCACTAAATACACAATTTCGACTTTCATTATGACTCGGCTCTTATGTTAACTAATAATAACGTAATCTATATAGGAAGTTGATGTATGTATGTGTGTGTGTGTACAATATAATATTATATATATATATATATCAATATATATATAAACAATAATCAAAATTTTGCGTTCGTTCCAATTTATTGTATGTATATGATATTTATTTATTTATGCATTACATCGAAATTCGAAAGTAATATTCGAATTTATTAAATAGTTAGTTTCAATTTAAAAAACAAAATACATTTTATTCTAGTCAATTTTTAAATTTATATTTTTATCAATATTTTTTTTCTCATTTATTTATTAATCAAATAAATGTTTATTATTTTTGTTATATTTCTAGCATTATTTTAATAAATATATAATACAAAGAAATGTTCAATAAATTTGGGGAATACATTTGGAAAAAACGTGTTTGCTAATTTGTATATTATGAATGTGGAATATGTGGTTTTTTATTTTCATTTTATTTATTAATTTAAATCACGACAAAAATATTGCACAGATAAATAAAACATGAAATAACTTTTATTTCTTATTCATACATTTATTTGTATTGTTAGCAACTTTCAAAAAATTAATATTTCAGCACATTAACGACAACAGTCCACTGCAACTTACTGAAAAATATTTATATTCTTATAAATATTCCGTTGTTTCAATTTTTATAAATATTTCTTTTATTATACAAATCACCGCAAATATAATAAATTAACGTTTACTTTATATTATAAAAGTTGCGCCTTACGTCAAATTGGGCACAATTTACTATTATTTTACAAAATGTCTTATGTGATTATTTTGCACAAGTCAATACTAATCTTTATATTATAATTTTTAATAATTCCATTATATATATATATATATATATATATATATATATATATATATATATAATAAAATAAAATGAGTAAAACTCTAGTCAGTGTGGTTTATTTTTAGTAAACGAAAGGTGTCCTTATTTAGTAAAAAGGAATTGTAAATAAACACCTTTTTCTCTATTTCTATTTGTATATAATATATATGTATGTGTGTAAACCGAAATTAATGTTAATTAAATCTGTAAATTAGCGTTGTGTGTTTTTATGTACGCAATAATATGAAAATGATTAAAAAATAAAGAATTTGCATCTTGGATGAGTATAATCTAGTCATGAATGCCAAAATGTATATCGTGTTATTAGCTAATAAATATTAATTATTAATGTATTATATATATATATATATATATATATATATATATGTTTATAAATGTATAAAAAGTGTAAAACCTTATTATATTTTTTTGTTCTATTGCAAATCTATGTATAGTAATATATTAATTGTATTTCATACGACTATAAGAGAAAAAAAAGTTGAAATCGTATACCACTTATCTTTATTGTCTATCTATCGGATTATATATATATATATATATATATATATATATATATATATATATATAATATTATATTGAAATGTATGTAAATTCATGTCAAAATCAAGCTAGTTATCATTGAAATTATATATAAACGTTTAGAGAAATTGTTATAAATTTGAATAACTTAAAAGTGTCAAATAAAATTAATTAAACAAGTTTATTGTTTTCTCAATTTTATTTGGGTCCCTTACAAATCAAACGATAAAATGCGTTTTATTACAAGCAATTATTTAATATATATATAACAAATTTATACGTAAAATTGACATTCGTTCTATCCAGATTTAGCCGCAGAAGAATTAATCACAGCTCTGATACACATGAAAGGTTTGCCGAAAGACAGCAATTTGAACTCGCATCTAAATTTCCCGTGTGCCATATTGGAAAAATGACCCGTCGTGTCCATGATTAGTTTTTCCACGCAATATTTTTGCTGAAAAGGTAATATTTATGTGATTGTGAAAACGACTATTTTCAATTCTCTTCAAAGTTTACCTTAAACACGGGACAATAGTCATTTTTGCGTCCCGCAGCCGACGACAAGGCCTTCCAAGCATTTCCGATTTGACTTCGAAATGTGGCGCACAAATCCAAATTATAAATACCATTTTCGCGTTTCCATTTGCCGTTTTCCCATTTTTCAACAGTCAAATTAAGCTGTAAAAGAGAACATCCAGAAATCAGCACTTTCGTTTAATAAACTATTTAACTAAAATAATATAACAAAAAAAAAAAAAAAAAAAAAAAAATACCGCGGACGATATATCTAAATTTCCCGGTAAATCAATACATCCTGAATATTTGGCGTGAGTTTTGTTCATTTTGGTCATTATTATCGTCATCGGATGATTGTATTGGTCGGAATTTGCGCATTTGTCAATTTTTTCTATTGTCACATCGGCCGGTCCCTAAAAATATTTTAATTTATCATTAATACTACATGGAAACGATTCGGAGATACAGAGAAAACAAAAACTTACAACATTGATTACTGATCCGAAAAAATCCAACAACAACAACAAATGAAATATTTTAACTTCCATGTCGTCTGAATATGATATGATATGAAAATGATCAATCATCATAAAATAAATCAGCAATATTATTATATAATAGTACTATTGAATGGTGTGTATTCATTATATACATACAAAAGCCTTTTATATTATATATATATATATATATATATATATATATATATATATATATATATATATATATGGTATATAATAAAACATTGTTTTATGTCTGCACGTTATATTAAGCCGACTTCACACCTCAGTTTCAAAATATAAAACTTATTTTCTACTTATTGAATTATTGAGAGTTTATATTTTTGATGTCGTTGTTCATATTTTTAATGAAATCAAATTATCCGCTTTATATGCGAATTTATATTTTATTTTACGTATTGCAATATTATATACAATTTATTCGTTACCATTTTAATAAATATATTAAATTTACAATATTTGCTTACAAAGAGTAATACAATTTGTTACATTTTTAATTGTAATATAAAAAAAAATAATCGTAATTAATTTTAGCCATATTTGGAATTAGAAGTGACAATCGTGGCCCTAATACACATGAATGGTTGTTCCGAGAGCAAAATTCTAAACTCGCATCTAAACTTTCCGAACAACATATTAGGGAACACTGAATGATTATCTATTGTGAGATTTTCTATACAATATTTATCCTAAAATAACGATAAACATTATTATGCACACACTGGTTGGTATATTGGTATACACTATATGTCATAGTTCACCTTGGCTACTGGACAAACATCTTTTATATTTGCGGCTTCTTTTATGGACTTCCATATTTTGTCAAGCCTGGCATTTAAAGTACTGCACACATCTGCACTATAATAATGAAAAGCGTTCGGTTTCCAACCGCCGTCGCTCCATTGTTCGACGGACATGTTCATCTAAAAATATTGTAAAGAAATACATATACGTAACGTAATGGAAAAAATATACATTATGCATTATGTACAATTTTTACATACTGCAGATAATTTATCTAAATCTGCCGCTAAATCGATGCATCCCGAATAACCTATATTCGTTCGATTTATTTTACGTATAGTTATTGTCATTGGATGACTATATTGATCGGGATTTTCACATTTGTCGATCATTTCTACCGATATATCTACTGGCCCCTAAAATTTTATTAAAAAAATAAATAAAGATCAAAACGGTTTTATTATTCTAATCTTAAAAAAATGAGATTTTCATCTTATTTTCTTGAAGGTCGATTGAAATTTGATTACGAAAAAAGTTAAAAAATTATACGAATTTTGGAATTTTTCTTCGTTATGTTGTTAAACTTACACAATTGTTGTGTTATATTGAAACACCCGGGTCAAAACTATTCATGGGTGTATTACGGTAATGCTCCCGTTTCCACATTGTAACGATGTCGCAACCTACGTATTCGCCAAATATTGTCTCGTCTGACTTTTTTGTTGCATAGAACCGTTTTGGGGATTGGAAGAAAAGCTGACATACTATATACTAATACTATCTAATGTAATCAATTTTCAAAAGGACAATATCAACGTGGGGTGCATTACAGCTCAAAGTTAACAGTGATATACTCTAGAAACATCGATTTGTGTCTGAAAAATAACTATCATAAAATGAGACCTTTATCTGGAGAAAACATTTAAACAAAAAATTGAATAGATATAATAGTTTGATGGTCTTCTCCAAAAAATAATAATTTCGTAGTACGTTTGAATTTAAAATGAAAAAAAAAATAGTGCACGGGAAGCAAAAGTTTGTGCATTCTTGATCTCAAGAAAAATGAAAATTCTTATTATTTTTAAACACATTTTATTTAAATCAAATTAAATCCGTTTTACCGTTTCAAGAAGTCCACATCCAAAATTAATCAAATATAAAATAAAAATAAATGTTTTAATCTCCATGTCTGAATAGTTTGTAACATTAAAACTAAAATTGTCATTTTATTATACTCGCACACACACACTATATATATAAACGTTTTTCATTGTTTCATATTGTAATACATATTATTACAATGGTACGTTTATTATACATATATACATAATTGATTTTATAATTATATATAATTGATTTCGAAACACAATACTTTTACATTTGTAATAGTTTTTTTTTTTTTGTATAATAGATCTTTAATCCTAATTGATTATATTAAAAAAATTTACATTGAATATCATGAAAGCAATTATAATATTAAAATTCTAGATGAAATTATAAAAATTATAACCTCAATATATTAATAAACAATGAAGGGAATGAATATTTAATCATAATTATGAAAACGATTGACAATTTTTTTTTGTAAGATATTGCAATAGTGAAATATTTTTCAAAAAAAGAAAAAAATTATATTATACGATAATATGTATTTGAGGAAATCCAGTTTTGGAAGAAACATTAAATAAAATACAAAATATATATATATATATATATTATATCATATGAATATTGTAGAAAATTTCACAAATAAAATTTCATATTTTTTTAAAATTTCAAAAAATTTTTATTTTCAAAACTTGTTACATAAAAATTGCTAGTGAACAAATCCCGAGTCAGTTAATTCCGATTAATATCCGTTTGTCTATCCTATCCGTACATGGATTTAGATGATATAATTGTTGCTCTAATACATAAAAAGTGTTTGCTTTCGAATAACATTTGAAATTCGGCTCTAAACTTTCCATATAGCATACTGGGAAATAAGCCGTGAAGGTCCATAGTCAGTTTCTCCACACAGTATTTGTTCTGATAAAACAACGACAAACGTTACAACGACAAATAATCCTAACACATTTAGTACACGATTCAATTTGAAAACTTTCTTAAGTTTTTGAAAGCTACCTTAGGCACTGGACACGAATCGTCTTTAATATTAGCGGCCGCCGTCATAGATTTCCACGCTTTTTCTATTTTAGTCTTTAACACATTGCATACATCTTTACTATAATAATTGAAAGCGTTCGGTTTCCAACCGCCGTCCCCCCATTTTTCCGCTGTTAAATTAAGCTATAAAAATATTATATAAATACAGGATCCTTAAAGAATTGTTAATATTTCAAAAATATATCGATTAAAACGGAACATTTCTATGAAACTAGCAAATTACTCAATTACAGAGTATTTATTAATTTACAACAAAATCAATACGCGTCTAAAAAATTGTTTATTTTTAAACAACTAGTTGTGATCGATATAAAATTTAAAAGAAAAATCACTGCAAACAATTCGTTGAATTCTCCCGGAAGATCAATACATCCTGTATATCCTGCGTGTGTCCTGTTGATTTTATTCATAACGAATCCCATAGGATGATTATATTTTTGTGGATTTTCACATTCGTCTATCATTTCTATCGATATATCTGCCGGTCCCTGAAAATAAATATATCTGACCGATTTAGCATTGATGTAAATGTTAACATTATTTTTTTACTTACAAAATTAGATAATTCGAATCCAAGTCCAAAATCGATTACAAATATGATCAAAAGGAATGTATTAACGTTCATATTTGTTTCTTTAATGTGAAATTTTTCATTCGGTGCAATAGTTTATATGTAAATATAAACTATTGTTTAAAAAATAAAGCAGTAATTTTAATTATTGTACATATGTTTTTATTATAATGAGTACAAAAGATAATTTCCATTATTTAAAAATAAATTTGATCTAAAAAACGTATTACCATTTGTATATTACAGATCTCTAATGATTATTTTCGATTCATGCAAATTTTTAAATATAATAAATGTCCATCGCTATTATAATAATATTTTTATATTATTATCCGGTATATGAAAACGTTGAGGTGATTTTGAAAATGTTTTCACAACTACTTTAACAGATAGTTGTTACTGGACAATATAATTTTCATTTTTAGCACAAATCACTATAAAATTTTATTCAAAAATCAATGTTTTTAATATGATTTCACAAAACTATGTATTTATTAGTGATGATGGCTCAACTAATTTCAACGAAAGTTTTAAACCGACGAAATCGTTTCAAATAGTATAAATTCATTCTAAATTTTTCAATTAATTTACGAAAGAAGATGAAATAAAAATAATGCGATTGAACAAAAATCGTGATATCAGATCACAATTCTTGAAAACAAATAAATACACATTTTATAATAATTTAGATTTTATTAAAATATCATAATAATAATAATAATAATACATAATTGTGTCAATTCTCAAAGTATTATATATTTATAGAAAATAACGCCGACTTGATATTTTTTTTTATTCATACATATGAAATGAAGGAAAAATCCCAATTGGACTTTGCTAAATGGTCTTGGCCGGAGACGAAATAACGACAGCCCGAAAGCACCAATAGAGCTGATTAGGATACAGCACTCGAAATTCGGCTCTGAACTTTCCATAGAGCATACTTGGAAATAATCCGTGAAGATCCATAGTTAGTTTGTTTGCACAGTATTTACCCTGGCAAAAGAAGAGGAGGTAACAAGCGTATCAATTAAAGAATTATAATATTATATATACAATATTAATTAATTAACCTTTGGAAGTGGACAGGAATTGTCGGAGCGACCCAAACCCGATGACACGGCGTCCCACACTTTGTCGACTTTACTTTTGGCAGTGTTGCAAACGTCGGCACTGAAATAGTTAAATGCATTCGGTTTCCAACCGCCGTCGCCCCATTTGGCAGCCGTCAAATTTAACTGTGCGATAAAAATAAGTTCAATTTCACACGAAACCCCACTCAGACTTTTAATATGTTATTAAAGGATAACGCAATGCAAATTGAATAATACTAAATACCGCCGTTTTTTCGTTTAAATCTGTCAAAAATTCGACGCATCCTGTATATCCCGCGTGGGTTCTGTTCACCTTATGCATTACTATTCCCATAGGTTGAACGTATTGCTCCGGATTTTCACATTCGTCGAGCAATTCTATCGTTATATCTGCCGGTCCCTTAAAACGTGTACATATTTTTAATTCACACAAAACCTTTTCTAAATATTTCATATTTAAAATAGCAATTAACTCACAATATTGCATAATACTGTTCCTATATTAGCCAGAAGCAGGACACAAACAAATGTTTTCGCTTCCATGTCAGAATATATAATGAAAATTTGTAATATTGATATCAGTAATATATATATATATATATATATATATATATATACACACATTTTTTTTTCAAATTTTTCTATTTAAATATACACATTCGTATGCACGTACTTGTCATGTGATTTCAGCAGATTCACTCTGATAATTTTTTTTATTGATATTTAACATACACATTAAAGTCATTAAAAAAGATTGTTCTCAATAAATCGAAAGCGATTTACATACATGATTAAAAATATTCTATTATTTATTATGATTTATATACGTACAATATAACATACAATACAAATACGTCAATGCGTTTTCGTAAAAAAAAATCAAATTAGATCTATTATATCTTAAATATTATATTATTACAATAAAATGTAGTGTTTCCACAAAATTTTAGAATGTTAAACTTTCTAAATAGTTCACTCGTTTATTAATTATAAATATTTTAATACGTGTGTTTATTAATTCTTTAACATGTGAAAGGTGAATGATTACGTGTTGTTAATTGTTCTTCGTAAACATTTAAATCATTCAATGTCAACCGTATAAAGAATTTTTTTCAAAAAATCATTTTTAAACGATCGCATTCAAGTATTATTGTCATATATTAATAATAAAATATAATATATAAAGTATAGTTAAGTAGATAATTTAACATTCTAAACATTTTGGAATGATTGATCAAAACAAATATCGTTGTAATATATGATTATTGTCAATAATATCAATAATATTTCAATAAAGAAAAAAATTGACATTTTTTAAATAATAATAATAATAATAATTGTAAATTGTTGTATATGCAATAAATTATAAACATAAAAAGTGTAAATTATATGTAAAAAATTCATAGGAAAAAATCAAAGATCGTTTCGTATTATCTCGGTTCAAATTTTAATTTTAAAACGGAATTTATTCCAGTTATGTAAATCTATTTTTTATATAAACGAATAGAAATCTAATAATGTTTTGTGATATTGCATCGAATCTCTTCGTTCATTTGCATTCCGTTTCTAAAGCACCTGAATAATTTACGAAATACTGAAATTGCTGAAAATGAATCTATTCCAACATTCGAACTATAATCATTGACATTTGACGGAATATTAAATTACAATATGTGAATGAAAATCGCGTGTCTTTTATATTATTTATTCTATATCGGTCATTGTAAATGTCCAATGTCACCGATATATATATATATATATATATATATATATATATATATATATATATACCAACATTTTCCAAGTAGATCTAAACCAATTTCAAAAATATAATTTTATAAAAAGTTTCAATTAAAGAACATATTCAATAATAAAATATAAACTTTTATATTCATAGGTATAATACAAATAAAAATCAACACAACACAATATAATTATATATAAAATGAAAATCAGTCGTTCTCAATTTAACGATTATTTTAGGAAGAGATGGATTTTCAATCGTATTACGCAATACACTACTACTTATTGCAAAATTGCATTATTGCACAAATTAGCTACACACCAATTAATTATCTGTTTTGATTATTATATATCCTATTACATATATCGAGAACAACTTTCTTTTCGTGTCCGAAATTGCAAAATATCCAAATCGTTCGATTTATTTGTATACAATTGTGAATTGTAATATTACAAATTTAATCCGTGAATAACTTGGCATGAAAAAACTAAATATTCGTTCCTGTTTTTATATCAATATAAATACCGAACGATTTCGAACCAAGATATCAGTCAACAATTATTCATTCTTAACGATATATCACGAATAAAATATAAATACAAACTAGAAATGGAGTCCTTATTCACAATCATTATGTTATCAATTCTGGTCTCCTGTGGATTGTCTGATACTAGCGAAACGAGAAAAAGAGAGTTATCCGGTCTGGGCTTTGGAGGATTCGATTCAAGTATCGGTGGAGGTCATGCAAGTCCTCATGTAATCACGAATACGATTCCAATTTCCAAGCCATATCCAGTTCCAGTAGAAAGGCAAATAGCTGTGCCGATTCCGGTTACTGTGGACAAACCGTACCCGGTTCACATTTCGAAACCTTATCCGGTTAAAATTGATAAGCCTGTGCCGTATAAAGTGGACAAACCGATTCCGTATCCCGTCAAAGTTCCAATACAAATACCTGTAGTTAAAAGAGTTGAAGTTCCAGTGCCTAAACCGTATCCGGTTCCGGTGGATAAACCTTATCCGGTTCCAGTACCTCAACCGTATGTTGTGGAGAAAAAAGTTCCAGTATACATACAAGGAGGTTCCCGTGGAGTGTACGACTCGTTTTCACAAGGTGGAGGAGCTTTTTCTCAACACTAAATATTTTATTTTATTTGACTATTATGTTAGAAATTTAGACTTTTATTATGGTATATGTTGAATTTTCAATTTTCATTCATTCAATGTATTCTTATTACGATTTAAAAAACATAATTTTAATAAAATACATTTTTAATTATAGAAATTATATTTTTACTTTATATATATATATATATATATATATATATATATATATATATATATATATATATATATATATATATATATATATATATATATATATATATATATATTTCATTGCATTCCTTACGAGAAATTGATAAACGAGTTAAAAATATTAATTAAAAAAATGTTTACCTCGGAATCAAATAAAATGTAAAATTGAAATATAGTGAAATCTAAACTGTTAATAATGAAACTAAAACGATTTCCTAAAAATATATAGCGTGTTCAAGAAATAATATTTTTTCAAATTTTCAACAGTGACTCTATTTCATTAATTACCACATGAGTATATTATAAAGTTAATAAAAGTGTTGGGGAGGATTTATAAAAACTTAAAATGGTGTATAAATATTGTCTTGGAACGTAACGCCCGCGATAATCGAGGGATTACTCTGATATAAAACTTTTAAATTTCAAAATCACTTGTCATACAACAGTTATTTTTCGTTAAACGTATCTAGCTTCCCAAGAAGCAATATTTTTTTTCTAAACACCGTTTGTAATAATAGCAATAAAAATGCATGATAACACTCATTATTTCTATACAATTTATGCAGACTTTTAAATACGCGAAACTATCAATTTCTCCAATAATTAATATGACATATCAGAAACGAAAAAATAATTATTATAGCGGTTCATCAGTGCGAAAGTTGCATTCGAACCGGTGAAAGTTTACATTTACCGACTACTCTGTTGGATATCAAGCGATCCAAACACATTCACATAATAATGAGTCATATTTCATTAATATTTCGAATAATAGACATGTATAAAATTGACTTTTAACGTGTTACATATCGCTTACGAGGTTCACAATAGATATACATATATCATTGAATGTTGTATATACATTTTATTTATATATAATTTCACATATTTTAGTCTACTTTTTTTAAAACAGCCGTCGACGGCAGGTGCAATAGATGGCGCTCGTTTATGGCACAAATAGAAAAATATATGATAATACATAAAATAAAATAAATGATTATTTAATTTACATTCAATATCAAAAGATATTGATGAATTAACAATATATAAAAATCGAAAGGAAATCGAATGTCATTTCGTCTTCTACGCCAGGAAATTATAAATGAACTGTTTTTGTAGACTACAAAAAAATGGATATTATGCAAACATTTATTTATGTTCATTTTGTTTAAAAAATATATTCATTCAAGCTATAATATATCCTGATACTGTATTTTTCGTACGTTCTAAAATTTTATATAAAGAGAACGTGAATCAGTAATTTCTAAACGTATTTCGATTTTCTTTCATTTTATTAAAATTTAAAACGTCGTTTTGAAACTTTCGTTTCAGAACGAACGATCATTATAATTAATTGTTTGCGTTAATAACTAATATTCATTAGAAAATATTACAGTGTGAAAATATAAAATATTCGTAACAGTTCAATGTGAAGATCGTCGACACATAAATCATTTCCGATCGTTTAGAATTCTGAAAAATATCCGAAAAATCTCACAATGACGCTACGTTACGTTATATAATATAAAACCAGAACTTTTACTATAATGATTTTTAAAATTATTTTATACAAGATTGATCTCATTTTTTTTTAACAATTTCTCATGATGAAATAAATGTAACGTGAATATGTAAATTATTTTTTAAAATATATTATTTATAAATAAAAAATATTTTTAATTCTGTTGAATCGATCATATAGAATCGGAATGGAGAAATAATCATTTATAAACATGTTAAAAATTGCCAATTAAATTAATTACAATATATTGGCTCGATTTTAAAGTGAAAATATAAATAACATTATTTATAACGCAGAATCCGAGAAAACCAATTAATAAAATTGAAAATTCATTCCGAAATGCGATGAAACGAGAACTAATTAAAGTCGAAAGCGTTCGAAATGTCGTGTTTTATCGAAAATGATCGAGTTTAATTGCGAGATAGCTATTTTTTCAAGCGTAGTCTAAAAAAAAATACGAAAATAAAAAAATGACCGAACGTATCGTTAGATAATCAACAATGAGTTGTGCAATTCCAGTCGACTGATCTGAGAATGCTCCAGTATAAATATACTGAATATCAGTCAAACATCATCACTCACATTTGAATACTCTTCAGACGTACATAAAATTAAAATGGTAAATCAATCATGATATATCTCCTTTTACGTGATATATATATATATATATATATATATATATATATATATATATATAAATTCAATGTTTTATTCCCAGAAGCTGGTTTTGTTGTTGGGTTTGATCGCTTTTACATCAGGAGCCTCGACTGATAAAGAACAAAGCAAAAGAGGAGTGGCTGACTTGGGTCATTATGGCAGTGGAACCGATTTCTCTGGAAGTCTTGGCGGACACGGTGCATCAATTGGTGGTTTCGGAGGACACAACGGAGGGATTGGAAGTTTAAGAGGACACGGTGGATTAGGAGGAGGAGATTTAGGCGGTGGTGGATTGTATGATGGACACGGTGGAAATTTGGGAGGAGGATATGGGATAGGAGGAGGGACAGGTATAGGAGGTGGAGCGGGCTTAGGAGGTCTCGGAGGTGGTGGTGGTTTTGGAGGTGGAGCTGGAGGACAAGTTATAACAAACACCGTAGCAGTACCCGTCCCTCAAGCAGTTCCCGTACCCGTCGATCGTCCAGTACAGATTCCGGTAACTGTGAATGTTCCTCGTCCAGTTCCAGTTGAAGTGCCAAGACCGTATCCTGTAACTGTAGAACGACCGGTACCCGTTCCAGTTAATCGACCAGTACCTTATACAGTTAGAGTTCCTGTGCAAGTTCCAGTTATTCAGAGAGTTGAAGTTCCAGTACCAAGACCTTACCCAGTACCGGTAAATAGGCCCGTGCCTGTTCCAGTACCGAGACCTGTTGTCGTTGAAAGTCAAGTACCAGTTGTGGTTAATCAAGGAGGAGCAGGAGGTATTGGAGGTGGAATCGCTGGTGGAATCGGAGGTGGAATCGGTGGCGGATTTGGTGGAGGTATTGGAGGAGGATACGGAGGTTATGGAGGAGGTTTTGGAGGCGGATATGGCGGTCATGGGGGAAATGTTGGGGGAGGTTTTGGAGGCGGATATGGCGGTCATGGGGGAAATGTTGGAGGAGGTTTTGGAGGAGGATACGGTGGTCACGGTGGTGGATATGGAGGAATCGGAGGTGGATTCAGTAGTCATGGAGCTATTGGGAGTGGTTATGGTGATCTTGGAGGTCATGGTGGATCATTAGGAGGAGGATCTTCTCTCGGAGGAAAGGTGTCTACTCATCAGATTACTATTCATCATTAATAATGAACATGACATAGGAAAATTTTTAATTATCCTGTAAATAATTTCCAAAAATTGAATATACTACATTTTATGATAACATAACATTTTGATTAATAATATATTGTATAATACCATTACAAAAACAAAAATAATTTTTATCACTGCATTTTTACAGTTACATATATGCAGAAGAAAGCAAAATTAGAAACTATTAATAAGTTTTATACGATTAAAATATTAAAAATATCAAACAATTGATTACAAAAAAATCAAAAATACAATATTAAAATGTTTTCCTATAATATAAATTTAAAAAAAATCTATACTACTTTTATTTTTTTTTATATATAAACTACCTATTTATTTTATAACAAATCCTTAACTGAAAACAACTATAAACCGAAAAGTACATTTAAAAATAGTCGTATTAAATTTTATTTTAAAAAAAGATAATATTTGTATATTATGTTGATTAAAAAATAAATTGACAAGAAAATTTTTACATATATTGCCATTTTTTTATTATAAAAAAATATATATTCACATTAAAATTAGTCGATTTTCTTTACGTTTATTTTATATACGTTTATTTAAAAAAAAGATTAATATTTATTATATTTAAAATAATAGAAGCAAATGTATAACTTTAGATAATTTATCTAGTAAATAAATAAATAGGTCAGCTGCGTTACTTTTTTAGCACCAATATTATTTTTTCCATTTACTTTACTCTCAATATTCAAACAATTAACTTTTCTCCGATGGATTATTAAAATATATTAATAAAAAAATTTCAATTCTTTTAGTCATTAAAAATGCTTGTTTCTACAAATAAATAAATTGAAACAGAAAAAAAAAGTTTATGTTTTAAACTATTTTTTTTTTGCATACACGATTGTTTCTGCTCAAGTTATTATTTTGACTAATTAAATTAATAAAATATTTTCCAATAATTTTCAAAAATAAATCTAAAATGAAACAGTTTACGTGGAAGAATGTTTTATTTTTTTTTTTATATAGGATCGTGATTTAAAAGATGAATTGATGATTGAAACTAACGTTTCAATCAACGATAGCAAAAATACAACAATAACAAAGCAAGAATCAAATATACTAAAATATTTCTTGTCAATCATAATAATACGGTTAAATGTATTTTTTTTATTAAAATATGTATATGCGATAATTAAACATTATATATTTAGAAATGCAAAATTTTTTTCTAATCAGAGTAGATCACGTCACGGTTCCGCGCTTACAAAATTCCGCGACCGAAAACACTTTTTAATTTATAAAATTGCAATTAAAAAAAATGCAACTGGATGTGCCAAATTGCACAATCAAATCTCCAAGAGTGGAATTAATCATTTTTCGCAATATTCAAACAAAATGTTATTTATCATTTCAGTATAAATAATGCGATCGTAGCGGCGAATTCATCACAACACCGAGAGACTTCGTTCAAGATGTTCGGAATGGTAAAGCTGAAAAAGCCGTATTTCGGTTCTAGTGTAACAATTTTAACGAAAATAAAAATGTATTTCTTTTCCAGAATGTTTGCGGTTTGTTATTTTTATTTGCATTAGCCGTAGCAACCGAACAACCGCAAAAACGCGGTCTGGGAGATATAAGTCACTATGGGTCTGGTGGAGATTATGCTGGGCACGATGCGGGAATGGGATTTGGAGCTGGTGGATTCGGAGCCGGTGTCGGTGGAGATGGCGGCGGAGTCGGTGGTCGAGTCGTTACCAACACGGTCACAGTTCCGATACCTCAACCGGTTCCCGTACCTGTCGATCGTCCAGTCCAAGTTCCAGTCGCAGTAAACGTTCCTCGTCCGATTCCAGTGGAAGTACCCAGGCCGTATCAAGTCACTGTAAACCGACCGGTAGCCGTTCCAGTAAATAGACCAGTACCTTATACCGTTCGCGTTCCAGTTCAAGTTCCCGTAGTTCAAAGAGTTGAGGTGCCAGTACCGAGACCGTATCCGGTTCCCGTAAATCGTCCCGTAGCCGTTCCTGTTCCACAACCCGTTGTCGTTGAAAGTCAAGTACCCGTCGTTGTAAATCAAGGAGGTGCCGGGCCAGTGGAAGGTGGAATCGACGATGGAGGTTTAGGGGGAGGAATCGGAGGTGAAATAGGCGGTGGAGCAATCGGAGGTGGTTTTGGTGGAGGTTATGGTGCTTATTATGGAGGCGGTTTTGGAGGACACGTTAGCTCTTTTGATACCAGCTCTTATGGTGCAAATCACGGTGGATCTCTCGGCTCCGGTTCTTATGGACATCGAAGCACTGGAAAGAGCTATTCCAGACAAAGTTTCACCATCCATCATGGATAATTCGAAGACATGTTATTTAATTATTAAAAATGATTTTATTATATATTCAAAAAAATAAATACACTAGCATTCTATTTTTTATTTTGATTATAGCGTTTTTAGTATATATTTTGAAAAATAAAAATAATGTTTCGCATTCATACATAGAAGTAGTTTATAACAAGAACAATCAAATGAAAATTCAAATCATTCAAAGTTATTTTTATCACATATCGCAAATTTTTAAAGTTTCAGCCAAGAATTGCAAACAGCAAGACTTTTATAAAATTCGTGTTAACGTAATTTTGTCTTGTCTGCAATATTAAATTGTATTATACAATAATTCCGAGGATTTTATGCAAAGTTGGAATTATCGAAAAAATAAATTTTAATTCGAACTTTAAACTAAAAAAATGATATCTTTTTAAAAAGCCTGAATTAAAATGAATACATGCTTTTACGTTTAGGTCAAGGCTATGAATTAATATGTTAATAATTTCGATTTCCATTCTGATACGATGACCATGGATGAGTTGAAATAAAAGGTTGCTATTGCTGTAAGACCGGTTGACGGCTGCAAAGTAAAAATAACTGAAAGAAAATAGAGTATAAATAAAAGTTTCCAATAATAAAAATAAATATTAAAACCGGTCTTTTTAAAGAAAAAAGAACGAATTGACTTTCAACGGCGCGCTTAAAATACGTTTTGTAATGTAGTTTGTTTTGAAAGGAGCAAACGTAAGTACAAATCTTCGTAATACTTTTCATACATCGAAATTTTTATAAATTTCAAAATAACTTAATTTACACGTAAATATTAAAATAAACCTATTATAAAATATTCAAATTAATAATATTTGTTATTATTGAAAATAACGCGAACGTTGTGCTATGACATGAAATTAAAAACCCGTATCCAAAAATTGAACCTTAATTACTGAAATATTAAAAATGAATTACAGTTGTCTAAAAAATGTTGAACTTCAGTAATATATATGAATCGAAAGTTGGAATAGCGTTGTCATTGGTTTTTTTATCATTATGGATATATTGGTTGTGGAGTAGAAGACGTTTTTATTTATTATCAATAAAATTACCGGGACCTTTTGCGTTACCCATAATTGGTAACGCTTTTGATATTGGCGTTTTCAAAGAAAGTTGCGGTAAATTAGTTTTCTTTTTGTTCTTGTTTCATATATGCCATAAAAAATATATAATGATAGTTTTACGGAAATTCATAATTGCAGATGTAGCAGAAAATGTATTAAAAATTGGCAAAAAATATCCGAGTCCTTTTCGCTTATGGGCCGGATTAGAATTCGTCGTAGTGATTGCCGAACCGGAAGATTTTGAAGTGAAAAATATAATTTTTACATTAAGTGCACTAAATTAATTATTTTTTACCGATGTCAGTATTAAACAAGAAATTATTTTTAAGGTAATATTGAATAACAAAGTCGCATCCGTTAAAGATCAGCGATATGATATACTACAAGCCTGCATCGGTTTTGGTTTACTAACCGGATCTGGTATTTTAATCAATCGATAAATAATAAATTAAAATTTTGCAATTTTTGTATAATTTGCAAACGAATATCGATCGTTTTAAGGACCAGTTTGGAAAAAGCATAGACAAATATTAAATCCGTCGTTCAATCTCGCAACTATAAATTCGTATTTTCCCATTCATAACAAACATTGCGGACATTTTGTTGAGAATTTGAGGAAGTTATGCAATAAAGGACCAATTGAAACGACTTCGTATTGTTTAGAATTCGCCGGCGACAATACCCTTGGTAATCTCTTTATCTATTAAATTGAAAAATTTATATCAATGTAAAAAATATGACAAAATTTCTAATAATTTTACGTTAATTCTCAGAATCTTTCGTTGGAGAAGAATTAAACTTTTATAAAGGTGATAAAGATAATCTACTCAAGTCTGTTACCACGTAATAATTTTTTTTTTAATATTTGTGAGATAGAAAATGTCCAAAATTAGTTATTTATTGCTTTGGAAAATACAGTCTTTCAGAAATTTCCATAGTCAGAATGATAAAATTTTGGCAATCATGGAAATCTACGTTCAAATATACAAGCATTTATAAAACTTGGAATGAAAATTTACAAATATTTCGGGAATATTTTCATCCTCTTGTGGAGAAAAAACTCAATAGCAATATTACATTGAAAAGAGTGGAGAAAAATGATTGTTCCGGAGGTAAATATTTTTTGTGTTAATTTTCGGATATTTTATTGCAATTTACATACTTACATAAGATGTAAAATACGCAAATAACTAAACGTTTCTGTATATTTAATATTTTCATATTATTATTTGTATTTGTGTAACATTTAAAAGAAAGTCTCAATATAAATATGAACACGAAAAATACACGATATTTATATATTTTATTCCATTATAAAAAGTTGCAGATTCATCAAAAATTAAACATTGCTATAACATTATCAAAGACGCTTATGTAAAAGGACTAATGACTGAATATGAAGCGATCCAAGAATTTGAAAATATATACAGTGCTGTTAGTTTTATTTTAATATATTTGACGATACACAATATAATTTTCTAATGAAGTAAATTATTACATAGGGTTTCGTGACTACCTATTCAATGGTTGGCTTCTTCATGGTAATGATGGGAATCAATAAACACTGTCAGGAGAAATTGTGGAAAGAGATCGAATCATATTATGGAAATGGCAAAACTTTTGATGTAAAATTAGAAGATTTTAAGCATCTGCCATATGTAGATAAATGTATTAAAGAAGTCCTTAGAATGTTTCCTGTAGGCCCGATCTCCACCAGAATTGCAACAGAAGATTTCTATCTTAAAACAAGTATACACACTCGCGCATATATACATCATCAAATATATGGTATACTGTGATCAAAAAGTAATGTGAATGCAAATTCTTTATTTATTCTTCCAAATCAATTTCACCCACTTCAAAGTAGTACCCATCCGATAAAACGCACTTTTGGCAACGCTTTTTCCAGTCCACAAAACAATCGGAATAATATTTTTCCGGTATAGCCCTCTTCGATTCGGATTTTATCTCCTCAATCGTATCAAAACGGCGTTCACGCATTGGCCTTTTGAGTTTGTCGAATAGCCAAAAGTCGCACAGAGCCAAATCAAGCGAATACGGTGGTTGCAAAACGATAGGAGTCGAGTTTTTGACAAAAATACAGTATGAAATGGTGCATTATTGTAATGAAGGAAATGAAGAGTTGTAAAAACACGTGTAACTCGGTGGATGATAATTAAACCTTTTGACAAACAGACGTTTGGCAACTGTTATAGACAGTCCTACCAAACTAGGAAAAATAATTGCAAATTACCTGCCTTCCTAATGCACGAGAGTTTTAAATGACAATTAGACCTTACTTTTTGATCACAGTAGTAGATGATATATTCGGTTTATTTTTGTGAATTATTCCGTTTTTCAGAAAATTTCACAATACCTTCAGGAAGCACAATAGTACTTGCGATTCATATATTACATCGGAATCGGAAATATTGGAAAAATCCGAACGCATATGATCCAGATCGATTCTCACCGGAAGAATCAAAAAACCGTCCGTCGTTTTCATATTTACCGTTTTTAGTTGGACCTAGAAACTGTATAGGTGCAATATTTTGTTTTTTAGAAAACATTACAAATATTATAACATGTACATATTGCAGTACAATAAAAGTTGCTTATTATCATAAATTGACCACGAATACAAAAATCAAAAATTTATAGAATGGTAATTTGTGTATATATATATATTAATAATTATTATCAGTGTCGTAGAAACTTACATATTTTTATTTTGCCACTATTGAAAAAAATTTAATTTTAGATTGGTAACACTTTTTCTCACGATAGATCAATTTTCAATAAAAAAGCTTTTTTGTTATCATTTAATCATTTCTTTTAAGTCAATTCTTAAATGGAAACAGTACTTTTTTCGCAACGAAACTATTTTTTTTATCCTTTTTGAGAACAATACAGAAGAGTCAAATTCTTTAAATATAAAAATTGGATCCGAAGTGTGTCGTATTTTTTTCGCTATACTTCAATATATTATACAAATACTTCTTTCACATTGTATTTATTAATATAATACAAGTTTCCTTGAAAACATATCGTTGCATATATTGCAAATATTTTTTTCTATGCTTAGGTCAACATTATGCTATGAACGTTTTGAAAATCGTCGCAATACATTTGATGAAGAATTTCAAATTTCATTCAGACATGACCATGGATAACTTGAAATTAATTGCTGATGTTGCTGTGAGATCGGACAGTGGCTACAAAGTGCAAATAACCGAAAGAAAATAATAAAAATATTTTTTATTAATGCGACAAACATACACAATACTTTTTAACATATGCTACTAATATTTGTATATAAGTTCGCCTTTTTCTCCGAATAAAAATATTTACCTTTTAAATCTGTCTTTCATTTTTCATCCACTTGGAACTGGAAAAAGATGACGACGCAACTTTTAATTTCAGTAAAAATTCTTAAACAACCTTTAATATTTTTTTAGTTAAATCATCGAACATTATCTTAATATGCGGTTGCAAAATTTACAAATATTATAAATCGATTAATCGTAATGGAAATTCCCGAAAATAAGAAATACACGTTCCGATAATTAATTACAAAAACGATTACGACTTATGATAAAATATTATAATACATATTCGCATTGTTATTTACATTAAAAATTTGTTTCAAACTTAATTACGAATGACGAAATATGATATTATGCAAAAAAATGGTAACAATACAATTTCGCTTTCCTGTATTTTCTCTGATTTGCAACGAAATGCAATATCCAAAATCAAATTTTTTAATTGCATCAGTTGATTTCTACATATATTATTTATGCACTTTCTGATTATAATCTTATAAAAAATGCACAATTTAATAATAAGTCTCATTTCAATTTATTTTCTTTTTATTGTTTAAAATAAATATGAAATTGCATAAACACTACGATATTTTTATTTTAATTTCAACGATTCTAAATATTTTTATCTTATCAAATATTATATATTATATATATATATATATATATATATATATATATATATATATAATATTTGAAAATTTATAACAGTTATATAGTTTTAATTATATAAATATAATCTTTCACTATTATATATAGTATAAATTTTTCAATAAAATGAAAGCAATATTATAATATTCACTATTTTTTTTAATTTCATAAATTTTGATTTTTATTATGTAAAGGCCTTGAATTCTCTTTTATACAAAACCTACAATATTCATTATTGACATCAATAAATGTTAATTTAAATTAAATTAAATTCATAGTTTGTTATAACTATATATGAATATAACAATTAATTATAATTTAACAACGATAATTAAAACGATTTTTTTTACACACACATTTATTTTTCAATGAGTAAATAGTGCTTTTAATAATATTTCCCGTAGAATATAATTAAAAATAATATAACATTACAGCCCAGATATGATTTGATAACAATTTATTGTAAAATTTTAGAAAGTTTTCAATTTTCTATAATTTCATATATTTTAATGAAAATGCAGTAATTAGTGATATATAATTTTCACTATGAAAATATTGGTTTATACACGTAAATGAATTTATTGTTTAAAAATACAAACCTTAAAACTATTCATTGTACATTATTATATAACAATAATAAATTATTTTAATATTTACAATACACTAACTAAATACATAAATGAAATGAAAAAAAAAATATTACTGAACGTATCAAAAATTGTATGTAAATTTTCTTCCTTGATAAGAGAATGATCCCGAATTGAAAACGTGTGGAATGTGAATATTCTTGGGATTCTTGATATAATTTACACCGTGTCGAATAAGGGAACCGCTAATACCGTTTGGTGAATAATGACGCTCGTAAGAAATAGCGTGCGCTTTCGGACCTTCGTTTTCGATTTCCATATTTTCCACGACCGGTTTAATATTTTCCTCTTCAGATATTTTATCGGTCTTCGAATATTGATTGTTAAAATTTTCCGTGTGCGAAAAGCCGTTTTTCATATGATTTTCGCATGCTTTTTCATTAGAAACGTCGCCATTGTTAAAAAAATATGTATAAGGAATTATAAAATCGGATTCGTCGATTTCTATTTCGTGATCAGGATATATTTCGCTATATAATTCACGATCACCATATTCCGCATTAATTGTCGACAATGCCATTAATACTAAAATTATCTGAAAAAAAAAATACAATTAAAATGTAAATATGGGTTACGACTTATTTTACGTCTTACTTATAAAAGATTTACTGGGGAGTTTTTACTATGATATTTATTATCAAATAACATATTAAGAAATATAATAATTGTTATTCTAAAGTACGATACCTTGACTTTAACGTAAACATCAAAATTGATTACGCGACAATATGTATTTTGAATAGAAACCTGCTATAATGAAAATCATAGATAAGTTGTGGTTATGTATTTCAAGTGCAATGTCGATTTAACGCACTAATTACTAGAACATATTAGTTAAACAGAATACGTTTTAAATACAATAAATAATCTATGTCGTATGTAAAATGTTTTAAATACATTATAAATAATGCATTAATTGTGAATAATTATTGCATACGTATATTACACTTCAAACGTTCATGTCGTAGATAGAAAACCGTTTTCACTATTGCCATCGAACAGATTCAATTTCAATATTTTAATGTAAACTATATTTCAAATTAATGAACTTTGAATACTCACTATAAACATTATTGAGAATCGATCTAGAAAATGTATAATATATGCTGAATATTATTTTCTATCGGAGACGCGTATTCGCATCAAAAGTTAAGTAAGAACTGAATCGATTATTTCATGTTTTTCGATTGAAAAAAAAATAGATAATCATGATTTTTTTCATATGTTTCGTTACATTTGTTGGTTCCATTAACGAAATAGCTCTGTCAACTAATTACTTATTTTGAGTAACATCGCGTAATTGCTTCGGCTGCTCTTATTCTTCCTCGCTTCAATTGTGCAATAATTTTGTCGAAAGTACAAATTCGGAACAACAAATTATAATACTCGTATATAAACGTGTGTGTGTGTGTGTGTGTGTGTGTGTTTATTTGAGGCATTGACCGTGCACTAAAAATGGAAAGTTGTATGAAAAATTAGTTATGGCCAAGAAACGTTTAATTGGCTATATTTATCATTACTATTTAAATATCACAAAAATACGTATTAATATTTAAATAACGTTTATTTTGCAATCGTATTATTTATTCATTGTAAAATGTTGACTACTTCTGTTTGCAAAATTTTGATGGTAAATTGTAAATTATTGTCACACGTCATACGTCATTATTTTTCAAATTAATATAATATAAATGAAAACAAGGCAATTAACATACAGTCATTAATTTATATAAATTAATAATTTCTAATAGAATCGTAAAGCTATGTTTTTCAAATGAAAAAAATATACATTTATTATAATATATATATATATATATATATATATATATATATATATATATACTTAATTCTAAAATTTCCTAATAAAAAAAAAACTATACATTTTTCAATATATAAAATTGTGCAAAACCTATTAAAACAATACAAAAATCAGATATTTCATAAAATATTTTAATTTTATATAAAAAATTGATATTATTAAATATATGGCGGTTTCTTTGATATTTGAATGAACGTATAAAATATAATAATTAAAACTACAAATATTAAAAATCGAATAATATTTTTCAATTGAAAATACAATCACAGTCATAATATTGAATACTATAACATATAGTATAGTATAACAAGTAAAATTTTATCAGTGTATATTATCTAAGAATTTTGGCCAGTTGTTCCAAAATGCCTCAGAGCTAATAATCGATATAATGACTTTTAAATCTTCATGAAAATTCGATATCATAAATCAAAAATGTCTCATTACTATGCGAACCTATAAAAGGTTGTTATGGTTCACTTGTGCGATCAGTTTTAACATATAAATAGTTTAGTGTTATTGGCAACGAATTTCCCCAAAATGATTCTGCACAAGTCTTTCGTAAGCGTAATTTAATTACGTTCAAATTCGGCACATTTTTTAACTGAAATATTGCGTAATATTCTTTATCTCGGCTAATTTCACTTTTTTGTAGATTTTCATTGTATTATGTGTCGGATGTGTGTTTGCCGATTTTCCGTATCCGCCTGGAAAACCGTTCGAAAAATATGGACCTCCACCAGAAGATCAAGTAAATTTTTATATTTATTTGTATATAATTTTTAAAATAATAAAAAAAAATATTTTTGTCATTACTAATATATATATATATATATATATATATATATATATATATATATATATATATATAGTAATCAATTTTCAATAAAAAAATATCACTTATTATCCAAAACAAATAATTCTGTTTTGTATGAGAACAATAATATCTCCTATAAAACTAACAAGTTTATATCAGAAATAGGATCTCAAAAAAAAGACAATTAATGGTAAAAAATTAAAATATTATCATTTTTTATTTTAATATATTTTTTATGTATTGAAAACTCTCTAATTGAAATCAATTATATTTTCGCCTCTTACAATTTTAAATCTAATGAAAATCATTCAACACTAGCATTAAATTTGACTCTATTATTATAATATGTTTTCTATTTATAATTGATATTAATATTGCAGGTTAGAAATCTTATCAAGCCAATCGAAATTACGGTTAGTAGAAAAATTTTCAAGTATCTAAACAAAGTATTATATTAGATTTTTATCTGAAAAATAATTGTTATTAAGGATCAATTACTGCCGGAAGAAGTTTCTAAACCAATTGCAGTACCGGAACCGCCCAAATTAGACGAAATCGTAATTATAATATTTATATATATATATATATATATATATATATATTACATTTAATTTAAATTATACACGAATAAAAATATTTAATTTTATATTAAGATTCTGCATAAACCTATAACGATTGTAGAGTTGACAACAATTAAGCCTGTCGTTATTCCGAATGCACCAGTTTTGGACATAGTAATATTTAATTATTAATAGAAATGTGATTATTTAGAAATTACTAATTAATTAATTAAAGCGGATATTTTTCAACAGGTTACACACAAACCCGTAAAATTTATCAAAAAAATCATTAAACCACTTACAGTTCCTAAACCACCGGTTCTGGATAAAGTAAATAATTATTATATTTCATTATAAATACGAATTAACAGCTTTTTTTTCATTTATATTTAACTTATTAATAGATTGAGAATATTCCAAAAATAACCGTAGAAGAGATTCATAAACCTTCAGTCATTCCGGAAGCTCCAAAACTAGATAAATTAAAGCCAGTGGCTCTTCGACCTGTTGATGAATTCAAAACATTGTTAAGTATACCCGAACCTCCAAAATTGGATAAAGTAAAATTTACTATTGCTTAAAATATAATTACATATATAAATAATTCATTTATTAAATTGACAAAAATGTTTACTTTCAGATCGATCATACTCCAAAAATAACTATAGAAGAATTTCATACACCTTTAGTCGTTCCTGAACCACCAAAGCTGCATAAGGTAAACGTTGATTTTTATAAAAAAAATAAATTGTGGGGAATTCATTGATCAAATAATAATTAATGATTAGATTGAACGTGTTCCAAAAATAACTCCATATGAAGTTCATACATCTTTAGTCGTTCCTGAGCCACCTAAATTGGACGAGCTGAAACCAATTACTCATTCACCGGTTGAGACAAAAATTTTTAAAAATATTCCTGAACCGCCTAAATTGGATAAGGTGGACGCTCATTTCTTATTAGATTATTTTCAGTTGAAATATAAATTTTCTATTTCAATTAAATTTTATTAACAGATTGAACACATTCCAATTTTAAGTAAATTGAAACCCTTAATTTTCCCACCGATCGACGAAATCAAAACTTTAACAAGTGTGCCTGAGCCACCAAAACTAGATGAAGTATTATTTTTTTCAATTTAAATTAATATTGATTTTTTTATATATTATATACATAAAATTTGATCGACAGGTCGAGGATATTCCTAAAGTAGTCACGGTAGACGTTCACAAGCCTTTGATTGTTCCAATACCACCTAAATTGGAAAAACCTTTAATTACTACTACTACTACGCCGATAGATGAATTCAAAACAATAATTGTTCCTGAAACACCAAAACTGGAAGAAGTGAATTTTATTCCAATTTATTATCAAGCATGTCAAATCTAATTTAAATTTTCTTACAAATAAATAATATTATTTCTATGAATTTTAGAGCAAACCATACCCACCACCGGTTCCAATTACATTACAACTTCCTAAAGAGGTTGTATCTCCTCTCTAAAAAAAGGATTAAAAATTAAATATGTTTGATATATTAGCCATATTTAATAACATTATTTTATTTTTTATAGATTGACACGTTTCCTTATCCCCCCAAAGTTGAGGTAAATTTATTTTAAAATTTGTTTAAAGCAAGTGTGTGTGTGTTTGTTTAACTGTGGACATTTTTTTATTTTTAGGATACACCGAAATCGTTACCAATTGTACCAGATTTATCTAAATTTGAGGTACTACTTTTATTTAATTAAGATAACTATTATTATCAAAGACGACATTGATATTCCAAAAAATTTTCATTTACAATGATCAAAAATGTTTTTTTTAGTAAAAAAAATATTTTTATTAGAAATTGTTTTAAAATGCTTTTTTTTTAGAGTAAACCATATCCACCCCCGGCCGAAGTGAGTATTTTATGATTTTTATATTTTATTCATAAAATTAAAATAACTTAATAGCGAATTATCAATATACATTAATGAAATACATAATCTTGCTTTAACAAAATATATTAGTACTATATCAATAATTTGTTCATTTTAAAATTATAAATTATTCTAAATACACACACACACACACACACACACACATATAAAATAATATTTATTTTCAGATAGATGAAGAAATCGTTAAACCACGGATTGTCCCAAAACCACCAACATTACAGGTATTTAAATTAAAAAGTATTTTTACATTATATATATATATATATATATGTGTGTGTAATTTTTATAATCAAAGATTGGTTTTTAAATCATTAATTTTCAAATTTTAATATTAAATAATTTAAGGTGCCCGAAGGAATCGAGCCCAGACTGCCTTTACCTGAACCCCCAAAGATTAAAAATTTGGACGTCATAGCTGTACCTCCGATTTTAGAAGTATATTTTTAATATAAAATTCGAATATTTTCACAAAAATAAATAAAAATTTTATTTGTTTATCAATGACAGGAAGTTACAGAAAAAGTTGTACCAATTTTGGATACATTTAAACCAAAATTTATTCCAACACCTCCCATACTAGAGGTATAATTTTTTCTATATTTAAATATATTTAATAAATAAATAATAATTATTAATATGTTATCAATTATAGAAAGTTCCAGAAAACGTTGTTACGGTTTTAGATGTAATTAAGCCAAAAATTATCCCTACACCTCCAGTATTAGAAGTATATTTTTATTTTTATTTTTTTCATTTTCTTTTACATTAAAAAATAATTATTATAATTATTTTATCAACGATAGGAAATTACCAACAAAATAGTACCAGGTTATGAAGTAATCAAGCCAAAAAATATTCCAACACCTCCAATACTAGAAGTATGTAATATTTTTATTTTTAATTTTTAAATATATTTAATATATAAATAATAATTATTAATATGTTATCAATAACAGGAAGCTCCAGAAAAAGTTATTCCGGTTTTAAATATAATTAAGCCAAAAATTATCCCTACACCTCCAGTATTAGAAGTATATTTTTATTTTTATTTTTCATTTTCTTTTACATTAAAAAACAATAACTATAATTATTTTATTAACGTTAGGAAATTACCAACAAAATAGTACCAGGTCATGAAGTAATCAAGCCAAAAATTATTCCAAAACCTCCAAAATTAGATGTAAGTTATAAGCTCAAAGAGGATAATCAAAAAGTTAATTATTTTAACTGAATTTTTTTTCCAGATTTTGAAACCTATATTACCAATTCATACAGAGGAAAAAATATTCATTCCAGAGCCACCAAAATTAAAAGTATATTTTCATTAAAAATAATTAATTATTTTCATAAGTACATATTTATTTCTTTTTATTATTTTTAATTAGAAACTAGAAACACCTGTAACGCTGAAAGATGACTTCAGAAAATTGGTAATGTCTATTTTTATATTGAGACACCTATGAAAATTTACTACAACTAATTTAATTATAATTAATATATAATACATCAAAAATACTAACTAAAAATTTAAATCTTATTAAAATAAATAATAATAATAAAATAAATATATATATATATTTATGGCTTTATAAAAGATAAAATTAAAATTATTTAATTTTTATTAAATTAAAAATTTTTCATTATTTTCAAAGATGTCTCTATATTTTTTTTTATATATTTATTATCGTATTTTTTTATACAAGTATTTTTATTAATAGATTAGTTGTTTCATTAAATTTCAGGACACACCAATTCCGACTCCACCAAAATTAACACCGACACATCCTCCAAAACCTTTTGAGATATATGGATTACCGATCTAATTAAGTATTACATTTTTATTGTTTATATATTAATTTATATTGCTTAGATTTAACTTTAATTTAAATCATAATTTCAGATAAATAATAAAGGAATTCAACTGAAAACGGCTTGAAAATAAAAAAAATAGTATCGTGAAATATGCAATCATATAAACTAAAAAAAAAAATAAAGATAAATATTAATAATGATCATAGTTTATTTTTTTTAATTTATAGTTTCGTTAATAAATATATTTTACACAGAACCATATACTAGCAAGACTTTCACATATATTTGCTTGCTTGAAAAAAGTGATTAAAAATACAAGGAAAATAAATATCAAAAAAAAAAAAAATGTATTGTAAAAATACTGTTATATAACAAAAGGCAATAATTTGTTATTAGGATGGTGTTCTCCGCTATTATGATCTTTAAAGTAATGACTTAGAGACAATTTATTTTTTAAAGTTTCATAACTGACTTTATCCTGATGCGATACATCTTGATGTATTTTATGATTGACATAAGAATCATCGACAGTATTGACTTTATTGATGTCATCGTGATTTGGTCCAATCACGATCGGAACTTGACTTTCTATCACAATGGGTTTAGGCACCGATACCGTAACCGGTCTTCTCAAAGGAACGGGATAAGGTTTGGGAATCGGAATCTCTACCCTTTGATAAATTGGGACTTGAACTGGTATTCTGACTGTGTAAGGCACTGGTCTTTTCACTATGACCGGAACTCGTTTCATGATGATAACGGGATAAGGCTGCGGAACCTCTATCGGCACAGGCCTTTTGATGAACACTTTCACGGGAACCGGAACTTTCTTTTCAAACGGAACAGGATACGGCTGCGGTACTGGGATTTCTATTTTATTTATTCGCACCACATTCATATCGTGAATTTCAGAATTTTCGTGTTCTTTACGATACGAATATTCAACTTCGTCGTGTAGGGGCTCGTCTGTTGGAAATTCTGGATTGGAATAATCAAAGTGTTCTTTTGGCATGTCACGCGTTGAAGCTCTGACAAGTGTCAATAAGATGAAAAATTTTGCAATCACCTAAAAAACATAATCTGTTTAAAATTATTAGAAATAAATCACTAATCAGAATATAATAATTTATTTCTTATTAGAAATATTAGTGCTTCTTAATATTGATTAGTTTAATTAAATGATATGTTACTATAAGGTAATTTACAATGACAAAAATAGCGACTACTCACTATTAAAAACATCACGCGATCGTCGTGTTATACAAAGAATCGTTTCTGTTTTCTGATCGTTAAACGGATCATACACTTGTTTTATATGGCCAAAAGTATAAACTTTCATTTTCAAAATGGGCTTAAAATTAACGTCGACCATTCTGAAATATTTAAACGATCGATAATACAGTGAAATCGTATTATTATTTATAGGTATGCTTTCGGTTTCGACGCCATTTTACAGTTGATGCGCCAAAATTATGTATTTTTAAAAATTTCTATTAGTATTATCCGTTAATTTCTAGCAAAAAAAAAATGCGAAATTTGAGTCATTTAATTGTTTATAATAATGTATTATTAGACTAACTGTAAATTAATTAAACAAAATCAAATACATGGTTGAAAGTAGAAAGACGATTGCAACGCATATATATATATGGTTTATAAAATGCACAATTCATCATTCAGAATTCGGATTCAACGAGTGAAATATTCGAATTCCTCTCTAGAAATGAAGATAATGGTAAGTGACAATGTTTTGCTTGTTTGATACATCAAAAATAAATTCAAATTATAATTTTCAATTTAGTTTTATCTGAGATGAAACTTATACATATTTATAAACATTTCATTTTTCAGGCTTACTTACTTTTGTTCATTTTATCGACTCGTGCTGAAATCGAGAAACAGCTGAAACTGAACTTTTTAAACGCAGAACCACGCGAATTGCTCGTCGGCAATCATTTTGGATCACAGTTAGCCATTTATCCTCAAGAAAATGAAGCAAAAATCCAATCCCAAACCGCGGCCGAACCGATTCCAATACTTCAACAATATCCAGCTCCATTTCAAGCACCTGTTCAAATTCAAAATTCATATGATAAATCTCATTCGATTCAATATCAAAAGCCTATTTTGATTCAGACCGAAAACACGTTGCCTTTGATCGGTAACAAAATTATATCCCAACCTGGTCATTCTCGAGAGCAAAATAGTTTTTTCTTAAGGAATTTAATAGCGATGCCTCAAATACTTCCAATGCGAATTCCGCAAGATATCGACATATTAAAAAACAATCAAATATTGCAAACTAACAGCGATAGTATTTTTTCATACGCTCAACCAGAAAAATTCAATGATGTAAATGGTCTAACTTCCGAAATTAAGATGAATCATTTCAATTTGCCTGTGAGTAATAATTTTCCACAAACAGCACCAATAGATATTTCCAATCAGAATTTTATGGCTCATTGTATTCAATAATATTTTTAAGTGTTGTAAATTATTACAATTTAATTGAAAATAAAATATAAATGACTGTATTATTTCAACGTTTTATTGTCACTTCATTATTATAATGCAAAAAATTAAAAAAGTAACACAATTTTTAATATTGCACAAAAATCTTGCAATGAAATGTAAGCAACTCAAATGTATTTAATTACTAATTAAGTTTTATGGATAATGATTTATTTTGACATATAAAAAAATCAATAAATATTGTATCTTATAAGCTTCAAAATTACATGGTCTTTATGATATGAAGATCATTATTAATATTTTACCCTATATTTGAAAGAGTGAAGAAACATTAAAAATATAATATCACATCGTACAAGTTAAATTTGAAAAATTATAAAAATAGTATACAATTAGGTGAAATGAAATAAAAATTTCATAAAAAATTGTACTTAAAAAAAATATTCAAAATAAAAAGTTATTTCATATACGTTCGTTTAACAAGAAAATCTTAAATTTTTAATTATGTAAAAGAGAAAAAAAATACATTGAAACCAAATTCATATATCACGAAAAACTTTATTGCAAATAAATTTAATTACAGATGTTTAATATTGATCAGTGGACAATATTACATTTTTATAGATCAGTGGAAAAAGCAACGAAACAAAAAGATATTGAGTCATATAGTATCATAAATGGTTCATATGAAATTTTTTATTCAAATTAGATGACAGGAATTAATGATGGATCGAGATCTGTTGAGAGGATACTTTTCCATGGGAACTGTAACCACCATAATTGGTAGAAATATCAGCACTGTATCCATGACCTCCACCAAGTCCATAACCACTATTGTATCTTTGACCACCGTATCCGCCACCGAATCCACCTGCAAGTGCACTTCCGAATCCACCACCGAGTCCTCCGGCTCCAACTCCTCCGTTAGCGCCACCTCCGACAACAACGGGAACTTGGCTTTCCACGATAATGGCTCGCGGAACTGGTACTGGAACGGGTCTGTTTACTGGAACTGGATATGGCCTCGGAACTGGGACTTCAACCCTTTGAATGACCGGTACTTGGACTGGTACTCGAATGGTATATGGAACTGGTCTGTTGACGGGTACAGGAACTCGTCTTTCAACAGCGACTGTATATGGTTGAGGTACTTCAACGGGAACCGGTCTGTTGACTGGTACTCTGACTGGGACTGGTACGCGTCTTTCGACGGTAACTGGATACGGTTGAGGAACTGGAACGGTGACTGTATTCACTTGAACTCCGGCTCCACCGGCTCCCCCTCCGAATCCTCCGCCGAGTCCTCCATCAAGACCACCAATTCCACCAAAGCCTCCTCCCAAACCAGATTCGAGTCCTCCGTGACCACCACCGTAACCTCCTTGTAAATAATCGCTAGTACCATAATGACCTACATCCACCAACCCTCTCTTTTGCTGCTGTTTATCAACCGATGAGGCTGCAACTACAGCCAGGAGAGCTGTTAGTTTCAAGGCGATCTTTATAAAAAAAATATTATCATATTATTTCAGATATTTTACAAACAATATTTATATACATATATATATATATATATATATATATATATATATATATATAGATATTTCACTTGTTTTAAACTTACCGTAAAAGCCATATTTGCTGTTGTTTGATGGCGTTGCTTCTACCAACTGATGTTGTTGGAAGAAATTTCACGTATTTTATACACCATCAACAAACCGTTCTCCTTTACGAAATTATAATAAAATGAATTTATTCTCAGCAATCAATTTTTTGCGAGCACAAACCGTGTGTGTTTTAATTGAAAACAACACGAAAAGAACATTCGCTATTTTTTCTTTCATTTTTATTCAGTGCGATATCAGGGTAAATATTTCAATTTTCACTCCACAATTGATCTTAGTCTAAATTGAATGGAACTAGTCACTAACTTTGCATGAATTTTTATTATCAAAAAACTGATTAGTGTTATATTTCTTGTTAATTTACAATGAAACTCGTCAGATTAGTATTTTATAAGTTTTACAATAAAAAATTCTAATTTCTTTTCGTATAGTTTTTTGAACATGAATTGAAATATATGTTGCATTTTAGATAACAAACAAGTGTATTCAAAATATATTTATATATCCTATATACTTATTATCGTGCATATAAACTGAAACTTTCCGGGAAATTATTAAATGTTAATAATGTATATGTACAAAAATCTTCCTTTTCTAGAGATTGATATATGACTTGCTTTGAAAACAATTTTTTCGTCTGCCGGAACTTCGAGGTGAAATCATAAAAATACTTGTAATATGAATTGCCTAATTTTTTGGATTATTTTAAAACATTTTTAATCAAATCTATAAATAAATTACAAAATAACATAGTGTTAATTCCGAATGTACATTTTTATTAAATACGACAGTAATTAACTCGATTTATGCAATTCATTACTGCTTGTGCACCATCCAGAATTTTAATGAGATTGCCGGTATAAAAACGGACGACTCGGAATCGAGTGCATCATTCGGTTGAACGCAGTGAATGCACAGCAACATCATGAAATTTTTGGTAAATATTTCCAAATGCCACATGAAATTTAACATATTTATTAAATAAAATATATTCTTTATTCGTTTTAGTATTAAATTATATAATTATATTCATTTCCGACTTTCAGGGTTGTGTAGCACTGTATGCTTTGTTGTTGTTGGCTTCTGTCGCAGCTGAAAAGCAACCAGAAAAGCGCGGTTTAAAATCTTTGGGTAACCATTATGGAAACGACATCGACACAAACGATTTGGGAACTGGAGGAATCGGTGGTGGAATCGGTGGCGGAATCGGAGGAGGTTTGGTTGGCGGAACTGCACCTCAAGTGATCACCAATACCATTCCAGTACCTCAACCGTATCCAGTACCGGTCGAACGTCAAGTTCCTGTTCCAGTGCGTATTCCAGTTGATAGACCCGTTCCAGTTCAAGTACCAAGACCTTACCCAGTTCGAGTTGAAAGGCCAGTACCATACACCGTAGACAGACCCGTACCATATCCGGTCCGCGTGCCTGTACGCGTTCCAGTAGTGCAAAGAGTTGAAGTTCCAGTTTTACGACCATACCCAGTGCCAGTTGAACGACCAGTACCAGTACCAGTCCCACAACCGTACGTTGTACAAAGGAATGTTCCCGTATACATCAACGGAGGGGGTGCTGGTGGATTCGGAGGAGCTGGAGGTTTCGGAGGAGCTGGCGGATTCGGAGGATTAGGTGGAGCCGGAGGTTACGGCGGACACGGGGGACTTGGACAGGCTTACGGAAATTATGGAGCTGATTTCGGAGGATACGATTCATCGACTAACGTATACAACCACGACTCATCGTCTTATGGTATCTCTGGCCAAAAATACTCTACCTACCATCATTAATTAAGAAATATTCTCGAACATTCAACGCGCTAATTAATAATTATTATCTTTAAATAAAGCATGTTTGATCAATAATTATTGTTCCATTTTAATTACGTCCTTAAAAATCCTTACTTAAAAAATAAACATGGGGACTTATAAAGAAACACTATATTAGCATTTAATTAACAAAAAATCATAATATTTTATTTTTTCATAAATATGTCTCCAATGGAATATTTGTATTTGAAAAATTGTTTCGTCCAAGATTCAAAACTTCGTACAATTTTAATACACACAGCCACATAAATACCTGGACACCTTTAAAATAAATCGTAACACATCAACATTAATCGTTTTACTAATACCAATTGAAAATATTAAATATTGAAATAATACCATTTATCACAGATTCCAATATAATTTCTATATTTAGGTCGTGGAATTTGCAAGAAGGATTTAATAATAGAGTAAAATATGTTGTCAAAACTATTATGCACTCAATCACCAACCAAATTAGTATTAAAATTTTTTTTTGCTAAAATATAAAAAAATGCCATTATGTAGATAACAATTCAAATTATTATATTGAAATCTGTTATGAAATAAAAATATATACCTTAAAAATACCCCACAAAAGAATAATTTTGGCTAACATCCCAATTAACTTTATTGAGACCATTACATAAGAATATAACGACATATCTGAAATATTGTTAATATACGCAAATAAATGTATTTTATTTTATTTTGCAATTGCATATTAATATTATGCAATGTGAATTTACCCGATTTTATTATAATCTCCGTTCCGTCGTCTACTTTTATTATGTCGTGTCGCGTTACGTTTACTATTATAAAAAATACATCTATAACCTAGAAAAAGTATTTTAACATATTATATATATTAGACAAAAATAGAAAGCGTCATTTTTTATAAAAATATAAATTCTTACCAGTCGCAAAACAGTAAATACGATAATTCTACTGCGTAAATTAGAACAACAATAAAAATTATCATTAGCATTCATCTAGAAATATTAATTTTAATTATCGTACATTATATTTATCACAGTATATACAAAATAATACTGAATATTTATATATTATTTAAAATTATTCAACTAACCTTTTGATTTTTATTCATTAATATATAGTAACAGTGATTGTAGTAAAAAATGATGATTTTTCTTGAACAAATTTAATATTTTTAATTTATAATAAAATAAATGCGACTTTTGCGATATTTCAAACGCGACTAATTATTAATCATAATATATAATGTCTTCAATATATTTTTACCAACTGAGTTAATTAGTCATATGTTATAAATATTTTGTGGTTTATAAAATAAAATCTATATATCAAAATTTATACGAAATAAATTTTGTAAATTATTGTTTTTAATCATTTTCTTATATTGAGACATCTTTTGTCAAAAAAAAAATTAAATATATATAATAAAATAATTTATTGCAGCATATTTTAATTGAATATATATATATATATATATATATATATATATATATATATATATATATATATATTAACTGTAAAATGATTATATTTACAAATTTTTATTGCATACATTATTAAATTTAAAAGAAATATCTATGACGTAAATATTTTTTACATTATAAGGTCATTGACTGATTCGAGTTTTTTTAGAAATATTTGAATTTCTTAAATTAAAATTATATTACGGAATCTAGCCTCAAAAGTAAACAATATTTTACAGGTATCGACAAAAATAAATCTTGTTGAAGAATTTTTCATCTTGGTAAAACGTCATGCATATGCCTATTCATACCTTCAGTCCTGATTTTAAGGTACAAACTATAAACGCACATCCAAGAATAAATATGAAGAACTGAAATGAATAATAATATAATAAAAAGAGCAACTTCAAATTTTTACGTATATAAATTATTTTTTTCCATTATACCTATTGTGAAAAGTGAAATTATCAGCAATTTAAGTGATTCATATTGAGCGTATATAAGAACAAAAAATACTGTGAACACCACTATAATCAATATATTGAATATTATACTCGGAAAAATGAATTTCTTCTTATTCTAAAAATTAAAAAAGGTTTTCATTCAATTAAATCACGTGTTTAAAATTTCATTTTAGCTTCATATTTTTGACTATTGTTGAGTCGTTTATATTGATACATTGCGATCAAAAAGTAAGGTGAATTTGTTTATAAAATGTAAATTCTTTATTTATTCTTCCAAATCAATTTCATTCCCTTCGAAGTAATCCCCATCCGATATGGCGCATTGAAACAGTCGGAATAGTCTTTTTCCGTTATAAAGCCTTCAAGACCTTCTTCGATTCGGTTTTAATCTAATCAATCGTGTCAAAACAGTGTTCCCGCATTGACCTTTTTAGTTTGCTGAATAGCCAGAAAACGCACGGAGCCAAATCAGGCGAATACGGTGATTGCGAAACGATACGAGTCGACTTTTTGGCAAAAAAAGACGCGAAGAACTAATGCAGTATGACATAAATTATCGTAATAAAAGAACCAAGAGTTGTAAAAACACGGAGATAATTAAATCTTTTGACAAACAGACTCTTGGCAAATATTATAGACAGTTACTTGCCTTCCTACTGCCCGGAAGTTTTAAATTACAATTTCATCTTACTTATTGATCACAGTAGTATATAATTTTATAAGTAGTATATAATTAAGAATGGGAACTGCTGCACTAGTCGATATCTTTTCCAACGCTGATTATAAAAAAAATGTTTGATAAAAAATAAATATAACTTTTACCTTATAAATTCCATATATCAACGGAATATTCAGAAACAGCTCTAAACTGAGAACGAGAGTTGCAACCAATGCATTTGTAAGATCTTTGGGAACTGAAATTATATAAAATCTTTCTTATCTTATGAATTTTATCTTCTATAATTAACGCAATTTTTAAATCATGTTTGTGTCAATATAAGTGCTTTCACACTATATATATATATATATATATATATATATATATATATATATATATATATATATATACATATATATGTGTGTGTGTGTGTGTGTGTATATATATATATATATATAATTGTTAACTGGACATATATAAAAATCGCTATTTTTAATTATATTGTTAAAGCAAACTTATCTAACGTTTTAGAAGTATTTTTTAATATATTTATATATATATATATATATATATATATATATATATATCGAATTAATTCTTGCTCACTAAAAATAAATAATAATAATTGAAACATAATTACCAAATTTAAGTTTCAACTCGTTTTCGATTCGGTATACTTGCATTTCGGGTACATGCAAATCATAAATGGATGAAATTACTACACCTACAAATATCTAAATAGAAATATTATTATGATATCAGTGATAATATAGATTAATATGAATGTAAATATGATTACCGTTTGTAATGAAATCAAAGCTAATGACCCTAAACGTAAATCGAGACAACCACAACAATTCTTAAATGGAATCATCTGAAAAAAAATATGTTTAAAAATGTTATTGAGTTTAAATTTCTTTATACACACACACACACACACATACATTTATATTTAATGGTAAAAAAAATGTAAAAAATGTTAAAATACATACGTTTTCTGATATAAACGTCAATAATTAATGAAGAAAACTTCAATGTGGTATGACACCTTGGAACGAATGAATGATACTGGTTTTTATATATATCTATGTTTGTAATTATTATCAATAAGTAATTTTACTGTGAAAAACCACGGAAAAACCCGTCATTGTAATTTCATAGGAATTTTAAAAACCGGTTTCTAATGTTGAACAAATCGATAAAAGCTTACGGCTAAAACGATAGATGTCGTTATTTTTAAATAAAATAATGTATTTAGAAATTATAATGTAACGTTTTTGAATGAAAAAAAAAACAGAGTTACAGATATTTTTCCTTTATTATATTTTTTTTCTAATTTTTAAACATCCAACATGAACAAGTGAAATAATCGGTGAGATATCAAAAGCTGCAACTCGGTGACGTATTTCTTGTCACGGTGATGACTTCGTGGATCAGGGCAATAAACAACAATTAGTGGTGGATGGAAATTTGATGAGAAGAGACTTTTCCGCCGGAACTGAATCCACCATGGGAGGAAGAAAGGCCGCCACCGAATCCGTGTCCGCCACCGTATCCTCCGCCGAGTCCACCGCCGTATCCGCCACCGAGTCCACCGCCGAGTCCACCGCCGAGTCCACCGCCGAGTCCACCGCCGAGTCCTCCACCGAGTCCGCCTCCGAGACCACCAGCTCCAGCTCCTCCGTCAGCACCACCTCCGACAACGACGGGTACTTGGCTTTCGACAACGATAGGTCTTGGAACTGGTACTGCAACGGGCCTATTTACTGGAACTGGATATGGCCTTGGAACTGGAACTTCAACCCTTTGGATAACTGGTACTTGAACTGGAACTCTCACGGTGTATGGGACTGGTCTGTTGACGGGAACGGGAACTCGCCTTTCTACGGTAACTGTGTATGGTTGAGGTACTTCAACTGGGACCGGTCTGTTGACTGGTACTCTAACCGGGACTGGTACGCGTCTTTCGACGGTAACTGGATAAGGTTGAGGAACTGGGACGGTAACTGTGTTCACTTGAACTCCGGCTCCACCGGCTCCTCCTCCGATTCCACCGTCAAGTCCTCCATCAAAGCCACCGTCTCCACCGAAGCCCCCTCCCAAACCAGATTCGAGTCCACCGTGACCTCCATCATAACCTCCATGTGAATAATCGCTGGAACCATAATGACCCAAATCTGCTAACCCTCTCTTTTGCTGTTGTTTGTCAACCGGTGAGGCAACGGCCAAAGCCAGGAGAGCTGTTAGCTTCAATGTGATCTACAAGAAACAGATATTATAAGATCAATAGTAGAGTTTGTATACTTTCGTCATTTTATACGCACGAGAAAAGCCATCGTATGTTATTTGATGGTTTCAGGTGTTGTTACTTCTACCGACTGATGCTTAGTGAAGATCACGCTCGATTATTTATACACGTCGTGCCGTCCATTCTCCTTTACGAAACATGAAAAAAAGTCATTTACTCTTCAGAAACGTGTATCGGTCATTTTCTGAAGTGAAACGGTATATAATTATATACAATACCATTTTTTTTTTCATTTTAACGCGAATAATTTGCTGAAAAATCTGAAGATAGACCGAATAATAATGGGATCTATGCCGTGAAATTTATTAAAGAATAATAGCATTTATGTAAGATAAAACTAAAATGAATATGAACTCGTATGATTAAGAACTTTCAAAAATTCTAATAATTATCTAGATTTAAGATTATTATTCAAATTTTGATTGTTTTAAAGAATTGAAATATTTATTGTAAAAATTTAATCCTTAAAAATATTATAAGCTATTCATAAGCATTTATTGATTTGAAAAAATTTTCAAAAATATTTAATAAAATGATAATATTAAAAAAAATATAAATAAATGGAATTAGAATAATGCACATTGTTTTTGTCGAAATAATTTTAATAAATCTGATATATTTGGACTACGCGATGCGTTTATTAAAAGTAAATTAAAATATTTATTGCGAAAAATGTTGTAACGAAAGCGCACTTTCATAAAACTACATATATATATATATATATATATATATATATATATATATATATATATATATATATCAGGAAATAATTAATTTCCCTCGTAAATATGTCTTTGTATAATACATTTTTCATTTTTATTACGTATTACAATTATGTTTTAGTCATTTTTTTTCTTTCTTTACAAATAATATATATATATATATATATATATATATATATATATATATATATATATATATATATATATATATATATATATATATATATATATATATATAAATAATAAATTTCGGGTAACGCATCAGTCGCTCCATTCTAACTATGTATTATATTCAAAATCAAAAATTTGCTAATCGTTATATGATTTAATTTTTCTTATAAATTTTAATTGCAATCTGATGATGAAGATTTTTACGCTTCCGAGTTTAGAATTTAATTAAATAGCTATTACTGTAATGTCCGACAAATTAAATATAATATATATGGTATATATATATATATATATATATATATATATATATATATATATATATATGTATATATATATATATATATATATTTGTATGTATGGTATATGTTTAAAAGTAAGGGAAATTATTTTTGTTAAAAAAATATTAATAACGTCTAAATATTTAATATTATATATATATATATATATATATATATATATATATATATATATATATATATATAATAGCTCAGAATGTTTGACATATACACCCAACAAAATAACAACAAAAAACACGTACTAATCCAACTAAAACCCGTGAAATTTTAAAATTTTTGACAAAAATCAATATAGTAATATTTAAAAAAATATTTAGAACCATTGATTAGGATTTAAAGTGCTCAAATTTATCCCAAATATTATATTTCAGTAAATAGCTTTGGCGACTAGCAAAGGTACTTGCGAAAATATATTATCTAATAAGAATTATTTTGACAATTTCTTTCCAGACAAAATGGTAATTTTCTTTGTGTTTTAAACAACGATATATATATATATATATATATATATATATATATATATATATATATATATATATATATATATTGATATTTTGCTTTGTAAAAGATTCAAATTGATGAAATGGATTTAACGAAATAAATAGATAGATCTATAATTTTTCTAAACTAAATTTAATGCTATATTTTTTATGAAAGAGTTTTTAGAAAAAAGAAAATAAAACATATTTTTGTAAGTTTTAATTATATGTAAATATCTAATTTGCATATAATTGAATGTTGTAGAAAATTTTAAAAACATTGTTAAAATTTTATAAAATCTAATCCGGAATCAATAACATAGAACTTGGTGTTCTTTTATGTTTCATATATAAAATTTCATAAAAAAGTATTTATTTTCTAAAAGTGTTGCCAATTTTCAAATATGTATTTTAAAGCATCAAAATTATTTTCGAAAGTAAAATTACAATGCATGTATAATAGTTATACAACATAATATATTTAATATATTTTGTGGTTTTCTCTGTCTAATCATTATACGATGTCGTTCTGAATTCGAATTCCGAAATCGGCGGTTATTTCATTTATGATTATCTCGGACACCTTTTTTTTCTATTTTTATAAAATCGCTCACTTTCGTCTAGTCTCGTCTTCTCGGAATGTGCAAACGATAAAATCGGTAACGGAAATCAAATTAAAAATATTTAATTGCAATCCGTTCCGAAGCGTCACTGCGTTGCAATTAAATTCGTAAAATATGTTGCAATTTCAATTACATTCGTGTTGTTTTTTCTTCAATTCAACAATCTCGGTCATAACATTTTTTTTTTTGTATATACTTCGAAGGTGAAAATGTGACAAGTTTTCTTTTTTTCTTAAATGAAAAAAAAGTAATATAATACTATAATAGTTCGATTACATACCATACATCTTAATTAGTTCAATGATATGAGGGTAGGTAGATTGTATTTTCTCCTAGGTTTTTAATTTATAAATTTTCAATAGATTTCATTTTCAGAATTCGAATACTGGACTTTTTATTGATAATATGTTGAGTACTTTTTCAGGTTTATACAGACAAAATCAAATACAAATTATCCATTAAAATTGTATTACATATTATCAAGATTCGATATAGAATTTTAAATCCGTTTTTATGAAATCAATTAATAGTTTTGTATTCAAATTTGCTATTTGTAAATTACGTAGAAATCGAGTTAACTAATAACTACAACAAAATCATTAGAGAAAAAGAAGTTAATTTAATAGCTTTTTAAATGTGAATAAAATAAAAAAGAATAAATATATATATTAGAGTACATATTATAATAAAAAGAAATTAATTTTTAATATATTATATTATTATTAAATTAATTGATTGAAAATGAAATACGTTATAAAATGTTTTGAGTTATATTTTTAATTTACTCCTTACTATTTTTAACATCAAATTTAAGGCATTTGAGATTCAAAATTATTTCATAATAATGCTTTTTTCTAAATATAAGTTATATTTATTTTTCGATATACACAAATACATAAAATAAATTATACTTATTTTTTTTTGTTTATTCATAAAGAATAAAAAAATATTTTCGGAAGTATTTTGATTTATAAAAAAGGCAAAAATTGTTATAATATTTTTATTTTGCATTTCAAGGAAAACTTAAAAAAAATGTTTATTCGGTTATCTCAAAATCAATGATGGATTGAACTTCCGTGACTTATGATTCCACTTCCGTGGCCACCAATTCCTCCGGCGGTGCTGATATCTTCATGTCCACCAAAACTACCTCCAAGGTCTCCGGCTGCGCCTGAACCACCATATCCACTAAAACCGCCAGAAGCACCAATATTTCCGTGTCCATCAAAACCACCTCCAAGAACACCAGCTACACCCAATCCTCCAAATCCTCCGGCTCCTCCGAATCCACTAGCACCGCCATCTCCACCTCCGTTAATGTATATAGGAACATTCCTTTGTACAACATACGGCTGCGGGACTGGTACTGGTACCGGTCGTTCAACAGGCACCGGATATGGTCGTGGAACTCGAACTTCAACTCTTTGTATGACCGGAATACGAACAGGAATGCGGACTGGATATGGTACGGGTCTGTCAACAGTATAAGCTACTGTCCTTTCAACTTGTACTGGATAAGGTCTCGGAACTTGAACCGGTATAGGCCTGTCGACTGGAATACGCACTGGTACAGGAACTTGACGTTCAACCGGTACTGGATATGGTTGTGGTACTGGAATAGAATTAGTAATAACTTGAGGTACTGCTGCTTCGCCGACTCCTCCCAATCCACCGCCAATGCTTCCACCAGCTCCACCACCGATCCCGCCGCCAATTCCTCCACCGATTACTCCACCGTGCACCCCAGCTCCATACCCAGCATCCCCTAATTCACCGTGACCTGAATCATACGATCCAGAACTGATACCATGTCCTGCATTTCCGAGACCTGATAATCCTCTTTTAACTTGTTTTTTGCTATCTTCAGCTCCGGCAAAAGCAATAAATGCCAATATCAAAAAATACTGAAAAAAAATGGGAAAAAATGAGTAACATATTTCTATTGCCTATTTTATTATTAGTTCAAATTTTATTCGGAATATTATAAACGCTTTCTATGAATAAAATATTTTCAAAACATCATATTTAACGAGCTCTTATTACCGATTGCCTCATTGTACTGATGTTTGGATCACAAGCTAATTTCGAATGATGAATCCACTGAAATGTGCCACACTTTTATAAGCCAGTCATTTTCAATTTTCTCCAGATCAAATTTGCATTCTCTATTTTATTATTGCGCAACCATTGAAACGATTTTGCAATCGAACATATGATAGGTGAAAAATATGAAAAATAGGAATTGCATAAAGAAAGTGCTCCGTTTTTTTTTTCATTTTACGTATAAAGAATGACTGATTATCGTAATTAACAATATTTTACATAAAATTTACTCATTAATGAATTCAAATTTCTACGAAAAAGCATATATAATTGAATTGATAGATTCGTGAATTTTGATAATATTTATGCGAATTTTATATATGATGACTTCTAATTGCAATAATTCGACTGAAAAGAATCTGCAAATATATATTTAATTACAAAGAAGAAAATTTCGTAATATTAAATTATTATTAATATTCAGATTTGATATTTTATAAATATCCAATTTATAATCAACCCTTTCCCTTCATAATAATTTAACTAAGGTGTCATACTTTTTACTTTTTCTACTGAGGTTTATAATTAATTCAGAAAAACATTCTACAAAATCTAATATGAAAAAGAAAAATTACAGAATGCAAGTTTTTAAATAGAGATTAAAAAAACGATATATAAAATGAAATAAAAGTAGAATGTGAAAATAAATTTATATGAAAAAAATTTTTTTTTCCATCAAGTAAATTTGGAAATTTAATTGAAGAAATTTAAAAATTTCTTTAATTTTTAATTTAAAAAAAATATAAAAAATTTAATGGCGGATATTCTATATGTATGTTGTTATAATATGTATATATAATTCAAATATTTTGAAAACACAAATCAATATAAAAATGTTATATGGTAAATTCATAGCCGAAATCGCTTTATTGCACATTTAATGTATATATAATGTTAAATAACTAAATGAAATTTATTTATTTGAGATTTAGAATATAACTAGATTAATAAATAAGTCGAAAGTTTCCATCAATCTGAAATCAAACTACTTAAACCAATTTCAAATCAATAATATGTTTTCAAAGAATAACATGAAACAATAAAATATCTGATTTTAAAATTGAAACCATTTAAAAACTTTTAAAGTCGAAAGTTCTATATGTAAATTCTAGTTTTTTTTTATTAGAAATTATCAATTAATATGCAAAATAATTACAAATTTCTATCTAATGTAATAATTATAACAAAAATAATGTATTTAAAGCAATTATATATATAAATTATTAATTATTTTTTTTGTATTGTGTGAGTTGAAACTTAAAAATCTACAAATATATCATATTAATATTAGAATAAAATACAACTATGAAATTCATCAAAATTTTCAGTGATAATTCTTGATGATATAAATTTTCCGAACTTCGCATTACGACTACACAATTTGTTTAAATAAAATTGACTCTTCCATTCCGCCTTTCATTATTATTTATAATTCATTGATAAATTGACTAAATGTTTTCAGACATTTCGCCTTCGATAAATTTGTATATTATATATATATATATGATTCTCGCACAAAATTTATTTCTCGTGCGAATTAAATTACGATTACGAAATTATGTTCGTATTTTTAAGGAAGATAACGATCTAAATTTTTAAATTATTCGAAATTACTGTCAGATACAAGAATTTCCAAATATAATAGAACCAAAAAAAAAAAAAAAACACAAAAAACTATATGCACCAGAGCGTTAATGTTCATGCATGTGAAGATAAAATTTATAAATTTTATACCAGATGCACATATATTTCGGTTATGTTATGTTTTTATTTTTATTATTTATTTTTGAATTATTTTTTAATTAAATCGGATGCAGTGCGCTTTCAAAATTTGCAAAAATTCAAGCGAAATCATTCTAATTACGCGAGATAATTCGATTATACTTGGCATTCGCACTATAAAAACGAACGGATTCTGAAGGTGGTCATCATTCGAAGGCGTACAGCAGTTCGAAGAACAACAAGATGAATACAGCAGTAAGAATTATATTAATACTGTATTACCAAAAATAACAAAAAAATATCGTTATTAAAATTTGTTTGTTTTGTCGAATACTCGAAAAATTAAAATATTTAAGTTAGATAATGCGTATTTCAAACATAGAAACGTCAAATAAAATTTACTATTTTCAGAAGTATTTAACCTTTTTGGTGATATTGGCTGTGGCAGCTGCAACACAGGATAAAAAACAAGAGAAACGTGGTCTGTCTTCGTTGGGAGATGCTGGACATGGAGGTCTAGGTGGTGGATTTGGAGCTGGAGGTCACGGTGGAGGAATCGGTGGCGGAATTGGCGGTGGAATTGGTGGAGGAATAGGTGGTGGCTTGGGTGGAGCTGCTGGAGCAGCAGCACCCCAAGTAATCACCAATACCATTCCGGTGCCGCAACCCTATCCAGTTCCAGTCGAACGTCAAGTACCAGTTCCAGTGAGAATTCCAGTCGACAGACCATATCCAGTTCAAGTACCAAGACCTTACCCAGTACGAGTTGAAAGGCCAGTACCGTACACCGTAGACAGACCCGTACCATATCCAGTCCGCGTTCCAGTGCGTGTTCCAGTAGTGCAAAGGGTTGAAGTTCCAGTCCCACGACCGTATCCAGTACCTGTTGAACGACCGGTACCAGTACCAGTTCCACAACCGTACGTTGTACAAAGGAATGTTCCCGTATATATCAACGGAGGTGGTGATGGCGGTCTCGGAGGTGCTGGTGGATTCGGAGGAGCTGGAGGATTCGGAGGAGCTGGGGGATTCGGAGGTTACGGTGGAGCCGGAGGTTACGGTGGAGCCGGAGGTTACGGTGGACACGGAAGATTAGGAGGAGCTGGAGGCCTTAGTGGACACGGCTCTTTTGGAGGACATGGATCTTTCCAAAGTCATGAAATCTCATCATCTTACTCTGGTCACCATTAACATGTGTAATATAAATAATTATTCTGTACACTTTTTCAGACTGTTACAATAACTTTACCCTATTTTTATAAAAATATCATCGGCAAAATGTGATGGATTGATTATTTTATCGTTACCGCAAAATTAATAAACAAGTTTCTAATGACTATATCGCATTCAATAAAAAAATCACAATAAATATTCTTTTATTTTAGTTTAATATAAAAAACTACCGAAAACTTAAAAAAAATAAAGAACTAGTAGTATTTAATTCATACACTTCCTTACTAAAAAAAAAAAAACAATTATCAAATTTTATATATTCTATTCTAAATGAAATATATAGTATATCTGATTTTTTTAATAATATCAATGACGTATAATAGTAAATAAAGAAATAGTACATACACCTATAAATTACTACAGATTAATACGGATCACTTTTGGTAGTGAAATAAATTCTTAGAGCACCAAAACATCAACAAAAATCTAAAAACAAACAAATACATCAAAACAATCACATCATTTATATTAAAAATTAAACATAATTATTGCATAAACGCGTTTTAATGATTAAAACTTTTTTTTAAATTAATTGAACTAAACGAGGCCATTTCAATATATTTTCATATATTTTTCGCGTTTTCCTATATAAAACAGTTGGTAACTTGTAATTTTCAAATTTGTTACATTATTAACTAATTTAAAAATTACTTTTGGTACTTAACTTCTCTAATCATCATGCATATTACGATATATCATTTACAATATAATATTGAACATGAATTTGTCTAAAATATAATTTCTCTTCAGTGTCAAAATTTAAATTATTACACTGAATATTAAACACTTTCTACTTCCTAACAAATGATTTAGTTATTTTCCTAGCATTTCTTTACATGTAATCTATATACATTTTACTACTAATATTATATGTTGTAGAACCATCACATACCAGTACTGTGATCAAAAAAGAACACGTATTTTTACAACTCTTGGTTCTTTCATCCTTCACCAATGCACTATGTCATACTGCATTGGTTCTTCGCGACTTTTTTGCCAAAAAGTCGACTCGTATCGTTCCGCAATCACCGTATTCGCCTGATTTGGCTCCGTGCGTCTTCTGGATATTCAGCAAACTAAAAATGTCGAAGAGATAAAAACCCTATCGAAGAAGGTCTTGAAGGCTTTATACCGGAAAAAGACTATTCCGACTGTTTCGAGGACTGGAAAAAGCGTTGGCAAAAGTGCGTTTTAACATTTTATGGGATGAAGGGGATGAAATTGATTTGGAAGAATAAAGAAAGAATTTAGATTTTACAAACAAATTCATCTTACTTTTTGATCACAGTGTCGCATCAACATAATTGATAAACTGATTTTTTTTTAACTTTTAACTTTGACCACTTTCATCATACCATAATTAACACAACAATAAATCAAGAAAATAGTATGATGCTTAAAAATGAAATTTTCAAGGAATACTATAAATAATATTGTATATTCAAAATAAAATCGTTTCTAATTAACGCCCATTATAAATAATTTAAACGTAAAAAAATTCTACACAACATTATCATAAAAAATCTATTTGTTACAATAGTACAACAAGATATAAATAAGTAATAAAAATTTGTACGATTAATTTTACAACGCACATTACATTAATAATGCGTAAATCGGCGATTCTTAACTTTTTTAACTGATATGAAATTAAAAAAAATCAATAAAAAGCTGACTGATTATTTAAGCTCTACGTCTATTTTAATAAATACTAATAATAACTTTATTATTTCTAATAATAATTTATATGGTTATATCGAAATATATATCATATATATGTATGATAAAAATGAAAAATTTATTTAAATTAGAATACCGATTGAGAACCGTCGCAATATTCTTATAATATATTTGTCTTAATCGCACTATTAACGTTTTAATTTAATTGTCCGGTCACATTTAATGAACACGCTGCAATGTGAAAAGCGCGTTTTCTATAGCAATTTTCTTTTTCTTCTTCTCCCTATTTAACACACGAAAAATCGGAAAAAATAAAATAAGTAAACGAAATCATAATTACATATACGATATTTTCATTTAATTTGAGGTACAAATTTGATATATTTACGTGAAAGCGATCGTCGGTATATAACAACCGGATTGAACCATCTAGCGCATCAGTCGTCGTATACTTAGCGTCTCTATGGTCTCTAATATGGCCTATTATTGTGTAAGTTCTATGATTTTTTTTATTTTGTTGTTTGTCCTAATAATTGCAAACATTTTCAAAACACTCATTTCTCAAAAAAAATTCTAAGGATTTCTTAATCGTTTATCGCATACGGATTGGCCCATATGTGTTATTGCAGTTTTGATTCAATTTTATTACCAAATGAAGTATTATAAAATAATTAATCTATCGACATTAATCTATCAAATATATATATTTAGCAATAATAAAATGCAAAAAAATGTGTATGATTTTATGACATTTCGAAATAACCCCACTTTTATGCACTTTTTCTGATAAAAAAAATATTTTTCCGCTTCTCGACTGCTTTCTATACTTCTAACTAGTTTTTATAGCTCATATATGGTTCCGTAAAAAATCCGAATATTTTTTTCTTTTAATATGTCGTATCGATAATTAAATAAAGCTATATTATTTTTTTTAAAACCAAATAAATTCTCTATAAAAATATTCATTTTAGTCTCGATTATTTTCAGCTTCAATCCATTTTAATTTTTAATTTATATATTTAATGACTATTTTAAAATTGTAAAAGCAATATAATTATTCTCCAATAGTCATTTTTATAACTTTCAATTTATGAACGACATTGCATTCAACATTTATTCAAGTTCTAATTATGTATCACTTTGCTTTAATTATTTGTAATTATGGACAATAAACAATTAAAGCAACCCAATTTTATTTGTTTGTTTTTTGTTTTTTTTTGTAGATCTTATTAACGCTGTTCTGTGTTATTTATTCTATTTCTGGACAACATTATAATGATAACGAAAATAACTATGAAGACTACGGTTTTGATCAACATTATGAAAATTATGAACCAGACTATATAGAAAAGGATTACAATCAGTATAATTCACATGGAAAATATTCGTCGTCGATTTTCCCTCACAATTCAATAAAATCACCGTATAAATATGAACCCGATTTTCACAAACAAATATCGAACGATTACGACACAAAAGAGTATGACGATTACGAACAATATCCTCGCGAAGATTTTTTTAATTTTCACAAAAAACCTTTGAAAAAGTATCCCGTAAAATATTACACTAAGAAGCCAGTTAAAAACTTTGGATTTCCTACTTTTTCTAGAAATATTTATCAAAAGGATTTGCCATATTCATTTGAACACTTTGACAATTATGGACACAACGCCATGTATAATAATCACTTTTCTAAAAATTACAATCATAAAAACAACCACAGATATTATTACCCTAGTTATAAAGTTAATAATCGAAATAAATACAATGGAGATGAGGAAGAAAAATTGACGAGATACTCTTTTACTATTAATCATTAATCATTAAGTCATTTTATTATTGTTGATATGTTTATTTATTTTTTATATTATTTATTATTAAAAACTTTTATTTCGACTATATTTTTTAATATATTTTTACTTATTTTTAATATTATTTTTAAATTTATTTTTTTATATTTATATAAAAAATGTATATAATATAAAAATCACATATGAAAAGGAAATTATTGCATTTATTTTTTTTATTATAATATCCATATTAAGAATACAGAACTGATATATAAAAATTAAAATTAATGGATTTTATCAGGAAAAATTAAGATTATTCAGGAATAATAAATAATATGTGAAGTTTTTAATATGAATAATTTTTGACGATTTGGATTTAAAATTAATCAACCAATGTGAAACCTATAGTAATATAGTAATATTTTTTTTTATCGAAAGATTATTTTATAAATAATATAATGAGTTTTATAAGAATATACTCTTTTTTAATTTCGAGTTTAGTATGGGATTTATGATGAAATAAAAAAATACACATATTTTTGTTCTATATGATTTATTACAGAAATGAAATGTATGGAAGGTACATTTGATCACTTCAACCTAGCAATAGTCAACATTTCAGAAAATGATTGATATTTATTGATTTAGTAGTGTCCATGACCAGAGTAGTCGCTAGAAGAAAAGTCGTGGGAGTATGATCCTGATGAGATACCATGTGATGAAAAGTCAGACGAGATTCCGTGGCTTTCGAGGCCATATCCGGAGCCAATAGATCCATGAGAGCTGGGTTTAGCATGGATATAAACTGGTACCTTCTTTTCGACGATGTATGGTTTTGGTACTGGTACTGGGTAAGGTTTGTCAACCGGTACTGGATAAGGTTTTTCTACTGGAACTTCGACCTTCTTCACGACTGGGATCTTGACTGGTACTTTCACAGGGTATGGAATGGGTTTGTCTACTTTGTATGGTACGGCTTTTTCAACATGGACTGGGTATGGTTTTGGAATGTGGACTGGGTATGGTTTGTCAACGGGAACATGAACAGGAACCAAAACCTTCTTCTCCACCGGAACTGGATACGGTTTCGGTACTGGGATGGTATTGGTAATTACTTTAGGAGCGGCGTGTTCGTGTCCACCGTATCCAGAATCATAACTGCCACCTCCAAAACTATGACCGCTGCCACCGAAGCTGCCTCCGAAGCTGTGACCACCGTCACCGAAGCCGAAGGTAGAGAGTCCTCTCTTCTCCTGCTTCTTTTCTTCAGTAGCTTCGGCAAAAGCCAAACATACTACCAAAGCTACGCAACTCTATAATTTGACAGAAAAAAAATGAATATTTTAAAATCAAAATATAAACAAGTCGAAATCGAAAACTCACAATCAGCTTCATGTTTGGTTCGATTGGAACTGTTCTGTTGGACTACTGCGAGTGACTGATGCAGATCGATTCCGATCAGGCGAATTTATAGCGGACAAATGTCTAATTTGCGGAATGCTTTGCACGGTTGGCTTCCTCTACTTTCGTAAATGAGCATCGGCTTCGCGGCTTGCGAATCGGAAAATATAATTAATTACCGAGAGATCCAGACAAAAAACCATTAAATAATAATATGGCGCGTGCGATGACCGCATCCGAGCTGCCGTTTGCAAAAGGACACTGAGAATTTTTGTACAATTATTTCATTTCAATTTTTCAACATTTCATATCTAAGTAAATGCTTCATCAAACTGCTTGAATATCATATTATATAATAATTGTATTTTAATTAAAGGATTTGTATAAATTTGTATAAATTATTTTTTATTGCATTAATTAAAACTATCGCATTACTTTTACCGTACGGTTAAATTTGAATAATTATTTATAATCGATTTGCAATTATTTTTAAATCGAATTACTTTCAAAACAAAATGAAAATAATCATATAATTATTATTTATCGCAAACAATTAGATCTTCTCAAATTGTACACGCACGCGTGCGGGTGTGTGCACGTGTGTGTATGTGTTTTCATATTCTGAAATATCACATAAATCTAAACAGAATCCGCTTTATAATATTAATTGGCATTTACGACGTTGCTTCTAATCGAAAAATACGAATTTCATTAAAAATAACAGATTTATTTATATAATTAATCTAAAAATGTTTTCAATAGTTTTTCAGAAAAAAAAATCTGAAAAAAATATGCATCTTAACTTGTATAAAATATTTCGTGTTTGTTATTTAAAATTATATTATAGTTAAAACACTTGATTATTATTAAAATATTGCAAAATTTGATAAGTTCGTTCACTTTCGCTGCACTGAAATGCATATAATTAATTATTGATAAATATTTATTTATTTAGATTATACACTTTTTAAATCAAATTGAACGTATGGTAAATTAATTTAAAATAAAAAAATAATGTATACAATTAAAAAACGGGAAATTTTCAAACGCTCTCTTGAAATATTTATTTTATGAGAATCACAATTCATTTGAGAAATTCACTTTGGCTCAATTTTACTGTTCTAAATTTCATCAAATTGTTCGACTTATGAATATTGATTACTTCAAATATCTTGATAATGAGTGTGGAATTATTTCAATAACTAAACGAATGAGAGAAAAATATTTTTTAATAACTATAAAGATGCAAAGTTTTCAAACGCTTTCTTCAAAGACGCGCAAATTATTTTTTAACCGAAACGTTTTGCAATTATACACATTAATTATATATAACAATGAATACGTTCAAATATCATTATATAAATAATTTCGAAAGTAAAAAAAAAACATAACAATCAAACGACATTTACACGAAAGAGAGTCGAATTTTATTTGATTATTTGATTGTATATTTTAATTATATGAATTTAGCTTAAACCTAATTGTAACGTCGACAATGAAATCGAGTAGGAAATTAAAAATGGTCAAAATGTTGCCGAATGAAGAAATCTTCAACAATTTTTGTAGGAAGTGCTAAATTGGACGTTTTCGACATTCGCAATAATTAGATGAACATTCGAAAAATAGTGCTAAAATATATTGCAACGTTTTCCAAACTGTGAAAATAATTAAATCGTCACTCATAAGTACTATAATATAATGACAATATTTTTCACTATATAAAAACTAATGTTGTAAAAGTTATCATAAAATTACTATCATTATTAATCGTCAATTAAAAAAAATCATTAGAAATATTCAATTTCGGAAATATAACAATTTTTAATTTAAGATGATAAAGATAATGATTTAGATAATTTCATCATCGGATATTTCGATTTTTATTACATAGATAAATATTTTTTTCAATACTCGTGCATAAGTATTTTAGAAACATCGATCCGCATAGAGATTTCCGATTAGGTATAATATAAATATATATATATATATATATATATATATATATATATATATATATCTGAATATCTCATCGGCGCACTGGTAATTTTCCGGTGTAATAGGAAAATCGCGAACCATTATATGCACCCGCTGTGTTATTTTCGTAATAATCATACACAAAAATTCGATTTGCTTACCGAAACAGAATAAAAATTATCTGATTTATTTTTTTGCTACATCAAAGTGTTGCTATCATTATTATTATTATTATTATTATTTGGTTCTTTCGTTTCTTTTTTCGGCGAATTACGAGCAAATTGCGAATATATTAATGGTTAATTAAGAAACCGCGCCTGTTCCACTGTTACTTTTCAGCTATAAAAAGAGACGTCTTCGTCCAAATGGCATCAGTCAGCCACACGCATCTGTTCCAGACACATATTCTCAACTGAAGATGGCTTTCACGGTAAGTTACAATTATTACTTATGTAACTATCTAAGCATTTGAAAAATACTTTTTTAATTTAAACAAAATTCAGCAATAAATTTTATAAAACTTAAAAAAAATGGAATTAGATATATTGACAATATTGAAATATTGATGAAAGAAATATTAATGTTTTTGTATAATAAAACAATTTGAATTTTTGCACTTATTTGGTATTAAGTCACTTGTTTCCATTAGAAAGGCGCCATCTATGAGAGTTAATGCCACTTAAAAAATAAAATAAAGTATTTAATACCATCTATAGTTCGTAGTGATCATTTCGTTTAAATAAATATAATACGTTATAGTTACCATATATTGAATCAATTTTTATATAATAAAAATATCAAAAGCTTTATTAGTAGCTTGTATTTTAAATATCTGTTTAATCACTTTTTTTTAATAATTTTAGATCTTGATAAAGCTAGCAGCAGTTTTCGCTGTAGCAGCAGCCTCAAATGAGGATAAGCAGCAGCAAAAACGTGGGTTAGCTGATCTCGGTCATTACGGATCAAGCGACTTCTCCCATGGAGGCGGATTCGACGGTGGACACGGAGGATTGGGAGGTGGTTTTGGAGATGGCGGTCTCGATGGAGGATTCGGAGGTGGACTCGGCGGTGGCCTCGGAGGTGGAGCCGGTGGAGCCGGAGTTCAAGTGAACACGGTTACCGTCCCAGTTCCTCAACCTTATCCGGTCACCGTTGAGAGACGCGTACCAGTCCCGGTCAGAGTACCAGTCAACAGACCGGTCCCAGTTGAAGTACCTCAACCATACCCAGTCACCGTTGAAAGGCGAGTTCCCGTCACCGTCAACAGACCAGTCCCATACACCGTGAGAGTTCCAGTTCAAGTACCAGTTATCCAAAGAGTTGAAGTTCCAGTTCCAAGGCCATATCCAGTTCCAGTAAACAGACCCGTTCCAGTACCAGTTCCAAGACCCATCGTCGTCGAAAGCCAAGTACCCGTCGTTGTCGGAGGTGGTGCTGACGGAGGAGCTGGAGCTGGTGGTCTCGGAGGTGGACTCGGTGAAGGACTCGGCGGTGGACTCGGCGGTGGACTCGGTGGCGGATACGGTGGCGGATACGGTGGCGGACTCGGCGGAGGATACGGTGGCGGACACGGATTCGGCGGTGGTTTTTCATCCTCCCACGGCGGTTTCGGTTCCAGCGGGAAAGTTTCCTCCCATCAGATCTCAATCCATCATTAAAAATCGTGTGTGCTACTGCTCACTCCATCATCGCCGATGCAAGGAATATGTCATTGAGTTGCATTCCAAATGAAATCTCATCGATTGTTCCCTTGAAATCGTTGGATATGGTTTTATTAAGTTTCATTTCTTAAACATTTATTTTTTTTTGTTTTCGTCTACTACTCTCATCAATATGAACACATCATTAGTTTTTTTATTTATCTTATTGTCTTTTTATGTTTTGTTTTAAGACTGACTATATACACGATTTTAATTGCGCAATAAAGATGAATATGAAAAACCTCTATTTTCTTTGTTTTATTTTATTTAATTTGTTTAAAATAAAAAAAAATTTCAATCATTCAGTAAATTTTATTGTAATCGATAACGATTATTGCAATCGATTTCAGAATGAAATATTATAAAATATCAATATTTTTTTCGATTTGTCTATTTGTAAACGTTAAAATATTCTAAGTGTGTGAAATAAGATTCCATATTCGAGAAATTAAATTCAACACATATTCAATGCATATATTTAGTAAATGGAATAAAAAAATAAATTATACGAACAAAACAACATTTTTAATTATGGAATTACAATGCATATACATAAATCTAACTTATAATAAAAAAAAATCGGGCACTTAAAAACCGCTAATGACTAAAAATTTGGCTATCTGTATGATTTTGCAACATCCTATATATTATATTACACATTACTTAGAGCTGAGACTCTAAAACAATAATAATATTAATATACTTTTCAATATATGTTATAGATATTTCAATAATCAAGCTAGAAACTCATTTAGTGTTTCTAGCCCACAACAATTAAATAAAAACTCGTGTGATTTCAACGCTGAATTGCAAAATATTTGTCGACTGGATAACGTCAAAATTGATGGGGTTTTCGTTTGAAAATTACATGAAAACATGCGCTCTTGATAGCGAATAATCATATTTGGACGACAATTTTTCATTTTTATTGTCACAAATCTAGATTTTTGGCCATTGTAATGTAATGCTCTTTCCATACAAAATTTGTACGAGGATCCGCAAAGAATTTATTAAGAGTCGCACATTGTCGGATGCGAATCGACGAGACGAATCGAATGCTGAAAACCGTTTGCAAAACCCAGCTTTTTCAGCAGAATTATGATGATTTTTCGCATCAAAAATCGCAATTTGCAAACGAAAACGCAAAATGTCAACCCTAAATTGCCAAGTATTTGTCGATTGGATTGAATTCGCGCGCGAAAAAAACGAGAAAATATCATAATTAATCGTGTTTATGCAGGGTTTTTGTTTGAAAATTACATGAAAACATACGCTCTTGATAGCGAATAATCATATTTAGACGATAATTTTTCATTTTTATTGTCATAATCTCGATTTTTTGCCATTATAATGCTCTTCCATGCGAAAGTCGTGCGAGGATGAGTTTTCAAAATAACCGGCCAATCCATAAAACAGCAAGTTCATTTTTTTTAAACAAGATGTGCTTTGTTTGTAATTTATTTTTTTTAAGTGTGGTCCATGATTTCGTAGATTAAAACTCATGTGGCCCGCAATATGTTATGAGTTTGACACGCCTGTTCTGTGAATAAAGCATAAATCAACAAAAAAATACGAAATTTTGAATATTTTACCATATATAATACATATATGCAACGCATCCGGATCACAAATAAACAAAACTTAAGATCATCTTTGATTCCTAATTTTGATATTTAGCAAATTTGACGAGGTTGAAACGCTTCCCTGAACATCGATTGAGCAAGTGCGTAATTTACAAGGACGCCGTTAATTTGTTCTCGTTTTTTTTATTATTTACTTTTCGAAATGTGTTAAGGAACCAATTAAAACTGTCGAGCGATGCGATAATTCATTAAAAACAATGAAAACAGTACCGTTGCGAATCAGTCTTATGTGACCAAGGTGAAATTTGGAAAGCAATATTCAAATACAAACAGTATAAAACCGTAGAAGACCCAACGTATTCTCATCAGTTGCTTCTGTAGTCCGAAGAGACGTCGAGCAAGGATAATATGAAGTCTTTTGTAAGTTAAAACGTGAAATATCTAAAATAATTTTAAAATTTTACTACTGTTTATAAATTTTTGTTTTGATTCTAATGCTAAAAACCCCTTTACTTATAGATATTTTTGTGTTGTACTCTGTTGGTTTTGGCCGTATCGGCAGAAAACCAAGATGTCCAAAAACAAACCAAACGCGGTCTCGTGGATTTAGGCTACGGAGGGCATGGCAACTTTGATTCTGGACTCAGCTCATACGGGCACACTCCACAAGTTATCACCAACACCATTCCAGTACCGCAACCGTATCCGGTTCCAGTGGAAAGAAAAGTTGCAGTACCCGTAAAAATTCCAATTGACAGACCTTATCCGGTCCACATTCCAAAACCATATCCAGTTCATGTTGAAAAACCCGTGCCATACAAAGTAGATCGTCCAATTCCGTACCCAATCAAGGTGCCTGTAAAAGTGCCCGTCATTCAAAGGATTGAAATTCCCGTTCCTAAACCATACCCAGTACCGGTGGAAAAACCAGTGCCAGTTCCAGTACCAAAACCGTATATCGTTGTAAAGAAAATTCCTGTTTACATCAACGCGGGTAGTTCTCACGGATCCTATGACTCTTACTCGGGATATTCAAATCTTAACTCTGGCGGATATGGATTATCCGATTTTTCATCCTATGATTATTCATCAGGACTTCATGGTCTATCATCCGGTTATCAACATTCTATTCATCACTAGAAATCTATAATTAGAACAATTGACAAAAAAATTATACAATTTAAATTGCATAAAAGTTGAAGCAATTCTTTACCACATCGTCATTCTTCGGAACTGTTTAATTATTTTCATAAATTAAAAATAGCTAATTACTAGTGTAAAAAAAACACTGTGTATAATAGTTTCATAATAAATAAATTTGCATAGCAATTTTACTGTTTTATTTTACGCATAACAATTAGTATACTTATAAAGCAAAAAAATATATTATAAATAACGACATATATGGTATATGTAATTGAATATTCATATTAAACTTTGTCCAAAAGCACATAGATGGCTCTTATACAATTGAGTTTTGAAAATTGAAATGTTCTTAACCTTTTTTCTGATTAATCAAAAAATGAACCAAAACAGTTTAATGTCGACATCTATTAATATAGATTAAACATACAAATATCGTATCAATTATATAAAAGAACGAAAATAAAGTCCAATATTAAACTAATGTCCCGATTATTCGTAATAAGCTTGTAGAAATTAAAAATTTTCAACCATTGTTTAGCAGCAAATAAATCGAAATATTACATTGAAACAGAATCAGATTTATTACTTTCCTAGTAATCGACATTAATATTGCACGTTTTAAAAATACTACGCAATATTTCCAATGCTTAAATTTCAAACGCATTCCCGCAAATATGTAAACGTTCGTTTAAATCAGGCAAGTCAAACACGAGGCACGAGAACCTCATGTGGCCCGCCGATATAAAATTAATATTGAAAAGTAAATTTTGTTTTTTTTATTTGCATGTGGTTCGTTTAATAAAGCTGTTTAAAAGTGATATTTTGATTATAAAGCTCGTAACGCCTTTAGTTGAAACTTGCAGTCCGCGACTTGAATAAAAATGAAAACTGCAGCCCCCGACTTATGCTATGAGTTTGACACACCTGGTTTAAATTATTGAAATCAAAATCGATAGCGTCAATATACTTTTACTCCTAAACCATTCTCTGAAATCTTCGAACAGCATTATATTTTTAACGCATTTAAAATATATTCAAATGTCTATAAAACTTCAATTTAGTGTTTTAATTTTTTTTTTTTTTTTTTTTGATTTTAAAAAAATTTCTACATTTTTAAAGTTAACCTACTTTTATGATTTTTAAGATGTCTATTCGATTTATTTACGAACATATTATATAATAAATGCGATTTCTTCTCAATATATTTATATACACACACACACACATATGTGTGTGCGTGTGTGTGCGTGTGTGTGTGTGTGTGTGTGTGTGAACCAGACGGTCATAAATCATTAAATTGGTTTCCTAAAGTAGTTGATGATGCAAACATGGAATAAAATGGTGTTAAAATATATTTAAACTCTTCAAATTTTCTATAGATATAAACAGTAGAAAGTGATCCATGCAATAATTTCAACTCAATAAGAATTTAGTTTTTATTAAAGGAACTCGTTTATTTATATTTCTCGTATACAATAAAATATATCTAATTACATCAAGTCTTATAATTTATATATATATATAATACGATGATGGCTTTTGGCGAATTCAGAGATGATATATATAAAATATATATATATATATGATTAAAAAAAATACGTATTAATGATGAATAGTAATCTTTTGAGAAGAGTATGCACTTCCGGATCCTCCAAATCCTGAAGACCCACTTCCTAAACCGTGGCTACCCAGACCACCTCCTGATATTCCTGACAATTCGATACCACCATCATGACCTCCGAGACCGCCACCGATTCCGCCTCCTAAAGCTTCGTGACCACCTAGTCCTCCTCCAATACCGCCTCCTAAAATTTCATGTCCGCCAAGTCCCCCTCCGATTCCTCCTTCAAAATTTCCATGACCACCAAATCCTCCTCCAATTCCACCTCCTAGTCCCTCATGGCCACCAAGTCCTCCCCCAATTCCTCCTCCTAAACCTTCGTGGCTTCCAAAGCCTCCTCCAATTCCACTTCCAAGACCTCCATGACCACCAAGTCCTCCGCCAAGTCCGCCACCAAATCCGCCACCAAGTCCACCTCCTATTCCTCCAAAACCTCCGGAAGATTCGTGACTTTTAATCAAAACTGGAACTTTCTTTTCAATGACGACAGGGTGCGGAACAGGTACAGGATATGGTTTATCAACTGGAACAGGATATGGTTTCGGAACGGGTACTTCGACCTTGTGAATGACTGGAATTTTCACTGGAACCTTTACAGGATAAGGAATTGGCTTATCGACTTTAACAGGAACTAGTTTTTCAACGTGTACAGGATACGGTTTCGGTACTTCAACCGGATAGGGCTTATCGACAGGTACTTTAACTGGAACTGGAACCAATCTTTCAACATGTACCGGATATGGTTTCGGAACAGGGATTGTTTTTGTAATAACCGTATGTCCATGTCCTTCTAAACCGCCTCCGAATCCTCCACCAAATCCACCTTCAAATCCTCCGCCCACACCGCCATGACCGCCAAGTCCTCCACCAATTCCTGAGCCGCCAAAACCTGAAAAATCATGAGATCCATAGCCTAAATCGAAAAGTCCGCGCTTGTCCTTTCCTTCTTTATTTTGTTTTTCCGCTTCAGTTTCTTTAGTTTCCGTAGCAGATTTGGTCTGATCCTTTTTGTCTTCAGCAGTGCATACTGCGATACACAAGATAACCAAACTTATCAATTTCTAAAAAAAAATTTTAATCCATAAACTAAATAGTTTTTCAAAATATGAAAGAATTTTATAAAGTTTATTCTTACCAAAAGATCCATTGTGGCTCTTTATTGAATGGATGCTGCGGATCTGGTGAATTTTGCACGACTTGTTTGATATTTATATGAAACAAGATAGTCTTTGGCAACATCCCACTTTTTTTTCTTGTACACACATATACACAAAAAAAAAAACCATAACGATTATGTCAATGAGAAGTGATGGTGCACAATCTGTCTAATTGCTTCAAAAATGGGAGCAACACGTAGCAGCAGGAAAAGCTTTCTATTTAGATATTGTTCACGTAACGCATACTCGATAATATTAATATATTGTAATATCACACACGAATTTACGGACCTTTTAATTGAAACTAAAACTCATTTTTTTCCGTTTAATGTCGGAATTGGTTATCGTAAAGTTTCACTTCATAACATGGCATCACATTATATAACAATTATAATGAAACTTTCGATCCCGATATCAAACTAAATAAACGACTATTTTCTTGTAGTATTGTATTAAAACATTACTTTGCAATTTGGAAACGAGTTTCAACACAAATAAACCAAAAATACAACTAAACACGGTACATATTGTACAATTTTATTATAATTGCGTAAAATATTAATTAATCTGCAAACCCAGCCGATATGTGGGACAAGCGACACGAACGGAAATTAAGTAAGCACAAAACGCAATCAAGTACAAGTGCTTTGGGTCAATTTTTTTATTGTTTCCTTGATACGAATACAAGATTGAATATCGTTCGCGATACGAATCTTTGACGTATTCTATAAAATATGTTTTGACAAAAAAATAATCAAAAGTATAAGCATAGAAAATCTACCAATCTACCAATCTACCAATGTACACCAAAACCTCAAGACGCGAATTTGAAATTGAACACTGAAAATAATATTTTTTTTCCAATCGTATACTATCTACTATCTAGTAGTACTATCTAGTGATCTTCAAATGCTACCATATATATTTGATATTTTTATGACGACACAATTGTGTGCTTAGAAACTTAGAATCTTTTTATTCGTATTGCGCAACATGGGCTAGTAGTTATGACGAAATTGTTGTGAAAATAAAATAACTGACACAATTTTCGAGCAAATGGATGATGACTCTCTCGATAGTTCCAATTACTAATTGTTCATATCGAATTTTTAATAATATTGATTGCCACAATTATGAACATCACATATGAATGGAATAAATTGCGCTAATACTTACACAATTAACGAATAAAATTGAAATAGATATGATAAAAGTAATAATAATAAATATAAATCTTTGTGTTAAAACTTCCTTGGATCGCTTCCTTATTTTTTGTCTTCTCTGTATTATCAAATTATTTTTTTCAAACAATCGTCTCACGCTTAAAAATAACACTCGATTCGAACTGATATATGTGCATAAAACTTGTAGTAAAAAAATCGATACAAAATAATTTATGTGAAATTTAATTTCGTCAGTCTAAAATACATATCAAAGTTAAGTAACTCTGACCCCAAAAATTTTTGATTCCTCAGCTACCAAAAGTTTACATACTTAAAATAATTTTATTATATCTTTATATAATTTTATTATATCTTTCAAGTTTTCTTAATTTCATATGTGAAAGCAACATATTGCATCGCTTTTGGTTATAATGGCATATTTAAATGATATGAAAGTTCGATAATTGCATCTCAAAACATATGTGTGTTCATATTTGATATCAGAGTTACTTAAAACATGGGTCATGAGATGACCTTTTCTTCGAAAACGAGATTACTTCGATAAAGGATTATGAAATTACACTAGAATATTTCACGTAATATTGAACAATTAAAATAGAACAAAAATAAAATAAATTTTTTTCTCAATAGTTTTTGTAAATACAGCAATTATTTAGTTCACCTATTAATAAATATATAATGTATAATATAAAGTTTTACTATATTTATGACTATCAAATCGATAATGTATAATTGTATAAAATATATAGAACTAAAAATAAAACTAATTTAATTCATAGTAATCAAATATATATTTTGATATTTGTATTTAATATAATTCAATTTCGTATAGTCTTACAATTTTTATATAGGTTTGTAATTAAACAATTTTTATGATATTTATTTTTAATTATATAAATTCTAAATAAATTTACCAAAATATAAACATAAAAACAATTACGTCTATTATATAATTTGACTTCATATATATGGTAGTTGTTAAAAAAAGTAAAAGTAAAACCACGATATAATTCCATTTATTACGTACAAATATAATAATAAAAAAAATATAGATAAAAAGGATACGTTTACTTTCAAAAATACTATTTTTTATCATTATTTATTTCAATTAAATATCACTTAACAGCATTTACAAAAAAAAAAAATCGGCAAAAACATGATTGATTAAAAGTCCTTCATGATTGTTTCTAATATAAGATTATGATTTATACATTTTTGTGATTTTTTTCAAAAAAAATTCATCATCTGTATTGAATTGTTTTTAAAATTATTAAATGGAATGATTAAGAAAAATCTATAAAGTTGGATCCCCACCGATTTACATTCAGTGTGATTGCAGCTTTAGTGTCGAAAAACAAATAAATCATTACGCAACTGACATTCGTCTCTATCTCGCATTATCTATGAGATCTAAATATTTAGAAATATTAAGAAAAAAAACTGCTCCAAAAATTACACTTTTATTCGTTTTAATACCGATCTAACCTTGTAGAAGACTTTTTACTATAATAGTTGCAAAATATTTTTTTTACCTATTACTTTTTCAATATCGAATATCGCAAACTATATTTTCATTAAATGATCTAATTCCTAGTAATTTTATCTGCAATTTTTACGCAATCAAATATTTTATGGCGATTCTCAAAATATTCGCATATATCATATATTAAACAATCTATTAGAAAAAATATATATAATATATATTTTTATAAAAATTATCACAATGCTTTTTTATATTTTTTTTAAATAATAATCTTTTTTTTTTTTTTTTGTTGATTATATATTTATAAATACACTTGTACTATTACTGATAAGTAATATCCATGGTCCGATTCAGGCGTGTCAAACTCGTAGCATATTGCGGGCCGCAAGTTTCGACCAAAAGCGTTACAAGCTTTATAATCAAAATAATATAACTGTATACTAAAACTTTATTTAACGAAACTACGTACAAATAAAAAAAAACAAAATTTACTTTTAAATATGATTTTTGTGTTTGACATGCCTGGTTTAATGTAATCCCTACGTATACAACACATTTAACAAATTAAATACATTGTCATATAATATTTCCAATTCTTTATGGTTAATATGAATTTAGTTTTACAAATATATAATCAATTTTAAAATATTTAACTAAAAATAAATTTACCTAATCTTAAGTCAGATTAATACCATTTTTTTATATTATTATGAGTGCCTTAAAATTACACTCTAGTCTAGCGCCGTTTAATAAATAGATATATGTTCGGCGATTTTTTTTCGCGGAAAATAACACAATTTTTTTCACTGATTTACGTCTATACTGATATCGCTTTTTTGCCGAGCTTTGTCAGATTTTTCCATTTCTAATGCTTCGTTTGTACGACCGACCGTTTCAGGGTTGTCTGTGTGTTTTCTATTAATTAAAAGTCAATATTAAACATACGCAATAACATTAAACTTAGTTTTATATGATTGTTTACTTGTTAGGTGGCATCATCACAGCTCTGATCAATTGATTAAATGGTCCTTCTAATATTATATAGAACAAGAATGAGAATAAGAATGACGCCGCTATGTCTCCCAAACACAATTTAAAGTACTGCAAGAGTTGAATTCGATATTATATTATATATTTTTAAAATGAGTGCAAATTAAAACAACACTTTTTACCATATATATATAATCGTAAAAGAATGGTTGACGTAACATGGCTGCATCTCTCAATTGTAAACTCATGTGAAATAGATAAGCACCATATGTCAATTTGCTCAGGACCAACCATGGTCCCCAGCTCAGAAACGGTGAAATGAACGCTATTGATTGAAAATATTGTAATGAATATAAATAAAATTTGTTGAAATGTAACAGATTTAATTAGATACTCACGAATGCTTCCGAAGACGCAGAACATTATAAGCAAACCTGTTAAAAATGATTTGATTGGTCTGTGTAATCCTGAAAATATAGCCAACATGACAGGATTTGATTCTTCGTCGACTTTATATACCTTCCATGTGGACAGTAAAAATACCAAGAAAAGAACTATAGATGCGATTCCTCCCAAAGTTGATATGCCCTGAAAATATTTAGTCAAATATATAAAAGTAGTATTTTATATATATATATATATATATATATATATATCAGTAATGGAATCGTATTAAACATACTCTTGAGAAGCGCTTCTCTCCCGGTTTATGGTATTTGTAAAGGATATAACCGCCAAACATTCCTATTAGATATGGTGAAAATCTGGCATGAGATTTAATATATGACTGTTGAAAAGTTGGATCCGTTCTTGGTGATATTAAAAATCTTAAAAATAAAATAAAAATTGAATTTCTGTTCAATTTTCAAAGGTATGTAACACTGTGATCACAAAGTAAGGTGAATTTGTTTAGAAAATATAAATTCTTTATTTATTCTTCCAAATCAAATGAAAGGGATGCCTTTCAAAATAATTCCACTTTTGCTAACGCTTTTTCAGTCGCGAAGAACCAATGCAGTATGACATAGTGCATTGGTGAAGGATGAAAGAACCAAGTGTTGTAAAAACGCATAAAACTCGGAGATAATTAAACCTTTTGACGAAAAGACGCTTAGCAAATGTTATAGACAGTCCTGCCAAACTAGGAAAAAAATTACAAATAACCTGCCTTCCTAATGCCCGAGAGTTTTACCATAAATGACAATTTCACCTTACTTTTTTATCACAATAGTATTATATTAAAAATGACGATTGATCTTTAAGTTTTGTGATAACTTACTGATAATAAAAGAATAATGTAGCTTCCAATTTCATGTAATAAGTAATCAACATTGGAATAATTATGGATATAACCAATACTACTCCCATCATAATTAAACCAATCTTCCTCCAGGATTCTTTCTTCAAAATATAACATGCTAATACAGCTAAGACAAAGAAGTGGAAATCGCACGGAATATACCAGGTGTGTAACATGCACTAAAAATATATATAGTTTTTTTTATGTATAATGATATCACGTTGATTTTCTTATTATTAATATGTTCGAGGACATTCAAAAAATATAAAGTGTTTTAATCATTAGCTAAAAACAGTACATGAGAGAATTTCTGTAGGTTTTAGCGTTTAATCGGAAAGCCATGCTAGTGACATTGACGAACATTTTATTATATTATATTAAATGGTTTTTTTTTTTTTTTTTTTTTTGGAGAATCGACATTTGAAATACTACATTATCAACTTTAAAAAAATATTAAATTGAATTGAAAATTCTTAAAATAGTTATTAATTAATGTTACGTAGTTATGTAGTGGCACTATGAAATAATGTATAAATATAGCGGTATTCAAATCTTATGTAATAATTTAAAATTTTCTCAATGGTAAAATTATGTATATTAGTATCTTTTGGCCTCCGTCTGTCTAATTAATTATGTTTATTAATGTAATACTATTACCATTCTATCGAGGTGAACATAATTGTTAATCATTAATATATTCGTCCACCAATTTTCTCGGCAATAAGTTCCTTCGTTGTCCATAATTGGTTTCCAAAGTGGACCATTTCCTGTATTGGGAAGATAAGATGCCGTATAAAATATTGCAAAAGCATACAACGGAATCAATCTAAAATAAAATAAAACATCATTAAATATTTTATTTCTATATATGCATCACATATTCGAACTTAAAACATAATATATGAAAATGCGCAGTGAAAGGCGGTTATGCAACGTGCAACAGATGCCGAATCACAAAAGTACCTCAAATATCTATTAACGATGATAAGGCCAAAATTCACTCTTCTGTTTTCGGTCCTTTTGAGCAAATGATAAACAGCCAATATGCCGCTCAGTATGAAAAACATATCTACGAAAATATCCGTCTGTCTCACTACGGCACCTCTTATTATGTAATATTCCTATCGACAACGCGCAATTTCATAGTAAGTGCATTATTAAATTTAAGAAAATTACTTCGTTTCAAATTCACAATATATTGTATATTACTAACGTTTTCATAATACTCTCTGTTGATCAAAGGTCCCTGAGTCAATGTGCCAACTCTGTGCCCAATTATGACAAAACTGATCGCCATAACTCTGATGCTGTTTAAAGCTTCGAGTCCAGCCTCTCCGCTACCTTTGTGACCCAATTGATTTAAATGGAATACTATGGAGAAGCACTTAACCAAGTTGGGACATTGAACTAAAAAAAACATTATAAATGTTTAATCAATTATACTTAATTTTTTCAACTATTGAACGCCGTAAAAACTTTGATGCCAATAAAATATTATACCTTTTTTATTTTCAGAAACACGTCCATATTCAATATACCAATGATACGCAGTAGCACCGATAGACATCGCACATAATACAACTAAAACGAAGCTGAAATGGAAATTTCACATCATAAATTGTCATTACTTAATTTCCGTTTTTAATTAAATATATTTTTTTAATTATAATTTATCACATATATTGTAAATCAAAAAAAAAAAAAAACTCCCGCCAATTTAATCAGTCATTTCAGTGTTTAAAACTAGATATAAATATTATTATTAAATATATAATATTTTTGATTTACGTCACATTAGAGTATATATGGTAGAAAAAAACTTTTATACTTTTAACGGCGTGAAACTTCTTCACGACTATATATTTTTTCTAACCATTAATCCACATTCTCGCAGATGACGTCAATTTTTTTTTCAATCAAAAATAAAACCAAACACTGATATTACCACTAATGTTTTTTTTTTATCATATTAAAATTATATCGAAAGTAATAATCAAGGTTGATTGATACACTATATGATTCAACATAGTTGATTTAGATGCAAAATCGATGTTTTTACGTCAAAATTGACCTTATGCCTAAAAAAATGCGATATTTCTTTTTATGCCGACGTTCCCTTTTCATATAAAAAGATCGGAAATAGAGAATATATTATAAATATATAATCATTGTACTAACATGAATGCTATGGCTCCTGAAGTATATCCTGCTTCAGTTTGATCTTGATGACACCATTCATCAGTCAAAGAAGCGGACAAAGTTAAATTAAGTGCCCGAGTTTTTTCGGTATTGGTTTCGAAGTGATGATTAATCATTGACGTGATATCTGATGGTGAACAAGCAGAAGGTGCGCATACAGCCCAATATAAAACATCTCTACCAACCATTGAAGGTTCACCATTTCCCTATACAGTGGCAAAAACATGATATGAGCGGATTTAAAAGTCCACTTTACTAACTATATGGTATAATACTTACATATATTTTGTCCAAAGCGTTTCCATACGGATTGAAAATGGCATTCTTGTCCGAAATGTTTCTCGGGCTGTTAAAATTGATTTTGATTGTTACCAAACAGTATTGTCTCGCGGGTGGTTTGTCAAATTTTGCTTTTTTAACGGGAACAACACACTCGTCAAAGTTTCCCAATTGATAATTCGTCCCGTGAAGTAAACTGGGAGACTCTTTGGCTGTTGCTTCCCACACTGAAAAAGAAAATTTTACAGAAATACAATAAGTATGACACGTTTCACAGTAAATTGTCGTCGCTAATGCATATATGGTAAAGAATTTGTTTTCATGGAAAACTTATATAAAAATAATCTTATTTTATTTTTCATTCATCAAGACATCAATGAACATTTGTATTTCTTGAAATTATATTTAGAATGATTAACTTTCATTATCTAATTTATGATCTGAATTATGAATAAAGGTAATACGATAGCAAAATGTTAGCACATACCTACTTTTAGGGCAGCTGTTTTAAACCGGTTTTCCGTATCAAAAAAAAAAAAAAACGACTAATCGCAATACCTTAAAAATATCAAAATATACCCTACACTATATAATGCAACAGATAATTCATATATATATATACAACAGCATTGAGCCTTATTTAGAATTCTTATATTATTCATATTGCGCAACACTCGCGGACATTAGACGTCAAAGACTATTTTTTTCTAATTGTTATTTATATGTTTTTGTATTTTTAAATCGCAAATATAAATTAACAATCGATATAAATATTTTTAGTGAACTAAAAATTTTTTCAAACTTCTTGGGTAATCAAAAAAATCAAGGTAACGCGGAAACGCGCACAAACGGACACACATACACAAAAAAAAAATTTAGTCACATTATATAATGAAATTCAGTGAATTGTTTAATCTCGTTTAACATTGATCTGTTTCGTAATATTGATAATAATAAAAAAAAATAGACAAAAAACGGACAAGCTCGGTTTCGGTCTATCAATCGCGCTATGTACAATTAATGAAAATTTACATGGAATGAATGACTTTAAAACGGAGTGAATTAATTAAAATTAAAACCAGTTCAACGGATCTAATTATTTTCCATATTTTTTTTTAATAAATTATATTAATATTTTTGAGAAGGTGTCTTTTTCATTATTGAGAATAATAGGAAGATTTATTACGTGCACAAAAATTTATAAAATATATTTAATCATTTTCATTAGACTATATTAAAGCAGGTTTTGGACTGTTCCCGTAATTTTTTGACTTGTTTTTATATTATTATATATTTATTCAAATTTTGTACCGGATTTCTGGTACAGAAAAAAACAATGAGAAAATTTTACGATAGTTATTACTTAAAAAATCACAAAAAAGATTATTATTGAATATATTGTAATTATCTTCCAAATACATAGCATTAAATTTATAATATGGCCTAATTTTCAAGGATATTTTTGAAACAGATTTTTTTCGATATATGCACAAAAATTAATATTATTTTAATGATATTTAAAAATATTTCTCATAACACAAAATTCATTATTATAGCATATGTGTCAAGTATGTTTTTAAGAACACCTTAAATATTCGACATTGAAAATTACTCCAATCAATCAGCTACATACATAACTACCTGATTTTTTTCTAAATTTTTAATATGAAAAGTTACATATATAATATATGTATAAAAAGTCGTATACAAATAAAATTATAAGCATTTTATGTTTTGTCGTTAAAATATTTAAATTTTTCGAAAGTTCCAAATGTAGATTATGTCTGATAGCATGATTAAAAAAATTAATAAGATTTTTTATGCCGTTTTTCCATATAGTATATACATTTTTACTGAAAAATATTATTTATATTATTTTAATCGTAAGACTTAAAATAATATATGGTAAATAATGTTAAATCTAGTGAAATTTTAATTTTAAACGTATCCGACGTAAGAAGAAACTTTGCCTATACAAAATAAGTGATCTATTTCGTTCTATTCTAGAGTTCATTGCCGCCACAAAGTACTACAATATATAAGCCTAAATCGATGGTAAAAAAATGAAATCCAAATTGACCAGTCATTATTTTGACTATCTCATCCAAAAAAAATTGTTCACTTCGTTTCTTGCGGCCATTTTTTCTGCGCCACCGCATTCTTCTAAACATGACATTTAATAGTAATAATAATAAAATGCTGAAAAAATAGAAAAACTGATAGCCACAAAGCTAATACTAAATAAACTAAAAATTACATAATTAAAAATATATTATTTTATTTTATATACAATATTTCATTATATAATATAATTAACATACAATGCTTCGTTATAAACACGATTAAAATTTAATTCGTACCAAGGAAATATTAACTCATGCCCTCATTATAAGCTACTATATTATTCTAAAAAATATTAATTTACATTATGATTTTTTTATTGACGCACAACACGTGTTGTCTATGTACTGACATAAAAAAATGGTTTATTTACCATATAATGGATTAGGGTTAGTTTCTTTTGTATAATTAATTATACATAAATCAATATATTTATATTATTTTTAATTGTATTTTATGTTGTAGTACAGTAAAAAAAATATTCGATAGAAATATGTTCAATAAATTCACCGCGAATACATAAATCACAGTTACACAATGATTAAAAAAAATTTGTGACATTTTTTAAATTTTTATATTTAGTCGATTTGCCTTTAAAACGAGACTTCTTTTCGACGACGAATCAATATTTCAAGTTAAAGATCACAGTTTCAGAACTCGTGGAAGTCTTTAAAAAAACAATTTTTTTTATTTTGGTTTATTTAAACTTGACAATCTTAGCAAAAGAATTACTAAAGTTAAATTTTTTAATCTCTATAGACATGTAATTAAGAGAATTTTTGAAATGTTGGAATTAAGTGTTTTGAATTTCAAATACTTAAAATTGAATTTGACTTTAAATTTTGTTGCTAAATTCGTTTTAGTTCAAAATGCGTTGCCTGAAAGTAGAAAATCGTGGAAAACATCGTGATTCAAAAATTACATAAATATATTACTTACTTTGCACTGCCCACAGTGTGAGATTTTTCAAACCCTGATGCATCAGATGCATTTGATCTGAACACTTTTCACTGACATTTACACTGTTTTCATAATCTAATTTCACATCAAGAAAATTATAATTTTCTCCTCGGGACGTGTTCCAAAGACTCAAAAAAAGTATAAGTTTTAGAGAGCTGTCGATCATCAATATTTTCGCCATGATTTATATGAATATGTAAAAATAAGTGACGATCCTCTAATAATAAGTTATAAAATCAATACAATGTCAATTTTATATAAGTGTAAATGAAAAGAATTTTAGTCGTAATGAAAAGCGTGTGCTTAGCGCGGAAGATTATTACGAAATACTCATTGTCAAAAATGTGATCTTGAACGAATGCAATTTTTTCATCAACCTTGACAATCGGCGGCTGCCAAATACTGTATCGATACATATATATATATATATAATTATCCCATTTTTCTATCTTTTTTCTATATATCGAGCACACCCCTCCAATCGAAAGTGTGCTCGACCAAAAAGTGCTATGTCCACAAATAAATGAAATGGAAAAAAATCACTTAACACTTGTTGTTCTACAATTGAATGCTCGTGGAAATAATCCGCTTGCATTTTTATATGCAACGTGTTGCAACTGTTGTATTGCGTTTCGTTCTTGACCCTTCGGATTCATCTCGATTTTCCACCGCGTTATGAAATTCTATTCATCATTCGTGAAATGAAAAACGAAAAGAAATATATTACATAACACTATGATCAAAAAGTAAGGTGAATTTTTTTATAAAATCTAAATTCATTAAATTAAATTTATTCTACCAAATCAATTTCATCCCATAAAATGTTAAAACGCACTTTTGACAACGCTTTCTCTACTCCTCGAAACAGTCGGAAGTCTTTTTCCGTTATAGCCTTCAAGACCTTGTTCGATTCGAATTTATCTTCGATTCGATTTTATCGTCCCCGCATTGGTCTTTTGAGTTTGACGAAAGGCCAAAAGTCGCACGGAGCCAAATCAGGCGAATACGGTGGTTGCGGAACGATATAAGTCGAGTTTTTGGCAAAAAAGTCGCGAAGAACCAATGCAATATGACATAAAATCAATCAAATCAACATCAAGTTTTTCAAATCGATTTTTATTCATTTTAGAATACGAAGTATTTATAAATGATTTTTTATTTGGCACGTGTCTTTTGATGAAAATCTTAATTCTATTACAATGATATCGAAGCATAATATTGTATTTATAATATTATTATATATTATCAATATTTTTATTTATTAAGCGCTTTTTTCTTATAATAAACAACATGTAAATTTTTTAATATTTTTATTTGAAATTTTGTATTTTCCTGAGTCGACAAACATTGTTGATTTTCATTTGTGTTATTTTAAAGTCACTCCATTTTGAATAACCGCTTTTCAATTACATAAAAACCATCTATTGTATGGTATATAATTTATTATAAAATATAATACAATAAATTAATAAAGTAAAATAGCGTATTTGAAATTGAAAATTTAATGATTTTTTTCTAAGAATTGTATATAATTAAAATTACGTTAACTATTTTACAATTAGTACTTTTTATATAATAAATATTCGTTTCTATAGTTTTTTTCATAAAATACAAAATTTCAAAATAATGTTTATATTCATATATTAATTTTGCTAACATATTTACACATATTATGCAAATTATGTCATACTATTTTTGAAATAAAAAAAATTCAATTCTCTTGAACATTATTGTATGATAATGACACACATATATATTATGCTATTTTAACAAATTAAACTATTATGTTATCAATATCTATCCCAATAAAATTGTTTAGACTTTTTATTACCGATAATGAAATTGTCATTTAAAACTGCCGGGCATTAAGAACGCAGGCAAATTGTATTTTTTTCCTAGGTTGGTACGACTGTCTATAACATTTGCCAAACGTCTATTTGTCAAAAGGTTCAATTATCTCCGAGTTACACGTGTTTTTACAACTCTTGGTTCCTTCATCACGATAATGCACCATATTCGCCTGATTTGGCTCCGTGCGATTTCTGGCTATTCAGAAAACTCAAAAGATCAATGCGGGGACGCCGTTTTGACAAGATTGAAGGAACAAAACACCGAATCGAAGAAGGTTTCGAAGGCGTTCTATCGGAAAAAGATTATTCCAACTGTTTCGAGGATTGGAAAAAGCTTTAGCAAAAGTGCGTTTTATCGAACCGGGATGAAGTTGATTTGGAAAATTATTTTTTTATAATATTTCACCTTACTTTTTGATAACAGTGTTATCTTATATATGGTAATATTTAACTATGTCTTTGTGTAAAATCAAATAATAAGTATAATTGATTATTGCAATACATATTCTTGACCTCATATTAGTATTTCCACACAAAATCAACCACAGTTATAATAAATACAAATTACAATACTGGAAATCAGTTAAGCAATGCAATTTATTCATTATAATGATTTTTTTTTTCATTTAAATGCTTATATTTCTAAAATTTTTATATTATGATTTTAATTTGTACTTTTTTTGGTTCAATGATTTAAAATTCATTTTTATCTAATAAACAAGGAAATTACATTAAACTGTTTTTGTAGGCCGTTTTTTTTATTTTAATCTAAAATATTAAAAAAATCTTGACAAAAAGGGTATCATTTTTTTATTCAAAATTTTATTCGCCATTCTAAGTTATTGGAATAATAATGATATGCAAGAATTGACTTTGAATAAATAAATACATAATGCATAAAAAAAGTTCGTTTTAAATTACACTAATTATATTATAGTAATTAACACGATTATAACATAATATAATAAACAAACAAATAATCACATTAATAATAAATATAATAGAATAAATATTACTCGATTACAATAATTGATCGACTATTGTTGCAAAAAAAAGAAATAACATCTTTTTTTTCGCAGTTTGACATATTTTTAATACAATTATTGAATATATATATATATATATATATATATATATATATATATATATATATTTATATATATATATATATATATATATATATATATATATATATATATATATATATTATTCAAATATTGAGATTAATGGAATACTTATTTTCTTGTTACACTTCTAATCATCGAACATACACGGTGGTCCCGTGTGCGAATTCGCATACGGGTCCACTTGTTTAATACATGAGAACAAATATATTTAAAATATATTTAAAAATCATAATTGCTCATTTATATCCTCCATATTCTGAATTCTAAAAATTTTATTGGAAAAAAAGCGGTAGTGAAAGTTAATTGTTGATATAGCACCAGTCGAACGAGTATTAAATTAATGAATATATATATATATATATATATATATATATATATATATATATATATATTACATAACATTTATTGTGATAATTAACGAATTTATCGTTGGATTTTAAAAATATTCCAGTATTCCTTATTTAATAATAATTTTGTACCACTAGCGATTGAGACATCTATTTAGATATTTCAATACTGTAAATGATAAAATTATAATAGTAATTTTTAAATATAATAAAAAGTAATATAGACATCTTGAGAAATATTCTATCAATATAAATTTATTAAAAATATTTTTATTTATATTATATTATTTTATGGTAAATCAAAAGATGTCAGTAAAATAATTTCAAATATAATTTAATTAAGACACAAATTCATAATATTAAATACAACATAATATATCTTGTTAGAAACATATGACGTAAGCTGTTTTGCATTTAATTTTAAAAAAATATATAAAATTTTTGAATGTAAATAAAATGTATTGAATTATCAATATAACAGAAAAACATCGTCTCATACAATACTACAATTACATTTATTTAATTTTGATTGAAATCGATTTGTTCACTTGGATGCGCGCAACACTTGCAATTTGTTTCAACTGGAGATAGAAGCGGTGCTGATGCACGGTTACTATAATAAGTACATCGGTTAAAAAGGCCAAATATGGCATGAAATATAAAAAAACGGAAGAAAAGAGCAGGAAGAGAGCAGGCAATTCGTGTTTGGCGTGGGCGAACCCAACCAAAATCAATACAGCGTCTCTATTTTAAGACTACCAACAGTGTGACATTTGCAAAACAGAATATCGTTTTGAAACGTCAATATTGTTGTCGGTTTGGATTCGACGACGAAGCCTCTACGAACGAAATAGAACCTTCTTCTCGGCCTCTTAACCTCGGAAAGTGTGAACCAAATGTCCAATAGTAATTGACAACTGAAGTCAGAAATTTCTTAGAAAAAGAAGATATCACACCGGTGCTATTTAATATTCTAGACCAGGGGTGGTGAACCTTTTTACATACACGTGCCAAAATTTACCAAATATTATATGTCGAATGTCTGATATGGAGAGCGTTTTTTAAACTTGTAAACCCGTTTATGAAAACCGACGAGCAGCCTTTTTTGCTCTTGCGTAAATCGCTCGCGTACCAGCTAAATTATTTTATGTGTCATCTTTGGCGCACGTGGCCCAAGTTCGTTACCCTTCTTTATTTCGATATATTTTTAAATATTAAATAATCGATCGCTTTTAACTTATGTCGATTTTAAAATCTGCATTCAAAAACAATTCGTAGCTTTTGCATAATATTTCCTACACAAACAGAATCGCAGCGAAAAAAGGTAATTAATTGAAAAGATTCCATTAGCGACTCCATATGGCATAACCGACAAATTCCATTAAAAAACAACACAGCTTTCCCGATTACCTAACGCGATAACGCCTATCAATCTCACAGTTTCCACTTCCCGTAACGTAAAGTTTTCAAAATATGAAAATCCATTTTCCGGGAAAACTCGGAGCTCCTTGTTAAACATGAGCAAAGTTAACCGACGCGGGATACTTGGGAGTTTAGAAGCCGAGCTCATCTCGCATTTTGCTTATTATTTATCGCGTACACGAAGCCGCCAAAAAATGTCACCGAAAATGGAATACCGACGGAAAAATACCAGTATATCGCGTTTTCAATATCTTAACTCGAAACAGAAAACTCAAAACAGAAACAATAATCATGTTATGAATTACATCTTGCGGAAAATTGAAACGGGCTTCTTGTAATGTGACGTGCGATAAGCGTACTCATATTTATACATAACAATAAAATATTTAAATAAATACGTGCACATTATATTTACACGTGTTCTTATATTATACATTACATTTATACAGAGCGATGTTAACACAAATAGTACCATAGTATATATATATATATATATATATATATATATATATATATATATATATATATATATATATATATATATATATATATATATATATATGGTATATATACAATCATTTACCCAATGCTTTGATAGAAAATTAATTTTTTTCCTTATCCTGAAACGATATTGTTTTTGACTCACTCTGTATACAGTACATGCGTCATATACTTCAAACACTATACATACATGCACTGATAGAATATTCAACGAGTATTATTTCTACGTTGGGATAAATTTCCCGGAATTCCCGGTACCAAGTCGTTTATGCTCGTTCCCCGGAAAACCGTTCTCCGTTATTCCTGTTATTATATCGCATTTTTAATCTCGCTTCCTTACTTACTTACTTATTAATCGTAATGATGATTTTTGTTGTCGCGTCGTATGTTGGAATTATTGATTTTTTTATTAGTAAAACCGCACGATTGGTTAGTGTAGAGCAGTTTACCGGTTCGAACACCTGCGATATCACCTACATGCGTTATCGTTAAATAGTTTAAAGTATTATTATTATTATTATTATTATTACGAGTTTAAAAACCAGTGCCCTTGGTGTACTGCACATGCACTCAAAGCGACAGGTGCGCAGGTGTCCTTCACGTGCGACCTTTGCCAATCAATAAACCTGCAACTTGCACATCCCCTACTTCTCTATCACGGTATCGCATGAAACTCCAACTGTTAATTCTCTAAACTAATCAAATAATAATTAATCTGTCCGAAATTTGATTCCGTGACTTTCGGATTTATGATAGTATAATGTTTTTAAAGGCCACTCGTTTCCAACAAAAGCAAACGAGTAGTGACACAGATATCATAATTCATCTTAAAATCTAGGTAGCGCTTGAAGTATTCGAATTACCGTCATATCGATTGGAGACGTTGCCATCCTGGATGATGGACATAAATTATATAATATTAAAAATATGCTAAACCTAGTAAAATATAACGAATCAAAAAATATTCTCATTTTGAATTTTAGACAGTAATATTAATGGCGTATTTATTTTTCATATATAATATAATAAATAATTAGGATGTATGCGAGCTCATTAGGCTGTATTATGCTTAACATAAAACCTCGTTGCAGCACTTGGCAGTTGCACATTGGTGCAATGCAGTTTTCCCGGTGAAAATGTTTAGAGAAAAATTAAAATAAGTGAAAAAATTGTTAAACTTTTCGCATAAAACTGAAATTAAATGCGATTTTAACAAAATAATACATGTGAATATGCAAGATAATTTTAATAAAATTGACATTCTCGCTTGCAAATGATTTTTTAATACTGAAATATAATGGTGGAATGTCAGAAATGAAAATAAATGTGTTGAAATCACTTGGACTCAATCTAGACAATTTCACCATAATTAGACATGACTAAATTAAATGCAAATACATTCAAGAATATAATATAAATAAATACACAATTTTCAATCAGATATTTGTAAATAAACGTTTTTATGTTCTGTCTGAATATTTACGTGTTTCATATAATGTATGTAGCTTTGAATCGGAATTCAATAGTCAAAGAGTGTTCCATATTCAGCTGTTACCAGGCCAGAGAGGATTAAGTTCGTAAATAATAAAAATCTTATATGAATGGCTTCCAATAATTCAAAAATTGGAAAACTGGGTATTGAAAACGAAATTTATTCTTCACAATTATGCGCTTCATTTATTTAATATCGAGTAAAAAATTCGATATCCTATAATACAATACAGTATATTCGCAGTTAAATCTGTTGGAAATCAGCATTTAAAAAAAATATTTTTTTTCTCTATATTTTTTAAGCATGCATTGTAACATTTAAAAATTATTATATTGTAGGAATATTTATTAATCAATATTTTTATTATGATTTAATGGTTTTACAATTTTAAAATATTTCTTTACTTATTGCTTCATATAAATAATTTTGTTTGTTAAATTTAAAACTATTGCCTTTGATGTAGTTATTAAAGTTGGATTTCCCGGAATCGGCTGAAGATCGCCGAAATAGGTTATCGGGTTATAACACAACATATCCCAATAAATGTTGCGCCATTTGCGATATTATGGTGTAACACGGATACCAAATTGAATTTTACGCAAAATCGAACGAGTATAATTTTCGTTTCCTTTAATATTCACAATTGATTTTTATCCCCTCCCCCGATTTTACTTAGAAATAAAAAAACAAAACAAAACAAAAACAACAACATGACTGACTAACCGTAAGCAAACAAAGCATTTGTCGCCGACCATTCGGAATGCGACGAAATTATAATCAGCTGATCAAACAGTCAAATTTCTCTTTCTTTCTACTTTCGCGACGTTTCTGCGCGATTTTTCTCAAACCAAAATATCCGAAAGAGGTTAAAAAGAAGCTCTTCTCCTTCTCGTATTGGGAAAGGGGTGGGGAACAAAAGGATAATTTGTGACACTTCCGGATTGTGCGGGATTCGTCTCAACGTCTGTATAATATTGGGGCGAATCGAACGGCGGTTAATTAAGGTGGCAGTTTTAATATTTGAGGATGTAGCAAAAGGGAAATACACAAAAAAAAAAAAATCTATAGGGGCGGGCAATGCTCATGCGCGGGCCTGCTTATGGCCAAGGTCTCAGGCGCGGGAAATGTGCGCGGGAAGTATTGATGCGCGCCGGCCGGTTTGTACCGGTCGCTATAACCGCATGCACCCGAATATCCAACCTTTTTTCATTTCAAAATAAAACTGTCTTTCCATGCATTTTACGTTGAAAATGTAAATGTGATTGTGCTCGACTACAATTACCAACATATTTCTATGATCAAAATATAATATTGTACATTTAATACATCATATTTTATTACATAAAAAGATGTCTTATAAATTTAAAAATAATTAAAAAAAACAAACAAAAATTTCTTAGAATCAAAATCTAGTGAAAATGCTGAAAAACAGTTTACAACTTAATGTGTTGGTTTGTGAGTAAAAAATGAAGTTTCATTTTTAATATTTTCATTAGAGATCTCCTATAACATTTTTGAAAGACACGAATTGGAACGGATTCGATCAGCTGATTTTTCATTCATAAATTGTGGCTCGTCGGTCGTTTGTGACGACCGCTGGCTATCAAGAGTTTTATGTACGTGTTGGGAACACATACCTATGCTAAGGTAGAAATTTTCACGGTCAACCTTTATCGACTGACGGTAAAACCCTAGTTGTTCGAGTTCGTTTTTGGTACATGACGAGACCGCATAAATCACAAAAATGACCGCATCTCCATCAAAAAGTCATAACCTCTCCGCCGACAACGCATTTTCCCAAACTAAACGAAAACAAAACATATTTTATTTTCAAGTGAAAATATCATATATTTTTTACATATTAACTTCTATCTATCTGTTAGTCGATTATGATTATTTCAAAAAAGAATTTTTCGTGTCACGCTATATTATTTTATATAATATAATTAAGCTGTTGCTTGGGCAAGATTTTTTTCAAAAAAAAATATATTTATTCATCTAGTTCCTATTCGATACTTTTGCACTTTTGCCAACTCCTCTGGGGCGTCTTCTTTGGAATAGTTTTGAGCTCTTTAAGTGGTGCACTTTAAGCACACGTATAATTTTTTTTATAGTTTTCATTATTTTATGCACAGTGCCATATCTGGTGAATACGGAGGATGGAGCATCATTAGTGTTGTTTTGTTACCAAAAATTCACGAATCCTATTACTTATTAAGCACAAAAAGTAACGCAAATTTTTAAATCTCGCTTATTATATTAAATTAATCCGATTGGTATATATTTTACCACTGTGTTGATAAAAATGTCTAACGAAACTATTAAAATGAAAATTTCTGTTACTTTTTAAATTATATAATATATATATATATAAATATAATATTTATTTTTTATGCTTTTTTTTTGTAAAATTTGCGACGCAGAAGAGTCAGCCACGCCTCAACACGGCAAAACGAAGTGCGCAGACGTGGACTATGGATTGACAGACGAGAACAATGGTAAGCGATTCTTCCCCCTTTCCGTCTCGCTCACGAGCTCTCCTTTTCCCTCGCCTCTGGCCACCCTCGGTCTCTTCGATCAGATGTTCTTTGTTTCGATACCGGTGCGCGACTATTTACCCTCAAAAATAACGCTACATTTCAATCCGAAACGCATTTTATTTGTCATTTTCCCGTGAAAATCGCGTGTCAACGATAACGGTCGAGTTTCTTCGCTCTTGCACCAAAATCTGCGCGGAAACGTCACATGCTGCAGTGGCGCATTTGCGAGATGCATTCTAAACGTAAGTCTTTTTTTTTTATTAGCGTACGCAATCTTTTAATATCTTTCAACGGTCATACTTCAAATGACACAAATGTAGAAAAATGGATATTGTTATAATAACAACATTCGTAGATTACAATCGATATACTATATATTGTTCGTATATATATATATATATATATATATACACGTATTTTTATTTTCATTTTAATAATACATATTTTTATTTGTAATTTATATTAAATCTAATACTTTTAATACAAATATAAATATTTCGCCGTCGTGTATGAAAAATCCCGACACATTTTTATGCGGGTATATAATTATAAAAATATTCTCAATTCTCCCACCCCACCCACCAACTGAAATAAATATTTTTTTCCATGAAATCAATATTTCGTGTACGGACATATATGCGTATATTTATATATAAATATATATATATATATATATATATATATATATATATATATATATATATATATATATATATATATATATATCGTTATAAACATCATTTATCGTGGAATCGTTATAGTAATTTTGTACGGTTGGCTTCGTCGCGTTTCGCAATCAGCTGTTTAAGTCAGCTGTAGTTCTTAGGCGCCGAATTTGCCGGCTGACGCCGCCTGCCATGAACTTTTCGCCACCCCTCTTTTTTATTACTTTATCTATTTTTTAATATAAATAGCTAAAGAGACGAAGCACGATCTTACAATAAAATGGAAGAAAGACGCATCTCATTCATGGCGTTCTTGTTTTGTATTGCACAATCGCGCCATATCGTTTCGCGGTGGCATCAGCTGACATCCTACCCCAACTCCATCTCCTCAAGTCGGCCATCCCCACTCTAGGCGCCACGCCCCAGAACCTTCGGGTCGATGCAACGACATAACCTAAAAATGCGATGCGATCGACACATCTGCAATTTTTTTCACTTTAAAATGTGTACTGCAACATTTATATATATATATATATATATATATATATATATATATATATATATTCTAAATGAAGTCATTAATTTAAGTAGAAAAATAATTACTTACTGAAAAAAATGTTTCGAAATTTAAATATTGCCTGTGTTTTTAAGCTTCTCTTCTTTTATGATGATTGTTCGTTTACTTATTACTCCTATCAAAAGTTCTTTACTTAAGTGAAATATTTTCAAATATATATATATATATATATATATATATATATATATATATATATATATATATATATATATATACGTGTATGTGTGTGTGTGTGTGTGTGTGTGTTACGATAAATTATAAGGTGGCCTTCATGAACAAATAGGTTCCCTACCCCTTCTTCAATATATAGTTCGTATATATTGATAAGTATTATTTTTATTTCTTTGTTGGACAAACCGTTTTAAACTCGATAGTTCATTATTTTAAGGATAAAACTCAAAACCTATTATCGATCCCGTTGTGCAATTTATGTTCTAAAGGTAATCATCATTTACTATTTATATTTCCTCGAAGAGTTACTCATCTTTAGAAAATAAGGAAATTTTATATTTAAAGCTCGATATTTCTATTTAAAACGTGTTACTTTTCTAAAAAGAATACACAGTGCCGTCACTAGGGAGTGTTTATTGTTTTAAATTCGAAGAAACACATTAAATTAATCTCCATTAACCTTAAATACAGGTTAGAATAACTTTTTATGCGGCTATGGTAAAGTAATTATATTTTTCAGATTTTTTTCTTATATATATATATATATATATATATATATATATATATATATATATTGGTTTTCACATTTTACCACTGAGCCAAGATCAAAATTTTCCGAAATAAAACAGGTTTATCTTGCTTGGAGTGTTTTTCCATTTTCGGGAATTTTCCTCAAGAATATTCTTAAAGAAAAATTTATCGTTGCCCAGATATTGCGCTTTTACTCATTCGTAGCAACATCAGCATTATTAACTTTCTCCTTTTATCCAGAATTTTTTTTCTAGTTACATTATTTTAGAAAATGTTTCCGGTATATTATGTTAAATTGTGAGTCACGAGAATTTAAATATGTATAATGAATATCCAAGATTTCTTATTAAACTGTCAAATACGTAAAATATAAAATATAATAGTTTAGTACAAATGCGTATATACGATTTATTTGAACTATATAAAACTCCATAAATTAATTAGTAGTTTATATTATATTTTTATTATATCGAATTTGTAGGTTTGTTTTTGCGATCGAAATTAATTTGCTTTTTGTTTGTAATGCGAATTCCCAACAAAATTTTGTAGGGTTTCTCAACAGCAAGCGATAGAAAGTCGAGAAGGCTTTTTTCATCGAGGCTCACGAGACGAAGGAAACGGAAATGAAAATCGGAAAATGAAAGGGAACGAAATATTTCTTTTGAACTCGCAGCGAGGAAATAACTCCATATATAATATATTACAATATATAATAAATAGAATTTCGGAAATCGACTTAACGTTACGATAATTAGTATAGGGCAACGCGTATTTTGCAATATTTTCGAGAAGTGAAACGAGCTCGGTGCACGAAGGAATCCGTGACCTCAGACACGGGGCGTTTTCCCGGGCAGAAGAGAACCGTGACCATAGACAAAGAGGGCGCCGTTCCGGGCCCGTGACCTTGACCGTGAGCGCGGGAACCTTCCAGAAGACCCGCCGTCCCCGCTCTATCGATCCGGCCCGCCCGTCTCCGGGGGTGAACCCGAACCCGAACCCGAACCCGAACCCGAACCCGAACCCGGACCCGGACCCGGGCCCGAACCCATTCCACCGACCGGCCACCTCGCGCCGACGCCATAATACCCTACCTACCCTATATGGTAAATACGTACGGTGCATCGACGATACACATATTATATTGCCAATTTAATACGTTTTCACTCCGTAAAACTCTCCAACGTAATTCAACTCTGATTTTAAATATATCTAATTTTAAATAATAAGCGTTCCACTATTCAGTTATTGCTTTATCTTTTGAATTTTTATTTTAAAATGGAGCGAATTTTATTTTATTTTATTAATTAAGACAGCGGTTCCCAGCCTTTTTCATTAGTGTACCCTTTTAGCCGATTGTCTTATCGGTGTATACGGTACACCCAACACACACACACACACACATACACACACACATTTTGTATTATTTTTATTAATATTAAAAACTTCATTATTATGATGCATTGTAGCATCAATATCGAATATACTACAATATGTATATAATAATCATATTTTTGCATTCGGGTACTGAAATATTTTAGAGATGTAAAATTATTATTATTTATATTACAACATTAAAATTTATTCGTTATTATAAGATCTTTTTTTTCTATCAACGTAATTTATTAGAGTTAGATTGCTAATTTTTCGTTTAGTTTACGAGACCGTAATTGAAATTTAGCAAATATTATTAAACCGCGTCTCCAGTATTAAATTCTGCTAGTGTCACTTCGTATGAGATCATTTAACTACAATACGATCCTAGTTCTAATAACACAAACTAATTCGGTATACTAGTTAGAATTTAATAACGTTAACACGAAAATCTCCAACTGTGACATTAGTAAATTAATAGATCCAATAGTATTTTGACATGAATATCAGACACAAAACGAAGGTCAAGAAACGTCTCAATAAATCATCATTGATAGTTTGGAATGTAGCCGCTGAAAGGGAAATATATTAAATTAGTATTGCTTAAAGGCTATGTATAATAAGGATCGATTGCTAAGTATAACTTATTTGGAAGAATGCCATTGGGATTTTTAATGGCATTACGATGAAATTATTGCGATATTCCAAACATATTTTTGGTCAATTTGAAATCTTGGTTGAACAATATATTGTTTGAACAATAAATAGCCATGGCAGGGGCCTCGTTATGCAACACGGCAACCATTTGTTATGCAGCTTCAGCGACCTTCGACCAAATACGTGCCTGTAGAACAAATTAGCTAATGTAACCGTATAGTATTTATTATACATTAATTTGTATCGCTATATCACTAATCTTTTATTATATTGTATTTACATTTGCAAAAATTATATTCAGAGTGTGCATTTCAAAAAGAAATATTTCAAGAAATGGACAATTTCGGAAAATACCTGTAATAAAATATAAAAGTATTGTATAATATAATATTTTTGTTACGCGCTCGCATATAATAAATGAAATAGAAATAAAATAAACACTTTCCATGCATTGCTTTGAATGTCAATAATTTTGTTAAAGGATCCGAAAGTGAGTGGAAATACCGATGACGCTAATGATTATTATTTAATCGATACAGTCAAACAACATTAATCAAAACATAATATTCCTTCGTGTTCTTTTTTTTAACAAAATTATTACATAATGATGTATTTAAATAGAGCCCATAATTACAATTACTTGTAGATTTGCTTACAATTATTTTTTTTAATCATAGATATTCATCGTCGAATTTGTCGAATATGATATTTGAACATAAAACAAAATGGAATTGCTTCGAGAGCGTGTTATATATTAGAAGCATTTACGCCCTGTGGCTTTTGTGACATATTAATATAAATTGCATTCGTATGTCATCGAATGCACTCGGTTGATGAGCGCAAGACGCGTGCTCCAAGATGACGACTCTGTTGTTGGTACTCTATTGATTTATTCGCTCGGCGATTTGCGTCCTTTGTCCTCTACGATCACAATGTCACATTAAATATATTATATTTCTTATTTTGTATTTTACCTTGATTGAAATTTTCAATTAAAACATCTCAATGGAAAAATCATTAATATTTCATTTTATTGTATTCCAATATATATATATATATATATATATATATATATATATATATATAATATTATAAAAGATATGAGATTTTTATATTATGACTAATAATTAGAGTGAACATAACCATTATGATTATCTTGGAAAACCAATATGGTAGCTTTCCATTTGTCATCTTCTTCTTCTTCTTCTTCACGCCGTCTCCTCAAGAAGGTTGACGATCCTCACACAGCTAACGAAACTTTCAAAAGAGTTCTATTGACGAACAGTTGAACCAACGATGAACATCTTTAATCCATTTGTTATATGCCTCGAATATGTTATTATGGTAGATATATTAACTTGATTCACCAGTTGGTGTGCACAGAGGTTCGATAGGTCATTTATATAATTTATCTATCACCGCATCCCAATCACGTTTGAAGACGTAAAGAGAAATAAATATCAATATTGTCAGATCATTGGACACCTATTGCGTGTCTAAAAGAAACAAAAGCGCGTTTTCCCACTAAGATAAATAGTTATAGTAAATTATTGAACTCCCAAAAAAAGCAAAACCATTAAGGTCGAACAATTTTCTTATAATGCGTACATTTTACATGCAGTAGTATATAAAATCTGTGCCAAGCTCACAAATAACCGCATTTGGCATCCGATCAAATGTTATAGGATATTATATATAATATGTCCTTGGCTTTGAAAATGCAGTGCCACTTTGTCAGTTATCAACAATGTTGATTCTATATTTTATAATTGTTTACGATGTGTATCAGATTCTGTTTTGAGCTCTACTAAGATACTTAGTACACTATATGTAACATATTTACATTGTCGTATCAATTGAAAAAAATTAGTGAATTTGTTCTTGAAATTCATTGAAACTTATATAATCGTAATAGGTGACTTCTGAAAATTAAAGATTTTTTTACAGCATGTTACACTTTAACAATTATATTAAAATTATATTTCTCGAACATTAACAAAACATTTCGGAACATTTTTGTAAAATTTTCCTTATAAATTATTGAATATTGATTGAAAATATTACAATTTCAGATCAGAAAATTGAAATAAATTTATGATGTAATTTCAATTTTGTGTCATCTGGTAACATTATTTAAGTTGATCGCAAGACAGGTAATTGCTTATAAGGCCTGTAAAACGCCACAAGCAGAAAATAAGTATTTATGTTATTAATTTTCAATATAAAAATCGAGTAATTAGGATGAGAAATTGATCGTTGGACCCAATTTTCGTAAGCGGGTGCCGTGACGCAATCGGCCTACGCCCGGTTATGGATCGAACGTTTCCCGTCTTTTTTTATTTATTTTATAAAATATGTATATATATATATATATATATATATATATATATATATATATTTCTTAAATTTTGTTGCTCAATTACCTGTATTAAATCATTTTGAAAATGACCAATGGCCCCTAATATTGTGTTGCACAACGAATGTTAAGAAAATTTACTATACAGTTGAAGGGATAACGCTTTAAACACATCAATATTGAAATGACCATGAATAAATCGCAATATGAGCACGTGTACGATATTTTTTAGTTTGTTTTGGATGGTTTTTAATAGATTATTTGCAATACATTCTATTTCAGTAGCGGTGAAACGCGCGCGTCATTGCATAGTACAAAAACTATATACTGTATAAAAGCAAATCGCTTTTCAAAAATTATTCAATTCTTGTCTATAATAACCTGATTTTAATATATATATATATATATATATATATATATATATATATATATATATATATATATATATATATATATAAATATTTTACAATCCTTTATAACGACATTTTTTATTTCAATAATCAAAAAAAAATATATTGATCGATTTTGGATTTACGTAAATCTTTATTTTTTAACAAAACCATATAGATCAATATAAACCGTCTTTATTACGTTTACAAAGTGCATATAAAGGGACATAATGTTGTGCATAAATTAACGCAAATGATCCAAAAACTCGTTGCCAAAAATTCATATGTTGCAAATATATATATATATATATATATATATATATATATATATAGCTTTGTACAAAACATCTAAAAAAACATAATAATTTGTTTGCTTGTGCACCCTCTTACTGAATTTTTAAACGTTGCGAGACCGGTTTTAGCAGAAAGTTCTCACTGTTTTGCAAGAAAAATAGATTTGTATTAAATGCAATGGATGCTCAAAAATCCATAATATAAAATTATTAAAAACGTGGACTTTTTGAAGATCAAATTGTAAAATATATATTGGCATTGATGACAAAGATGCACGTCTGGACGCGACTTAATGCAATGCGTGATGTCATCGTAAATTATTGTCTATCGGTGGAAATGAGGCATTATGTGCACACGAATAAGCGAGCACACTTTTAGCACATAAATGCGTTTTTTTTTGCGCGCGCCCAATCATTATGTGCGTGCGTTTGTGTGCGCGCTCCTGGAAAAAAATGCGCAAAAACCCACACACGTAGACATGAACGTGTAAACAAATCGCGCACACGAATGCACACACACACACACACACACACACATACACAGTGTGCACGTGTAAAACAATAAAGGAAAACGTTTCGAATAGGCAAATCGCGAACAAGTCAGCGGTCGACACTCGACTAATTTCATCATTATAATTGGATTTCTTCTAAAACGATTTAAAAATCAAAACCTCGTAAAATATGCGTAATACGACATTTTAAAAAGTTATTCCAATGTTTAATGTATTTGATGATCTCTTTTTAAAATTTAAAATTAACTAAAGTAAATAATACAATGTATCGCGTGCTTCACAAAATAACCGTTTACAATAAATAATAATCGGCGTATAATATTTAAAAGCTATCGATTAATTTTAATTAACTTCGGCTAAAGTTCCATAAGTAAACAGTCTCAGATAAATTTCTCGAAGAAAGAAAACAATTACGTACACACCGAACATTTCTTATCGCGTTTTTAAATTATTACAATAGTAAAGCGTTCGCATGCGGGAAACGCTCCGACGCAAATATTAATAGCTCGGTTTATATTGTAATAATCGTAGTTACAATGTAATATGTGGGTCAAGCCGATTCGGAAAATCGATTTTCCGACCGAACCAAAGGTTCCATCTATTTATACAATATAATACGAAAAGGCGAGCGACGAGCGTACGAAACGAAATTAAAATTTTAATGTTGCATCTCAAACATTGAAACGAGTAAATTGTCGTCGTGTACACATACATCCGCGTGCAACGGGGAAGAGCCGCATGTAAGTTCACGTACCATCGGTTACGTGCACCAGCGCACAACAAACAGTTCGGTTCGGCGTTCGCCTTGGCCTATAGCCGTTTACTGTGTGTATATATATATATATATATATATATATATATATATATATAGCGTGTATAGCGTGTGCATGTATTGGCGTAGATATATGTTTGCGTGCATCGGCGAGACGCGAGCGTGTGAGTGGAGCGGAGCGCTGTTGTCCCCAACTCCTCTCATTGCCAAGTTCAATGCCAAGGTCAGTTGTCAGTGCGATTGCGCGCGCCGCATTGCAGACCGAACGGCGAACGCGCCACCAATCACAGCCCGCGCGCGACGCGACACTCGCGCGAATATACGCCCTACCCGGATCGCTATAAGACTCGTTTTTGCATAGCGGCTCGCTCGATCGTTGCTTCAACACGCTCGCCTCCGCCGTTGAAATTTTCATTTTTAATATTTGGCGACTCTCGTCTGTTATTCTGCTACCGACGTTACTAAAGCGATGTCGATGTCTAAAACGACATTCTTATACTGCACTCGACGTGTTGCCATTTTAAAATGAAAATACGCCATAAATCGATATGAATAATTGGCCGGCACATACACGCGCAGACGGGTAACGTCATTAAGCATTTATAGAAGAGATCGGTCGGGTTCGTATGCGTGAATATCGAAGGATCGATTGCGCTTGCGCGATCGTCGGTTCGGGTCGCAAACGGGTCAAATTGCCAGAAGCACGTTCTCGAGTCGACATTGGCCGAAAGAGCGGCATTCGCGATCAGTGGCCGTCCGGTGCGGAACATCTTCGGGCGAGCGCGCGCCGCGCCGAGTCGTTTGCGCATTTCGATACCGACGTGTCTGCGGTTCGAATGCACTTACGACGCGCGACCGCTTCTACGGCGCGACGAAATGCGCGCGCACGTTAAACCTGCGACTTACATAACGAAACCATAAACAAACCGTAAATCACATCAACCGTAGACATTTCGACGCGAATACGGGCACGTATTTACGTGATTTGCAGTGATTTCGAATGCGTTTTCTGCGTGCGCTACGCGAACTTTCGTGTGTACCGTTTTCCGCATACGATATGGCCACCGTACTCTTTCCGCCGAAAAGGAAATTCGGCACAAAACGTACGTATAAGTTATGCATTAATAATTTTTGTCAAAGATTTTAATACGCAATACTGTACACACAGGTACACGTACACGTGTATGCGTGCATATGTTCCTAGCAGCCATTTTGGCGATGTTGAAATAAAAGTGGAGGAAAAGTCCGTAGTATATTTTTCGTGCATTGTGAGCTAGCCGTCTTCGATTTCTACGGGTATTCTGCATCGTTGCGCAATTTTGCGACACATATTCTTCTTGTCTGTGCGCTTTTATTGTGGATCGATGAAACTGCGACGTTTCTTGTGTTTACTTCGTTGTCGTGATGAAAGGTGTGCTTATTTTTAAGTTCAATATCTAGCCGGTGTATGTTCGTAATAAATAAAACCGGAAGCGTTCCCCTTTTTTGAAGCCGCGTATCCTTTAATCGCAGAAACGCGATGTCCTGTCAAGCGCACGAGCACGTTGCTCGTTTCGCTTGGCAACATGTCGGCACTGGAAGCCGGTAGTGATTGATTTTTTAATATACATTATTATTACACGGTGTAATAATAACGTATGTACGTAACCTTCGCGCGGCACTAACCGACCGACACACGAGCGACTAATGTTTTCGACATTGATTTTTTTACACTTTCGGCGGACACAGTTCATCTTATCGATTTTTTTGCCATTTCTGCGCGCCGCTCTTCGACGGACTCTTCCTCCTCTTTCATCGTCTCCTTTCAGCTGTGTTTATTTGTTTTCGTTCGTTCGCAGCGCGGACGAAGATGGCCGACCAAACGTGACGCAGCCACCGTAACATAATATACCTATTTCGTAGCTATATCTTTGATTCGAGTCAACAATTAACATAATCCATAATGAGAAAATTCTCCTTTTTCTATTGTGTTTTATTAAATTCGTGTTTTTTTTTGTTTTTTTTTATGTAATCACACGAACTTAATACGAATGACTCAAAATGGCGACTACTCTTTTATACTTTGTACATATACATTTGTAATTTATCTTAATTGTAGCATAAAAACGCGTTTTGTTGTCATAAGTGTACAAAAAACAAAATAATAAAAAAAAAACAAAAATAAATGACACGTTTTAAAAAAATCTGAATTGCGAGTTAAATATTAAATCGAACTCAAACTTGTGTTGTAAACATTGCCTTTGTGTATGGAATAAATCAGAAATATTAATATATGGTATATAGAAACGTATCGTGTCCACGTCCACGGCGACGGCTACGCGGCACTCTAGTTTAATTAAATTTGCAAATTTTTCCGTCGCTCTTGGATTTCGCATGAGAATAAATCAAAATGGCTTCCGAATCCGCCATATTTATTTACACGCCGCTCTCGTCCGTCTCGCACAGCTGATGCGTGTGCGTGCGCGCGCGCGTGCGTTCGTTCGTTCGCATGTGCGTGTTCACTTATTTCAAACGCACGACAGCGGACCTTTTCATTTTCAAGATGGCCACCGTCGAGTCAACGTCGCTCTTTTTCTGTGGGCGTGTCTGATTATTTCATCGAGGACGACCTTTTTTCTTTTCTCTTATTGTTCGTCGTTTGATCGCCCGTGTGAAGCCGCAGCCCTTGCGACGTTTTCCCGAAATTGTCTCGCGAACAATTGTCAAGCGGACGCTTTTCCGCAACTTTCTGCATCCGCTTAGTGTCTAAAAAATCGCGTAACACATTACGCCATCTTATAATATATGCACAAGCGCGCGCACATTGTCCGTAATATTACTCGGATTTACCTCAAAATCGTGATTGAAACAACCCCGACAATTGCAAATAAACGCAGCACCTTATATCGGAGGCGTTGCAGTACAAAAGAAGAATACAGTACATTCCGCACGTCGGAATGCCCTTCCGCCAAGGTCAAACTTTTGCACATAGGCATCAAAGTGCGAGTCGCACACTAACTACACTGCATTCGTTCAGCCACTTTATTTATACGGACATAAAAGTGCATACCGGTGTTTCCACAATTTTTTTTGCGGTGTTTCCGCAATATGGGTGTAGTTTCAAGCAGAAGTCATTTTTGGTTTGCGTATAGAGTGTAGGGCAAATTGTTTGCGTTACAAACAATGTTGGGTGGTTTTCGCATTGTAACGCAATTGCTCGTTGCGTGCGCATGCAAATCTAATTTTCCGACGTGTTTGCGTTTTGTCAGTTCAAAATCGATTTTCTTACATAACATTCGCATAATGACATTAACATTAGACATATGGTAATGAGCGATTGAATTGCTACGAAACATTGCTATCAAACATCCATATCATAAATCGACATCTCTTCAATTCTTCATTGGAAATGCTCATTTTTATTTTTTCATATCGTCTATTTTATCGTGTATTTTCATTGTATATTATATAATGAAGTCAGCTGTTTTTCATTTTTTATAAGACTTTGTGTTATGCATATGATAAATATTATATTATAATCTATCCGTAATTATCGTCGACAAGTAAATCCATATACAACATAAATGTTTTCATAACGTATTTTCAGTTGGAAAATATTCACAAAACGTATTATTATAGTAAGTTACGGTTGCGATATCATATTTATTTTCGAAACACATTTTTTTGATTAAGAAGTAATATAAGTTTGTGCATTTATTAAACTATTTAAAATGTTCGTTTAATTCGTGAACGTGTATTTTTTTTTATGTATAAATACGTTATTATTTCTATTTAATTATAATTTCATAACAAATATATTTTAGAAAATGCTCATTCTACTTTATAAAATAACATACATGTTTTTTTAGTTAAAGATAAAATTTGTCGTTCGATTAAAATTTCCAATCGTGATATTTAATTAAAATAATATCATTTTGACTTTAACTTTTAACGTCGTAGATGTTAACCGTGAAAAAATCAGTTGATGTAACACTTTTCAACACCGCATTTTTAATTTAATTTATGGTCTTCTTCTGCAATTCACATATTGGAACCAACTTTAATGTGTTTTTTTTTCATCATCCATTTACACAAATTGAATTGTTCAAATACTGGAAAATGTATCAAATTTTATATTTTATGCTAGCACATGTCATGTCTGAAAAAAATCTAAATCATAAATGGAAAACGAGAAGCATCGTCAGAATCTGTCGTCATGCAAACCGAGACGACCTTCAGTCAGCGAGCCTCACCTTCATCATCAGGCAATTACAGGCAATTCTCGACTATCGTTATATATATATATATATATATATACAGAATTTTGTGACAACAAATAAACAAACAGAGAAACACGTATAATCGATGCACTCGATCCATCGCCACAAATATCTCATGTACAAAGATCACTATGACTCACAAATATATTATCCATTTGTGCATCATACTATTTGCATTATCTATTTTGAACTTAATTCAACATTTATTAATTTTTCGAGTCTTAAATACCCATTTCGGTTACGATCGTGGCACTTGTTATTTTCACCATTCTTGTAAACTTTAGACCCTTCCTAATTTGATTTTTTTTATAATAATGACATGATTTTTATTTTGTACAAGTTTTTCATTGATTCGTTTACATTATTTATTTCATTGTCGTGCGTAATATTTAATACCATTCTTTTCATGTCCCATTTTATTTCGTCAAATACTGCTTTATTTTTTACAATTCAATAATAAATACTATTTGCAACTCAATTACGATATATTTTCATGTATATTTTACAATTCAGCAATTTTTCTTTGATTTACTTCGATTTTGACAACCGTCTCAGACGAGACACGTGATATACCAGTGTTTCCCAAACTTTTTTGACCGCAACTCGGTTTCGCAATTTTTAGCGATTCGCCTCATGACACAATCGTTTATTTACGAAACAAATCAAGTTATTTATTTGTTTGTTTCGTGATTGCAAAATAATTAATACCAATAATACTTTTTTAATATGTATATGATTTTTCCTATAACCATAATTTGAATTAATTTGGATTTTTATGTAATAATATTTTTTTTTAATGATTTATCTTTTATAGACGATATCAAGTTTATTATTTTTTTACACGAAAATATATTAAATTTATAGGGATCATTAAATAATGAACATTTCTATTATATAAAAATACAAATAATAAATATTATAGATCTTTTAACCTGATCACAATTTGACGAACGACCTTCCAAAACTGTTATTAAGATGTCCCGCCGCGTTTATCAGATGCTCTATATATATATATATATATATATATATATATATATATATATATATATATATATATATATATATATATATTTATGTAAGGTTCTTTTAAGGGCTAAATAAAATATTTATTTTATTATCTACAGACAAAGTTATATGTTATGTATTTTTGATTTTTATCAGTATTATCATATGTCAACTTAAATTTTAAAAAGTATTTTTTTTTCAATAATAATATAGAATAACACATTAATATAATTATATTAAAAATAATGATATTTATTTTGTAATTAATATCTTATATTAATAAAACAACATTTTTCTATTTGAATATGAAGTAAAGATGGTAAAGTTTTCATTCACGTTTTACGTTTCCTTTAAGAATTACCAAGATATTAAAATTAACATACAATTACATATTATATTTTCACAGCACCATATTTGAAATGAATAATGAAAAAATGTATTTAAGTATTATTATATTTTTTATATAAAAAAAAAATTTTTTTTGTACATTTATTGTTACATAGATATTTTTACGACGATGACAATAAACATGTATTAATTTAATATTCAATAAATATAAATAATATAATCCGACAACAGCGTATGTCGACTCACGATAAGAACCGATAATTATAATATATGCAGTATTTTATTTCGTTTATCTTTGTTGTACTCTCGTATATTTGAAATTATGCGCAATGACTAATGTTTTATTATTGTTTAAAGTATAAAATTGTGAGACAATTGTATTCAATTTGAAATCTAAATTTACATATTTCATAATTATCAAATTGTCTCCTAGTAAAATTGAACGCATAATACTGTGATCAAAAAGTAAGGTGAAATTGTCAGGTAAATTATAATTTTTTTCCTATGTTGGTAGGACTGTCTGTAACATTTGTCAAGCGCCTTTTTGTCAAAAGGTTTCATTATTTCCGAGTTACACGTGTTTTTACAACTCTTTGTTCCTTCATCACGATAATGTACCATGCGTACTGCATTGGTTCTTCGCGACTTTTTTGCCAAAAAGTCGACTCATATCTTTCCACAGCCACCGTATTCGCTTGATTTGGCTCCGTGCGACTTCTGGCTATTCGGCAAACGCAAAAGACCAATGCGGGGACGCCGTTTTGACACGATTGAGAAGATAAAACCGAATCGAAGAAGGTCTTGAAGGCTATACCGGAGAAAAACTATTTCGACAGTTTCGAGTATTGGAAAAAGCATTAGCGAAAGTGGAATCATTTTGAAAGGGGTGAAATTGATTTGTAAGAATAAATAAGAATTTTAAGTTTTATAAACAAATTCACCTTACTTTTTGATGACAGTGTTATACTTGATTATTTTCTTTAACTTTTCAAGTAATTCAAAATTACGAATATCTTTCGCAGTTTTATGAAATATTTCGTTGAAACAAAAATCTTTCGTTTTCATATCGACTATTTTATTGACAATAATATATATATATATATATATATATATATATATATATATATATATATATATATATATATATATATATTTATTTATTTTTCAAGATTGATATATGGTATATCATTCGAATTCTAATGTAAACAAACATTTATTTAGTGTGTAATCTTATATCGTAATTTGACCCGAAATTGTGTCCATGCACGTCTTAATCTAACGGATGTATCCTAGGTCAGTACTTTTTATCAAAACAGAAAGTAATAGTCTAAAATAGCTGAATAAACCTAAACCAAACCTACCTACCTACCTATACGATTACTTCTAATTAGACTATATCAAATGCTACATATTAGCAATAATTACTTATGAATTTTCAATATCATATAATTCAACTAATTAACGTTGGTCTTTGCTCTTACAACTTTATAATAAATAATTTATATATTTTTCTCTATTGTAATAATAAACCATTCATTTTTATATTCCGACCTCGTTTCTGATCCGTATATGAACTCAGTCATGCTATAATTTTAAATTGATACTTTGTATGATAAATTGATTCGAACGAGTTGCAATATTACTCATTTTATAGTGCGTTATATATTAAATATTTTCTACATTTTTATTAAAATATAACAAAAATAATCGTAATTGTCTGCTGTCGATTAATAGTTTTAAAAATTATAATATTTGTCGTCGGATATATATTTTTTTTTTTTTTTTGCTTTATCATAAATATTGTGTTTCACATTCAAAAGTCTATTTTAATTGCCAAAGAAAACGTTAGTTTATATTAGAATGGTTTTCGTTTCGGCCCACCCTGTACAAGTTCGCGTGGTTAAATTGAAAAATTTCAATTTGATAAATGACGCATTATCCAATTTGGTTACACAATTATTGTCGTCGTGCAGCATCAGGTCGAAGTGGAACACGTCGAGCACTTATTATTGTGCACTTGGAGTGCATCGTGTTATCGTGCTTGCATTTTTCTGATAAGGGAATCGAGCGATGTTGCCGACGATCCCTACAAATAATACCGTAAGCGACTGAAATTATTCTATTAAATTTCAATTCTTACGAATTTTTATTTTATACATTAAAGAAAAAAAAGTGTTTTCATTTATTGTTAGAAAAGAGAATTCACCTACAAATTACATACACCGGACGTTTTCGAGATTGAAATTATCTCTAGACGTAGTCTACGCTTATTTTTACAACACAACGGCAGATAACGCAAACTTGACGTTAAATGTTGTTTCATTTTTATGTCACTTGGTCAGATAATAACATTGTTGGTAAACGAAAACAAGCTGGATTTTCAAAAGTGACTTCTTCGCCCGCTTCTAAACTGAACTGACATAAAAACTACACAAATGTACGTAACTTTTGTATACGTATTATCGTGATTCTAATTATAATTTCACTATACTAATGTTTATCAGCAACGGTACATTTATCTTTTCTTATCTATCTTTTATGCGTATACAAAATTAAAAATCTATGCAATTCCTCCCAAAAAAATATGCATACATACATACATATATGCTGCTAATACCGCACTTATTATAAAATGTCTTATAATTTAATTTTAGATCTTCTGCCATTTTTCTGACAATGTCATCAAAAATTTTACTATTTCAGAAGTTATGTTTAAAAATTATTTTATGAATTATCGTTTTTTATTTTTTTATTTAATATAAAATAAACAAACTTGTGACATACAACACACGTTTTAATCAGTGCGAATTAACCCTGCGAATAACATTCGTACACTAAAATGTCGTTTCAATTAACTGCAACATTGTAATTGTACCAGTTGCTCAATTGCCCTTGGTTTGCACTATAATATTTTTTTTCCACATATTTACACGGATATTATTGAAAAATTGCAGTACATATTTTATTATCGTTCTATCTTACTCCCACATAGAGATCGTTGTCATGATCGAGTAATCGGATCTCGAGAATTAATTTAACAGACGCTTAGGAAAAAATACAATTTACCCAAATTTACCTAGCTTCCTAACGCCCGAAAGTTTTAAATGATAAATTCACATTACTTTTTGATCACAACAACATAATTTATAGGTTCCGAGAAAAAGAAATAACATTACAAAAATAAAAACAAGTTCGTTTTATTGTACGTAATGGTGATAATAATAATGCACTTTATTGGCTGCACGCTATTTACCTTGAACGATCTTTACAAAAATAACCCTTGGAAGCCATTAAAATATCCTTATAAAGTTTATATTTCTATTATAAATATATTTGTAATAATCATAAAAAAAATAAATAAGAATATACATTGTGCAACAAATGTTAGTATAATTTTTTATTTAATTTCGACTTCTATTATTATTATATAATGATTTATATAAGGAGTGAACTTTATAAACATTGCTCGTTATAATATATATATATATATATATATATATATATATATATATATATATATATATATATATATATATATATCTGAAACATAATCGAACTTCAAACACTAATTTTAAATTTTCACAAAAAACTTATTTTCTAAAAAATCCTTAAGTCGTTAGAGTCGTTTTTATAATTGAAAGCGTCATAACAAATTATCATCGTTTGCGTCATTTGAACAAAGACTAATCTCCTTTCGACATTCACATTTTTTTTGTGGATTTTCTTTACGTTTTCCTATTTTCATTTTATTTTTATTATTTTGACTATATGATTAATAATTTCATATTTAGATTAAACTGATTTTCGTATTCATAATATTTGTCTTTCATTTAAGAGTAATATTCTTTCAATTTCGCAACTTTAATTTTTTTTTATTTTCATTTATAGCTTAAGAAATTAGTTAGTGTCGGTGAACTTTAATTCTCTTTGCTATCATTCTAGCGAACCTAATCTATTGATTAAATCGACGGAGAAAACTTACCTATATTTTTTGTATAATTTAAATAATTCTCAATTTTTTGAAATTCTAATTTTATTTCTAAACATATAATAACATATCGCTATTCCGTCGTGCAATATATATATTTATTTGAAGTTATTTTGGCAATAAGTTATGCCAGCAAATTTCATACATTTTCATGCATTTTCACGGACAGAAATTGGCATTAGAAAAACATAATATTTCAGCTTGTCCAATATAGATGGAATATGCAACTCAAACATTTTTCATATTGCGATTGTTCTTGATATTGAATTGGAATCTTACACGTTTTTGGTTTTGATACATTTTTATACGCCATTCACTAGATCGTTGGACAATTTTGACGTCATATTCACAAATCTACGTCTAGTGAATAGTGATGGTGTGTTTGATGAATGTAAGATTGTCAGCTGCGTTGCAAAACATCATCTAAAATATATGGAATTGATTCCTAAGTGACGCTGGGATCCTCTGCTATCTTTTCATTTCCATGTCGATGATTTGTGAACTCAATTTCCTTCACTTTTTGTATGTTATCTATCATCTTTGACAGAGGCGGATGGACAATTCGCATGAGACTAATTTCAAAAATTTTGAAGAGCCACCATATTTTTTATATAATTTTAATAATATTATAAAGAAACAATATTTTTACGAAATGAAGGTGCTGCAAAATTCATTGCAACCTTCTGTATATTTTGAAGTTTTAAACAATGCTTTTGCTATCAAATTGTATTATAAAATTTATAACCACCAACCTGACGTATTCACTATATTGTTATATTATTATATTATATAACATTGTTTTCCATAGTAAAAACTTGTTTTCCTCGACGAGAATGTGTATGTGGCGATTTAGTATATTTTTACACATATACTTAAGTTATAAGCTTCACTTGTCTACTTGTCTAGAGATTGGGCTGAAACTTTACATATTATATAATGCTTGCTCACTCTCAAATTGGAGCAATACTGGAAAATAACCACGCATCTGTTAATTTAATTTATCATAATATGATTGAAAAATTTCCACACATATATTTTTGTGAAATTAGTTTATATTTATTTTGTTAGTCACGACATTCGTGTCAAAGTACGACACATTAGAAATATAAATAAATAAATAAATAAGTGTGTACCGGTTGATATGAATAATTTTATGGACGCACGTCTATTATAAAACGTTACTCATTAAAATTATCAACGTTCAAACTATGGCAACAATATAAACAATTTAATATGGGCTGTGAAACTCTATAATATAATATGGCCTAGGAATAGTCGAGTTCATGTCTGGTGCAAAAAGTATAATAATAATAATAATAATAGAAGGATTGGCCAACGCGATTCTTTAGCACAAGTCAACGGCATCGAAGTGCATTGCACACACACACACACACACACTCATTTCTTTTCTTTTCTATTTTTCTTTTTTTCTTTTTTTCTTTTTGCCCCCGACGTCGAATTCCACCGTTCAAAGATCGCGTAATCGTTCGTTCCGAAAATAAATCCGCATCCATTCATTTAAAGCGGATCGATTCTTCGATTACAATTATAGTTTATAGTTATAATTTGAATTGGAAGATAGAAAAATACACAAACGATCAATTCTATAATAAAATGTTATATCATATATATATATATATATATATATTGTACAGAACATATTTACCATAAATGGTGAGAAAATGTCGTAGTGATTTTAAATAGTAGAAATTAATGTGTAGAGCATTTCAATTTATTAAAAGTAAATTTTAAGTGTGCGTTTGGTTTTTTTTATATAGATACCTAGTATAGGAATTATAATTTCGATAGCAACAAAAAATCAACGCCTTGAAAGTTTCTAAAATATCGTAGGTCAAAAATTGTTCCAGAAAATAATATAGCATGTCATATTATTACATACGAATGAGAGTGTAGAAAAAAAACCGGACAAAGCCAGACTAATGAGAATAATGAGAAATTGCGTTTTGAACTGCAAGCATGTCTGATCTATTTACGCATGTAAATAGCGAGATTAAATTAGCGAGTTAAAGAAAGATTTACATTGAAAGCGAGTGTATGTTAAAGAAAGATTAGATTGGCTTGCAAGTTTCGGCATGCGCCTTCGAATCGGGTCAGGCGAACTCGTCGAACGAGCTCCGTCAGGTTTGGCTTTTTCGCCTAGTTTTGCTTCTATTCGAATTGCAGGCTCAAGGTCTCCGATGCTAACGTCCTTTAACCGGTTCTCCATCTCCAGAGCCACGAATTAATCGTCTGTCGGGACGGCCGTATCGTTTCCGATATCGCATATCATGTCTTATCCAAATCCGCATTTGAGCATTTTGATTCAATTCATTTTATATTTGTTTTATTCGTTAACACATTACCGAGCCCTATAGTAAAGTGTTAATATAGGTGTACGCACTATAAAACTTCCATCGGCCTCTAAACTCGTATTACGTTCTCAATACGGTGCCCTCACACAAATATTATACAAATACATTTATTACATACGTTAGAGTTTTCCAACTCTCGGTCCGCGGACCTATATTGGTCTGTGAAAATTTCATAATTACGCGAAATACATTGAAAAATCATTTTGGACACAAGGACAAATCAAAATTTAATTCTAGTTAGATCTACTTGTTTATATAATATAATTTATTAGAAATGAAACACGATGTTTATAAATCGTTTGGACTTTGACAAAATTGACCCACGTCATAATTACAATATATAAATACTTAAATTTGTAAATATACTAAAATATTACACGCGTACAACGTTTGTAAAAATTTCGGACTTTGATGTGTATTCATTGTAATCGTGTTAATTAACATATTCATATTTTAATTTTAATTGTAATTATTACACGTTAACGAATATATGACTGACTAATAATCATATTCGTTAATAAATAAAACATTTATTTATTATGCAATAATCCTGCAACGCCATCTTAGTTTGATTGTAAAATGCAATAATAATGATTTTAAAACTTTGTTCACATTACGTAATTATGTTTCAAATATATTATTATTAAATATTACAAAAATCAAATATTACATATGAACGATAAAAGAAGAAATGAATCGGATGTAATAAACGTGATGATGTCATCCGTTAACATGCTCGTATTTGGACAGTTTCGTCTTTTAGATCTATCATATATAATACTATAGTTATATTATAGTTAATTAATTAGCTATAGTCGTATGACGGGAAGTTTTTGATTATTTGTCGTTCTCGACGCTAATGACTGACCGATAGACAATAAACTGGGCGGTGTTATTCTCTTACTTTGCGTTTATATTTTTGTGTGCGCTCTTTTAAAAATCGACCTTGGATTTTATGCTATTATAGCTTAAAACTATATTACCGTATCACGGTGTTGTAATAATACTGTGATCGAAAAGTAAGGTGAATTTCAAAATTTCATCCCCATCAAAGTAATCCCCGTGCGATAAAACGCACTTTTGCCAACGCTTTTTCCACTCCACGAAACAGTCGGAATAGTCTTTTTCCGATAAGACCTTCTTCGATTAGATTTTTATCTCGAACCAATACAGTATGGCGTGGTGCATTGTCGCGATGAACGAATCGAGAGTTGTAAAAACTCGCGTGTAACTCAGAGGTAATTAAATCTTTTAACGAACAAACGCTTGGCAAATGTTACAGACAGTCCTACCAACAACCTAGGAAAAAAAATACAATTTTTACCTATCTTTTTTTGATTACAGGAGCATGTTTATTTTATATTAAAACACTGTGTTCAAAGCTTAATTAGTTTTATTCTAAATTTAAAAATAAGAATCATCGTCCAAAAGACATATAATCGAGTTGAATGAAATCGATTACCATAAACGAGTCCATCAAACCACCAATATAATTTATCAAATTCTATTGCCTTTTTATAAACATGGATAGAAAAATCTCAAAACAAATTTACCTTTGCTCTTTCACAGCTTATATTCAGTAACTCTGATAACCGGTTAACTCTTAAAATAGGCGCAAATAATACTTCCTTTTTTCGTGTAAAAAAAGAGCGGCTTTTTCGTCATTTTTTATTTCGCGTCAGCTGGTTGACGATTGCTGCGAAAACATTTGTTGACTACGACGACGACGACGACGACGACGATGATGATGATGTGATGACTGCTGGAATCGAGCACGTTCAAGGTCGCAATTAATAGCACATGATGCTTCGTTTCTACAGACCCGACATACCTGATTCATATACATATATATATATATATACCATACATACATTCATACATGTATGCTATCGTTAAGGATGATATTATATAAAAATGACGAATTATACTTTTTTCCTCTGTACAAATGACGTAGATTTGTCGATTTTTCTCTATTATTTATTAGTAAAATTTATAAGGAAAAATATTGAATAAAAAATAAGTTTATTTTCCATAATAGCATATAAGATAAAATTGGCATTATTTTTTTCTTTTCCGTATTTGAAAATCTCTATTCTATCGATTATTTTAATGTGTGGTTCAAAAAAAAAATCTAATTTCGATTATAAAAATATATTATTATTGTCAGTAACGTTCAATGGAATATTTTTATTAATTATTATCGATTTTATTGTTTCAGAACACTGGAACGAGATTAATATCTAGAGTTATTCGTGTAAGTGCATTTTTTTCACATTTAATATACAATAATATTAGTAGAAAAAATACTTAACGGATTTTCCGCGGAACTCGATTGGCGAGAAATATATATTTTAATTGAAAGAAATGTTTACGTAGAGTAAAAGTGTTGCGTAGGATTTATATAAAGCCTTAAAATAGTGTATAAATAATCATAGCAGCTCTATTTCGACAAAATTTCGATAAATATGAAAAGAATCGTATATATTACGCGTAATAGATAGATATGCTAGCGATGCTATCACGTGAATTGTTTGAACAGTGGAAATGTACCAACCAGTACGTGCATATTGTCATAAAATGTTAACACTGTAATTATAAACACTCGCGCGATGTTTACCAAACGTTATTATTATAATATTTATTACTTTTAAATAACGAAAGCAAATAAAATATTATAATCTCTAATACATAAATGATTTTAAATATCGAAAATGTTGCATTTGAATCGTCGGTTTCGTGATGATCATCGTAACGAGCGTAATTGGTGTCAATTATCGACGATGGTTCGACGCCGTTTCTGCTGTAAAACTTAACTTTATTTCGTTTTTTCCATCAGCATTTAAAATATGGAAATTGCGCCGTGTCATCTTCGAACGAGCGTTTAAAGTGCAAAAACCGCTCTTAATGTGACGAGTAAACTCGAATCCAACGTTACATTTGTTCATAAACTATATTTTATGTTGCATAAATATATCTTACCATAAATTCTCAATAAAATATTATTTTGCTATTTTTATAAATATTTTAAATTTTGTTTACATCTGATGAGTTTTTTTACTTATTTAAATTGTGTTTAAATCTAAATACGTATCCTTTTACATCAATGTTTATTCTATTTTTTTTTATTTTTATAGTGACATCTTACTGTAATACTATATATTAGTGTAAATTTAGAAAAATAAGTTTTGTTTGAAACCTATTTCAATTAATTTTCTTAAAGCACAACAGATGGTTAAATTTGTTTTTTTATTTAAATTAATATATATATGTGTGTGTGTGTGTTTTATTAATTATTGAAATGATATTCATTACGCGAAAGTTTTAAAAGTATTTTTTTGGAATCGTAATTTATACATATTATTTAATAATTAAAAATGTTTTTAATATGAATTTACCACTTAATTATTTTTTAATACGAGTTACGTTATATGGAATTTAGACTATTGTCATTGCTGAAATTCTGATTATATTGTATAAATTTTGTATTCATTCACACTTAATTAAAATATTTCGTACGAGACAATCTAATATTATTTTTGATATTATGTTGTAATAATGTAATTTTATTATACCATAAATAGTAGGTAGATATAAGTTGGAATAGATATCAATATTTCAATTACGTTTTGAGTTGTTACGCGTTTAGATGTATTTATTTAATCCAAATCTATTGTTTTACAATTTTTCGTTGTTTAACTATATTTATATTTACATCAATGATGTTTTTCAAATGATAAGATTTTTTTATTGTTTCGAGTATGATATGAGAGAGGACACAAATACTTAGAAAATTCCGCAATGAAAACAAAACATTTAAAATGTAAAGCAGAGATATGAAGTTTAGGCGTTCATTTATAGTTAAATTTATGTTAATTTTGCCAATTAAACATTCTTTTTTTTTCATAAGCTTATTTCTCTGTTGAAAACACATTTAAATTTTTAGGGTACAAATTTCAATTTTTTTACTTCTCGAATTTGAAATTTTTCGTCTAAGGCTATCCATACGGAGTCTGAAACAATAACCCTATAAAAATTATGATTTAATATATCTTTAAAAAACAAAGAAAGCGGATAAAGAAATATAAATAAGTTCTAGAGAATCGGTTTGTGTTAGTCAAAAAACAAATTGGTTCCGAAATGGGAAACCGTGTATTTTTATGCTGGCTGAAGCTTCTTGTCACACAACCCGTTCAATTATAAAGCATATTTGCGTGACTAAAATTGGATTGGCTAGGTAAGGATTGAAAATACAATTTTTGGGAGATTTCGAGAGACAAGTGGTTAATCGAGAAAATAAATTTTCATGAAAAACGTAGCGCGTCTAATGTTTTAGAAAATTGATAAAAATGACCGCATTCTATAAAATATGAAAATTTTAATCTATAAAATATTTTTATTAACAATAAGATAAAACAAACGTCCAATATACCGTAGCGACTTTGAAATATACGAGGTTTGCTCTCGTGATAACATGAAATATTATAATCATATGTGAATTATCGAAACCACTGCGATAATAAATCATATTTGTTTTCATATATACATTTATTTAGGTCGGTTTTTTTTTTTTTTTTTTTTTTGTGTGTGATAATCTAATATTGTGCAGAACGATAAAGTTGTGCGGTTTTTGAAAAGTTACCACAATTCCAAGATCGTATTATTTATCTGCGGCAAAACTATATTACATTTGGATAACAGTTGAAATATAGATAATATAGTTATAAGATATTAACTGAGGTCAAAGGATATTTAAAGTATTATTTTTGCTGAATAGTTTGAAGTAACAATACGTTATTCAAATTAAACTACGATTCGATGAAAATTCAAAACCTAGTTTTAATTTTATCTCGTTTGACAGATTGATCACAATTATAGTAACGACAAACCAAGAACGATATTTAACCAGAAAAAATTTGTCAATGTAACTTTCACGTTCCATTTAGATAAACTAAAACGCGAAAGTGGCAACGGACATACGTACGAATAAAGTACATTAATTTTGCATATTTAAATACGCAAAGTCAAAATATTATATTTAAAAAAAAAAATTATTTTAAAATTTAATAGTGCTTAATATATATATATATATAAATTAAATTTCGAAATATATTCTAATAGACTTTATAAAATCAAAATTAAAGATAATTTTTCATTATCTTTATATAAAACTGAACGTAATCGATCACATATCCAAATACTATTTTTTATCTAATTCTAAGTACATATAAAATATATACTTTATCGATTCGTTCCCCATCTGAAGTCCAAACATATAAAGACGCTTAGGTCGTCGAGTGTCTATTAATGTTATGAAATTTAATGAGACATTAAATATCTCGGTCGACTTTCGTATCCAAGAAAGACAATCACTATAACGTCACATATAAATCTGTGAACAAATTTACTTTTGTCCCAGCGGCGTGACCCAGAATTGGAGTCGATTGCATCGTTCAATTCATATATCTTATACTATAGATAATATGTGCGCAATGTCAGCACAAATTGCTTTCTTAATTTTCCAAAAACGATTTGCTAATCGATCTATTGTTTTGTATTTCGATCGGGGATGCTGAACTTCAATTATACGTGGTCACCGGTCTCTGTGCTCCCATTTCGTTGTGTTGGAAGCGCGGTTTGTTGGTGGTTCTCAATGCGTCTGTTGGTTGTATTAATGGATGTTAGTAATTTTTGTAATAAAAATTCTATTGGTATCTCGTTTAGCTCAACTTCGCAATGAGATTTCGAAGACGCGTATGTGTTCGTATTTGAAGATTACGAAATGTCGCCAATGAAAATGGAGTATATGGAAAGTAAAAATGAAAAAGGAATTAACGAAGGATTATTGGATTATTGTTGCAATGGCGATGAAGAGTACTGGCACACGGCCGGGTACCACCCTGTGCTCTCTCGTAATTTAATTGAGTGAACACAGCTGGTGGTATCTCAGTTGTTTGCCAGGATACGACGACAGCCGCATATTCCAGCAAAAAGAGGGAATCGCCTACTGTGTATTCCAATCGTTTTTTACCGTGACGATCTTCTGCTTTCACCTTGTGCACAGAGCTGTTAATCGGAATCATTGTCCATGTCGGGAATGTGGCATGCGTGCTTTATGCGTGCATAGTATGGAAAATGAGAAATTGAAAACATTTCGAAAGACCAGCTAATACGAGATGGAGCAAGTATTTGAGAGCTTCTAGAGTTTTTGAACGATGAGGTCGATCAAATTGCCAAGTGGTGTTTTTGCGCAACGCCAGTGTGCCAATTATTCGCGAAAATGCATCCCGTTGCGCAACTATCCGGTTGCATTGCGCAATCCTCGTTTGCGACGTAATTTTGGCACCGGCGAATCGTAAACTTCGCGTTATTTATTACGTTTATTTATTTATTATTTATTTCTTTGAAATCGTTCGATTCCACGTTCAACGTCGCACGTTGCACGGCGTGGGACGATTGTACCGTTGTTCGACGATGTTTGTTTCATTTTATACGATTTTATGATAATGGACGCGTTTCGAATGCGTCACATGCTAATTTCATGGTAATAGATAAGGACTAAAGAGCGGCGGAGCTCAGCTCTCTACTGTTTTATCGTTTTGCACAGTAATATTGTCGACAGTCTGAAAATTCGAATTAAGGTGGCGCCAGACTGGAGCGTGCTCGCAGTTCTTCTTGCGGAATCATTCACGATTTGTGTTAAATAAAAACTATCAGCATGTTCCATTTTGGAGCCGCCTTTATCTGTAATTTTCTGTGCACTTTTGATTCTTATTTTATTCATCCTCGTATTGCCATATTGGAAGATTAGCGAAGATGTTTGTTTATCGTCAACAATGTAAATATATTATACATCTCTGTACTCATAAATTATTATATTTTTGTTTTTATATATTTTATAAAATATTTTATTTCTCATTTTGATCATAATGCAAACAATAAAGAACATGCAATTTTCATCTAACGTTCTCGAGTCAAAACATAATTAAATAATTGAAATTTCCAAAACTTCACATCATATTTTATACGCGTGCACCATTTTTGTCAGTTTATGCGGCGATTGTTTACCATTTAGAAAGTTTTTCAAATTGATGCGTTTCAATCGTCAAAGTGTTGAGAATTGCGAAAATTGTGTCAGGGATTTGCACGTGCAATATTTGTCGAATGGTCCACTTGGCAAATGTCGGTACTCGCGCCTTTGGTTTCTGCTTAATTTTATTGCCAAAAAAAATGCAATCAATTTTTGGCAACCCGTTGAGAAATTCCCTTTGAACCTTACTTCACAATGAAAATTATTGGTTTCAATCGTAATTTATTGACTGTTCAATTTCAAACCAAATATAAAAATGAATCGATGCTGTCAATAGTCCTAAAGGGTTTGAAAAGATTATATTGTCTGAATTATGTCTATTGAATAACAATAGCATTATTTCATTTGTGCATGTTCGTTTTTCTAGTTGCTATATTCTGATATAATTAATTAATTAACGAACCATAATTTGCCATAAACGAAAGAATTTAAATGACAATGAAGAATTTGGTGCATACATTTGAGCGCAAAGAGAGCTTTTCCTGGAATCGAGATTTCTCTTTCGGCCTTTACTTACTATCGTATCGATTTTGAGACAATTAAATTATTAATTTCAGTTGTTATGCCTAATTGTGGAATTAAATGGCAGAAGAGTCCGCGTGTGAAAGTGGAGTAGCTTCACGCTCGTTGCGTCCGCTCTAATTGAACGCTCACCGAGTGCGTGAGCGTCGACTCCACTTTCGCTTTCATTTTATTATTTAGAAAAATATATATCTATCACCGACATCCACTGAAAATCCACTGAAATATTCATGTTTCAGATATTATTCATCCTCTATCATAATAATAAATATCAATTTGTGGCCCCACAAATTGCCCCACGTACAGAGGAATCAATTTAGAATAACCGCGACTTTCAAATTTGCACATATTAGCCTCTGATGCTCCTTTCATTTTATTCTGTCCGAACGAAGTGTTTTATTTATCTAGATTATTTAAAGAACGCTTTTATATAACAATATATTTCTGGAAACAAATCTTCACAACAATGTGATAGAAATCAAATTTAATCAAAATACACTCGACTCTTTTCACACGGTGGAAAAGCGTGCAAAAAAAATATGAAAATTTTGGGATATGTTACATAACTTAAAAAAATTGTGTAAGATGAAAAAAACTCTAAATATTGCTTAAAACCGTGCAAAAGAAGTAATAATGAAATGTATTTTTATTATTAAAAAAAAAAATAGTATACAGTGAAAATTCAATCCATAAGTACAAAATATGTATATAAAAATTCAAATTGAAATTATGAACAAAAATCAATTTTGTAACTATTTATCGACTGGACCAAAACTGCTATCATCAGTATATGTCTAGTACAACTGTTGGGTTTGATTCAAATGAAGATTGTCTTTTGTTAATAACGTTATTATAAATTATATTATTAGCAGCTGTTTTTTGGGTTCTCAAGTTGCTTATATGATATCCAGCTATTCAAAACTTAAAATCCCATACTTGTAGCAAATTTCAAGCCCTCACGAAATAACTGAACTTCACCTTGGTCTTCGTCATTATCGACTTCTTTATTATCACAAACTGTCAAATTGGATTAAATCGTCCTCATCGGAAGTGCTTTCTTACATTAATTCATCGATGTCAGCTGATCGACAATTTGTTTAGTATTTCCCCAATTGTGCTTTGTTGCTGTATAGATAAATTTTTGTTAGACATTGTCATTTTTTTTATTAATTTAAATTTTTTTAGGGAAAAACGGTGAATATAAATATTGCAATTTTTAGCCTTGTATTGAGCTAACCGCCATCGAAAAACTGGATTATGTTAAATTGATGAGTTGTATCTGCTTGATTTTTATCATTTTTTCTTTGTTGTACAATGTTATCTTTAAGTGAAAAATTAAAGCAATATCCCATATTAAGTAACTAATTTAGCCTCAAACGTGCCATATTGAAAGCTTTACATATATGATATGTTTAATGCTAAAAATTATTTAAAGTAATTAAATGTCTCTAATGGGTCGCTTTTTACACGTTTTTTTTTATATTAATAAATATTGCTCCCGAACAAAATCAATATGTTCACAGGAAACTACGGGTGTATTTAGTTATTTTAAAGGTCATAGGAGCATATCTGCACCGTTGCTAGGGCTCAACATTAATATAAAATATATATATATATATATATATATATATATATATATATATATATATATATATATATATATATATATATATATATATATATATATATATATATATATATATATATATATATATATATATTATTCATAATGGGTCATCAATCGATACTGTGATGCAACTGATTAGTGCCACTAGAACTATTTGCTATACATGCTTAAATATTACTTAGATGAAATTTTAAACTGTTCCAAAATATTTTTTAAACAAAATTCATTGCCTTATCTAATGAAAACAATAAAAAAAATCTAATTTCATATAATATTATATATTCTTGAATGGGTCTTGAGATATTATTGTAGTCGTGTATTTTTTGTTCCATCATTAAATATTTTTAAAATACATTAATCCTACCCGTAATATTAATCTATCCGTAAATATGGGATGACCTCCCTTTCTACCGGGACTTTTCGCTATATTGATTTATTGCGTCAACTCATACTATTATATATATATATGCATTCGGAGCATGTGCAATAAAATGCATTCATAACGAAACATCCTTGTTGCAGGTTTATTTTTAACGATACTCGGTTTTTTATGCTGAATAGATATTTTGATAATTTATTATTTTTATTTTACGCCATATCATCGTTTATTATCAACGATGATTTATCAATTTATAACAATACTAACATCATTTATTTCAAAATTATGTTAAATGAAAAATTAAAGTGTCATCGCTTTTAATTATTAGAAAAATGTATAATGGATAAAATTTACTCGTTTTTTATTATTAATAACTTTGTTTTTCTTTTTTATAACTTTAGCATTTTCAACAAAAAGTTCTTAGTTTATATGACGTCTATTTGAAAAATCTAGAAATCTTAGTTACAAATGATAGAATTTATATCAAAAGGTATATAAAAATTATTTGTATTATATAATTCAGACATCGTTACCTTAAATACGCAAGTTTTTGAAATACGAAATTCGTTGTAAATTCATAAGTTCAAGGTTAATGCTATGAATACCGTTTTAGTTTTGTCTCTTAGATAAAATTAACTATATTTTCATCAAGTTTGAGCTATACTTACGTAATAGTTATATTGCATAATGTATGTAATAATGTCATAATTTTTGAACGTGTTTTATTTAAACAAAAATAGGTTTTACTTGATAAAATTCCTCGTGTGCCCAGAAATTATCGATGTCAGTTTGATGCACTGGGTTTGCTATCGTTTATAAATAGCTATGAGGGGGATGTTCGCACCGAATAGCCTCTCTCTGGGGTAACGTGCCCCGGGAAACTTCAAGGTCTTTACCCGGCTGCATTTCACCAATGGCGATGCACACTGCTTTTAAAGTGTCCCGGGGAATAGCTGATGCGTGGTTGCCCTGGTAACGTATAATACCGAGAGTGCATTATGTGCAACACATTGGTATTCACTATCATACTTGCGATTAGAACTAATGAAATTACTATATACCATACATTTATATAATTGCACCAAAACGCCGATTTGCATCGTCAATTGGGACCGGAAGAAGGCGACGCAAATCGAAACTAGCTCTAACACCGCAAGCATCATTCGCGAGGGTCACTATTACGAATTCGAATCGATACTTTCTTCATTTTTACACGAAATTTGAAATTAAACATTGAAAAATTTAATAAAATTCAGAAACGTTATCGTAATATTCTTTATTAAACGTAACATTGTTATTTAACGTTAGAATCGCAATACTAAAAGTAGTTTTTGGAATCATTATATTTTTAATACAATTATATCGATGACATAATCGTTGTAGTTATTATAATTGAGATTATAGCAATTTATCATAACCGTAATAATAATAGAAAAAATAATTGCATTATCCTTAAAGCCGCGAGTCGTGAGTGTTTCGACAGAATAATATTGTTGTTATTATTATAATAGATGCGTTATAATAATATGTAATATTTCTAAATTCGATTGCAGAAATTAATTTATAAATTATATACAATAATGAAAAGGAATTAATCGTAGATTTGAATTGGAACTCGTATCAAGTTAACAACTTACATCTGAGCGATCATGTATAGCTAATACTCTACTCTAATACGTTCGCGATAATAATTATATTTATTTATTGTTTGCCCAGAACGTGCAATAAATAACGTTTATCGTTTGTTGGCCATTTTTTTCCATCTAGAAAGTAATCGTATTGTACGACTGCACTTTCTAAAGCAATTCGATGGATTTGTGAAATTTCGAACCGAAAATGTCGCACCGTTCTTTAAACTAATTTACTTGTAATTGAAAATTTAAGTATTTTTTTTTCCTTTTTGGTTTTGAAACGTCAAAACTTCATTTTTCTTTCATGCGTAGACATGAATAGAATTTTTGATATAAAATTATATTTATAATTATAAACCACGAACGTATGAATGAAAATATCGTTTTTTATTTGTGTTATATTACGCATTTTTATTAATTGAATCCCGATGAGATTTGATTTGATTAATCACTGACGTATTTCCATATGTCGCACGCACATATTTTTGGTTGGTTTTTAACGAATTCCGTCTGAAAAATACAAGAATAGAAATACAAGCCTGCCTAAAACGAAAAACATGAAAATAATTCCGTCCAACGTCACTTTATTCGAAAAGCGACGCGGTTTAATTAGAGTTTTATCGCAAGTGCGCGATTTGCATTTGCATCTTTTCGTCCGCAATTGAATTTTCTCGAATTTTCCGCTGGCGGCGCTGCCGTCGCCGCTCCTCTTCCATTTTCACCGCCCCCTCCACTCGCGCACTGCGTCCCCTCCTCCGCGCTCCCCACCACCTCCCGTTAAATGCACCGCTGTGCAGCGGGCTGCAGCCACAGTTCGTCGCGAACGCTCGCTCTGAGAGTACATCTGTTTATACGCGTTCTCTCCTGTCACGTACCACTCTCCGTCGTTTTGTCTCTCTCGCTCGTAGACTATCTTCGGTCTATCCATTCGTCTCTTTCTTTCACGCGCACACTCACGAATGCTGTGCTCGTAATGCGCACTCTTGTTGTCTCGTTCTAATTCGTATTCTTTCGCGTATTTTCTTTCGTCTCAGTTTGAAAATTCATTTTTGTCGCGCGTTTTCCAATTTTCTTACTTTTTCTATCTTCGTTCCTACATATATAAATATTGAACTTTCATCTATTATATATATATATATATATATATATATATATATATATATATATATATATATATATATATATATATATATATATATATATATATATATATATATAATCCAATATACAAAAATTTATGTTTTAACACACCAAATGACAAACAGTTAATTAAAAAAAAAACAATTATGTAATTAGAAACATTATTTTTGGAGTGCAGTGCATTATTACTATATATTTATATTATTATTTTTTATTTAGATAGTGAAGTGCAGTGATTTCAAATATTTTAATTGTTTATATATATATTATTATTTATGTATATATGATATCAACACGTATGTCTAAAGAGAATTGAGAGTAAAATGATATTGAAAAATTATCAAAATTATTTAATAATCCTCGGGAAAATCTTTTCAACACACACACACACACACACACATATATATATATACAGCATATGTATTATTGCTGTTATTTTTTTGGCAAAAATTATGAATGAAATTACTGTCAAAAATATTTTACTCTCAAAATCTCGCGTATGCATGTCGTTTCTCCATCAACACACTTGCATGCATTGTATTAAAATTATAGCAAAAAAAAAAAAACATGACAATTACAATTATTATTTCGCCATTACGTATATTCCTTGTGTAACCATGTAAATTTTCTCTATTCCGTTATAGATTTTCTTCATTCGCACGTCACGTATTATTTTGTATACATACACACATATCTATATCGTTTTTCTTTATTTTTCCATATAATCGTAATTGGCACATATTTTCTATTAGCAATTGCCTGTGAGAGTGCAATGTGCATTCGAGTGCAACGTTGTCTTCGAATATAAAACAAGCCTTATGTAATCAGGGTTAGCAGACACATACACACACACACGCGCGCGCGCACACATAAACAAATGCCATAATTATATTATGTGCTTCCACGTACACGCGTACATTTGTATGTGCTTAACGTATAATTATACACACGAAAGCCATTTACCGAGAAAATTGCCTGAGTTTCATATTTTCTATGAGAAATCGCCGTGAAGTTACTTCCACTCGGCATAAAAACACTAGTTTCACACTTTCAAAAAAAAAATTTTTTTTTCATTTTAACGCCAAACTAGAGCATGCTCATCATTGTATTACACATTTGGATATATTTAGTCTTTATGATGTGTGTGTATATATATAACCAACTTTATCTTGTTATCGTATTATCTTTCAACGAGAAACGTAAAATTTTAAAATATCTTAAAAATGAAACCGTGACCCCGCTAGTGACAGTTTTATTATTCCGAATTTCATAAGTCACATATGGAATGTATAATTAATATTAAAATTTGTTCGAATCGCACACGACCCCGTTTTCCACGTGTGCAAATCGTTGTATTTTGCGTTTCGCAAACATTTTCATGCATTATTTCATGAAAAAAAAAAATACGTCATGGTCGCAATCGAATCGCTTATTAATAATTTAAATATTGTTTTTATTTCGTTGAAGATCGTATTATTGACGAGCGAAACGACAGCGTTATCGCAACCAATTATTGTTTCCATTATAAACCTTTTTAAAGTACGTATTTTCCACTCGATTATAAAATTGCTTTTTCAACGAAATGTTAATATTTTACTCTTTTAGAAATTATACGTTGAATTTTATATATTGACAAAAAATATTAAGAAAACAAAACTGAAGAACTAATCACATTAATGGTTGAATTAGAAATTTAGCTAGCATTAAATATAGTGTATCAGTTATATAATCCATAAATTATTACTTCTTTAATTAAATTCGACTTTCGTATCGTGCCGTGTTTTACGATCTGTACGAAAAACTTTGAGAACCAGTTCTTTTCTTTTTCATTAATTTTGTACCAATGTCACAATTGCATAAATTATATATAAACCGGTAACGATTATACACATTATAAATGCATATGTGAACCGCATTCATTAAACTTTCTTTTATCGCGCGCGTTTTCTACCAAGATATTTGAGAACGCGCGATATGTCTTTTTTTATTTCAGTATTATATAAGTAAATATTTTTTTTAATCATGATTATTACAAAAGTATTATAAATAATTTTGTACTATGCTCTAATCTAAAGCTCATATTTTCACTATAAAATTGTTATGGAAGCTTTCACTTTCGCTCACATACCTAATATTAAAATATTAGGATATTATTTGGTTTCCAACGTCGAGTAACATCAATGATGATTTCCGCAATACTCATATAAACAACACTGTGTTCGCAACGCAATAATTGTTATCACATATATTTTTATTTATTTATTTTTTTGTACTTTCCATGTTGAACGCGAGACACGACGTTGCGTAACTCTAGTATCTCTATTCTAGTATACGGTACCTGGTGTGAAGGGTCTCGAGTGTTGTCCGCAGATTTCTGGGCGACCGGTGCCGCGTGCCAGTTTGTTGGGCCAGTTCTTTGGCTAGTTCCGTGCCCGTTCGTCGCTATGGCACTCCGCTACTTGGACGACGACAGGTGGCCGACAATTCACTTCTCTGACCCACTGACGACACTTTCTGCTTATTGGAATACTGGCTCCGTTTCAACGCACCTCGCTTTTTTTTTTGATGACAATATATTATAGCAATCCTTTGACCCGCATTATCTCACTTTTTTATTCCTATTACTTTATTATTATTTTTTGCTATTGCATATTATCAAAATAAATATTCCCTTATATTTACTCAGTCAACGGTAAACGTTCATACTTTTTGATCATAATATCCGGCGTCCGTTATATTCGACGTAACACGCTTTACATTATAATTGAATTAACCCAATGACCCATTTACTGCTCGACTGCAATTTTTTGCATGTATATATATATATATATATATATATATATATATATATATATATATTTATACACTATATACAATTATTTATTTGCTTTAAAGACATTTTTCTCGGTATAAAAAAAAATGAACAATAAAAGTAGTAACTTTTCTAACATATGATAAATATACCTCACCAAGTTACGTAAACAATAATTACGGCTCGTTTTATTAACGACTTTAATTATATTAAAAAATATTGTTTTTCTTTATCTTTATTTATTAGCACATCAATTAAAAAAATAGTTTATTTCATAATAGATCAGATATTCCCATAAATAAATAATTTTCAAACTAAATCTTGAAACATAGGCAGCACAATATTACTGTTAATAAAATTATTTCGAATCATATTTTCAAATAATATAATCTGGTAATTATAAAGATAAATGTGACTTTTAAGCGAAAAATATGTCGTCAGTTTCTCTTATCAAAATTTTTCATTCTTATCGCTTTTGATGATCATTACACATTTTCGAACCTTGACCTAGTTATGATAAATTCAATATTTGATTCGTCGAAAAAGATCATATTATATTTTTGTTGTGTAAAAAACATGACATATATGCATGTAAATATTACATTACTAACTATAAAGTCTCAAAATATCTACAATAAAAATAATGATTCATTCTAATTTCTAACTGAATGAACGTTTCATACTTACAATTAATAAGATGAAACTGAAACCAAACTGTCAATTATGTTTGAGAATCTGTTTTTTCAACATTTATTTTCTCTTTTCTTGGTAATTTTTGCTTGTTCGATTATCGATTTTTTCATAGTCGTTTCGAATACAATGGCATCGTTGCCGCGTTACACTTTCTAATTTCTTATTTTGATCTGTGGTGGCTTTTATTTATTTATTTATTTTTCTAGAATTCCGTTAGATATAATATTTTACATATACTCTAAATCAAAATTTATCTCTTCTAAGCTCTAGCTTAATTTTTCTTCTCTATTTATGAACACGTCTAGTAAAAGATATGTAATAAATATTATGTAATTTTTATCATTAATATTTCTGAATTAGTAATCTACATCTCAATATATAACAGATCTTTTGTGATATATTTCACTGATTTAACATTTAAAATCCGTTTTTTTTTAATATACATATATAATTTCAGCTCATAACGTTACAATTAAAATACCGTTAATGTGTTAAATTTCAGATTACATTATAATTACAACTCGATTTTCGGAAAGGGTCGGGCTAATCGTTAACTTAATTACTTAAATATTAAAAAAAAAAATACCGTAACTATCGTAATATATATATATATTCTTGTGTTTCTTCTCTTGAAAAATCGTAATGAAAATAACAGTTAATAAACATATTGTTGCTTATTACTGTTATTATTGTTGTGTTCGAAACGCTTTTTACTTTCATAAGCGAACGGTGAAAACGTGTAACAGTTTCGCGGTTGAAATCTCACTACGAAATAACCGGATCCGTTTTACTACGGTATATCTGTTATATAGAGTGTTTCGAAATCGTTAAAAATAATTGTGATAGAAATATGGTGTACATCGTAATAAAAACGTTCATTCTGTTGACAAATTCAATTCACTTTGATTAAATAGTACATTATAAATTTCTTACGTTTTACTACAATTATTTAAACGAATTGACACGTGTTTTTCTTTTAACCCTTTGCGCTCCTCTGTCCTCTCTCAGGGGACACGGTAATTTTACTATATGACTCGGATGTTTCTTCTCGGGAGACATTCGTGTTTATTGGTGATTACGGGGATTTAAGTTATTTCGGCGCAACTTCTTGAAACGAGCATGTTTCCCTGAAGTTACGAATTAGCGTAGAATATCTGATAGTCAACGCGCAGAATGGTGCGGAGCGCAAAAGGTTAAAACAACTATATCATATTGTATATTGATAACAAAGGATTATTATTATTGTTGAATCGGTTTTCTTGATGCCGTTTCGAATCAAACAATCGGATCCGATTTCGCTCGGTAATTCTCTCAATTGTCGTTATCAAGACGACCTCGATTCCGCGAATCGCACTTTATTCGTGCAATTAAATTATGTCACACAAATATAAGCGCATAACAAATATTCACTTTGTGGGAGTGTCCATGTTTTTCGATTGTTTATATCGTATATATATATATATATATATATATAATGGCATATGTTTACGGGCCAAAGACAAGGATATTTTTCTTGAGGTCGGTCAGTGTCATCATGCAACATTATATATATATATATATATATATATATATATATATATATATATAATTATGTGTGTATATGTTTATACACACAATAGTATTAGTCGTCATTCATGTGCATGTTGACTTTTACCATTTTTTTTTCTTTCGCTTCTCGTTTGAAACTTGCACCTTACATGCACGGAAGCAACTCTATGCGACCTCATTAAATCGACTTTACGAAAAATTGAGACGATATTTTCCATATTTGTGTTCGATGAGATGACTCAACTAAATATTTAAAATACACACGACAACAAATGAATCAAAACCGAAGCGAAAACTTCTATAATGCATACATAGCTTGTGTGTGTATATATATATATATATATATATATATATATATATATATATATATATATATATATATATTATATATAAAACACAAATGAACCAAACTCTAACTGGTCAAAACGATGGATTTGAATTGTTTGTTTGTTATTATTTGACATTTATCAGACCGAAACGGACCCGCACCCATTTTTCAACCAACAATGAATTTTGTTCATTATTTTCCTTTCGAAAGATCCACCGATAACGTATTAATTTCATAAAATTATAGATTAGTTCGCATCTTGAGAATTTTTATAATTGAAAGTGTCGTTATGATGTAAAATATAGTCTTTGCATATTGAACAACCGCGTTTTCGCGTATGTTCCATGCGAAATACTATATATAATGCAGCGAATAAATGAATTAGAAATCAAGTCTAAATTTCAGATTAACACCTCAAATTGTAACAACTTTGTATGTTAACGCTGGTTGAAAAGCGGACGCTACCGGTTAGATCTCGAACTGCCACGTTTATTCTTCAACATACTATAAAATATGGTATATATTATATATATACACACACACATATATATATATATATATATATATATATATATATATATATAATATGAACGAACGCGTTTGTCCAGTTTTTCGCGTTGATTCTTGCGGTGTCCTGTCGCCGTTCTTCCTGGTCATCGACCCGTTTCCTGCTTCCTGAACTGTGAAGTCTCGAGTTCTATTCCCGTAGTCCCGATTTCCCGGTCCGCGATCAGTCGAGCTAAACTGGGTGAGCCATTCGTACTGGCTTCTGCCAACGCACGCTCTAAAAACATCTCTCTTTTCACGCACACCGTCTAATTATAATGAGAAAGCATTCGAGTTTTTCTCTGACACGGCGGAAATCCGTCTTCTAGTGTTCCGCAGAAGTGTTAAAATTTAACTCGCAATGCGCCGGTAAAATTTAACAAATGCATCTGCTTCCGTTCTGCTAAATAGATTTGCCAGCACCACTGAGCTCTTAACGTTTTATCACTGTCCTAGATTTGTGAGAATGATTCGTACTCATTATATATTTACTTTTATATTATTTTATTGGACAGAAATGCAACTTCAAACTTCGTCGAATGTGAAATTAACCTTCATCAACAATCATAATAATAATAATATTAATAATAATAAAAATGAAATATTCCATTCTATGTTATACAATAATGAGCATCTATAAGTTGCGCTGGTCTGTAACAATTGTATATAACAATAGAAATATTTTTCATCTTCGTCGAAATGACGTCGAAAGGTGTCATGTGAAAAAAAAGCTACAGCTAAGAATATTTAACGTGAGCATGCAAAGTATAAGAATAATGCAAGCGTGTTGGGAATCTCGGTCGTTCGGTTCGGTGAAAGTTTAATTTATTCAAAAAAATGATCGAATGTAAATATAATAAATAGATAGATGTGCGTACAAAGGTTGGTTATTGTTGCTCGTAAAATGTCTACATAAAAAATTAACCACTAGCTAAATAATATTACTTATGCGAACGCATTCCCTTCTATCATTTATTGTGAATTCCACATGTATAATATTTGGCTTCGATATAATTGAAATATTTTTAATTTACCTATATATTATATATTACATATTTATGCCAATCATGGTGACGACAAATTTAATTTCCATAGTCTTTTTGCATACATTTAGCTGTGGTATTGCGTCAACGCATTTTGAAATTCCTTTCTATTATTTCATCACATTCAGACTTTATATACTGACTGACGCATTTTCCCACTGCAATCTAATTAATCTATTTAATGCAAATGAAGGACTTCACTTATGTTCATCCTAAATTGCATAGATTTTGCATATTTATTAAATAAATATTAGAAAGCATTGCATGTTGAATTCTACAAATTGTACCGAAGAAAACGTAAAATATTCAAGTGAACGCTTACTCTTATTTATTCCGATTCGATATTGGCTTAGAACACTTGTCCAGAGCGGCGTAAATGAGAGAATTTTGAGGTCTGTTTAATTTTGAGCATCTCGTCGTGAAACTGGGTCACTTTTCGCGTTACGACACATAGCTATATGTATAATACCATTATACGTATGTGTGCAACATCAAACGACGTTTGACAATATGCAAGTAATGCAAGCGTGCACTTGATTATCATTGTGGCCTCGCCGATGACCTCGTGCTGACTTCCAACAACTAGTAACCAACCAACCAACTACTTTGACTAGGCGTTCGCCATTTTGTTATATTATACCTATACAGTTCAAATTCCTCATTTTTTAAATACCATATAACTGACAAAACTAGCGTTAATTTCCTAACTTTCAAAGGAAATTCGTACACCTCGTGTTTTATTTTTTTTTAAACCAAATGAGGTCGTTTATAATGAGATAACTAATATTTATTGCCTAATTTATTAGTAAATCGTAATTCAATTATAATAAATATGCTCTTACTGCTCTTATTTGCAATAAATATTTTCTTTTCTACAAATATATTTTTAATATTTTCTATATACCATATTTAATTAAATTTAACATTTGATGACACGTGTCATTTGTCGTTTCGTAAAAAACTCATTTATTATGTGCATTCGTCGCTTGTAAAAAAGAAAATTATTTTTTATGTAAATATTGACACACACCGACTTTTTCCTTTTAATTTTATTAAAATATCACGCGGCGATCGTTAAATTAACATGCGATTTAATTATATTTGTTCAACATTATTATACGTAATGAATGATTCGCAATAATTGCTATTATAATTCACACGAATCGCACTATAATTTGTAAAAAAATATATTTCTTTTAACAATAGTCGCTATTTAAGTTGTAACGTTATTCATACCTAAGTACGATATGTTTTTATTGGCAAAGTTGACTTCCGATTTTTTTTTTATAACTTCATTTGTTGGCGCAACACATAGTTTTTAGATTTATTTTGCAACTTTATTGTGTCACATCGTTCGTTTACAACGTTCATTTAAACGTTGCGCAAATGAGACGAAACTTTTTAAGGACCGAACACTCTATAAGACACGTTTCTTTACCAACTTAATTTATCTCTAGTGTGATTTTTCTTATCATATTCAACTCGGCTACATCTGATAACATTCAGTTTCCATAATACATTCGTTGATAAGCCTGAATTACGTTTCGAATTGCGGCTTATTCATGAAATAGTATTCTGTTCGCTGTGCCAGATTAAAGCTGAACCCACACTAATTCGATATATAAATGCACGTTACCGGTCGGATCTGTACACGACAAACTCCACATATATAATCGGGCCACGTAATAAACACGAATGAAACATTTGAACGGATTTATATGAAATTTAAGCCACGTCGAGCAAAGCTAATTTGTGTCATAGTAACTCAAGATGAAAATCTCCAAAAAGCTGCGATGCGAGATTTTATAATTGTTTAGAGTAATGATGATGAAGTAATTGCACGCTCGTGGCCGTATTAATTAAATTGGAAATTTTGGCTGCAATCCCCGGGTGTCCTTTAGGCTCGACGTGTGGCGCATTGCACAATTGCCAATTGCCCTCACATTTGCCAAGTGTTGTTGTTGTATGGTACATATTATATCATATATAAGAATACTTTTGTACATTTGTCACTCGAGTTTAACGCATTTTTGTTATAGTTTCATGCTCGACGATATATTGCAGATTTTTATTATCGGCCTGTGAAACTGTTCCATTCGCTTGTTTCGCTCCATTGATGGCTGCATTATGTATGCAGCAACCACTGTTCACTGTTCTGTTGTTGTATGCTATGCCTGAACTCGTTCACGTCCTTATCCAATTTGTACCAGTGCATCTCAAACTTCGTTGCCATTTCCATCACCGATGCACTTTTAACGCTTTTTTATATTAAATTTTAAATAGTTATTTATATTATGACATTTGTCAATTTTTATATGTCATAATGAATATTCTTTAAAATTAATAATAATATTAATATATATATATATATATATATATATATATATATATATATATATATATATATATATATATATATATATATATACATAATACTTAACGGCTATTTTACTCACAAATTATAGTTTTTTTTTTTTTTGAGCATTGTGATTTAAAAAAAATTGATTATACATTTGTGAAAATAATTTTTACTGTGTTCATAAATCACATTTAATTAATGCTATGTAAGCGTTATTTTGTATAAAATCTTGAGCTATGACACCGTTTTCTAATATTGCTTAACTTTAAATATAAGGTATTATTTTATTTTTAGTTTTTCTGTCAACTTATAGAACGATCTTTAAACTTTACGTGTTTTTTGATGACTCAAAGACAATTATAAATAACGTTAATTAACAATATGCTTCCAGCGTTTAAAACTTAAGCAGCAATTTTAATTGTCAAGTTAATTATTTGTATAACTGATATTTTTTCTACGAATTTGTGACAACAGTGTATACTTATTTCGTATGAAATTATGCTATTTTGACGATCAAGTTCTACAATATTATTTATTAATGATTCTGATTTTATATATTATTAATAACAGTGCACACGAAAGCGGAGTTTTTGGAATTTTAATTTAAAAACGAAATCGGAAAAAAATGATAACATACGTTAACTTTCTACTGTATCTAATTAAAAATCCAAATTATAACGCGTTCTATGTATATACATGATAATTATTTTGGAAAATCAATAAACTTTTACTATTTTATAATATTTCACGCTCGACTATCATTCTAATGTAATAAATAATCCATTTATAAGAATTAACAAATCGAATGAGAAATAGCGATTTTTATAAGCATTAAAAATACATTTATAATTAAATGGAACTTGTGTATTTTGTCGATTATAATTTATAAAAATATACATATGGTTCTAATAACACTAATTTGAACTATCTTTTCTCTTTGTATCTATTATATATAGATAAATTTATTTTTGTTTTTGTATAACAACTTATATATATTACATCATACTATCAATGTATTCATACTTCGAATATATTCGCTTCAATTAACTTAAAGATATTCGTATATTTCTGGTAACTACATGTTGTACAAATCAATGTTTTTATTTTTTAATGATACGAATCAGAATATATACCATTGATGACAGAAAATCAGTTGTCCATGTCCACCAGTGACAATAGCGATCCAGATCCAAAATAGACACTACTGTTTTGAAAAAAAAAACGATGTTTTGCGTCAGCTGTTGCTCTGATGTTTTCAGAAATCACTTTTGGAACAGCCTGTAGCGCGTTTATTTTCGAGGGAAAACTTCGTCACGTGCGATTTTTCTTAAGCGGGTCTTTGACGTTACAGAAGAGCTACTAAATTAATTAACTTTTAAGCGAGTTCTACACGTTAATAATATATGTGATATAGTTTAATATGTAAATTATTAAATGGCCAAAAACAAAAAAAAAATATATTGATAAAATATAGATAATTAGTAAAATGTTAAACGCGTGCAACATTTATTCCGCCATTGTTATCAAATGGTCCACCTTGAACAGTGTAGAACAAAATTTTAACGACGCTTTCGACCTACAGTTTGTTGAACGGTGAACCGATTGCGTCACATTGCGTAACAAATGTGTGATCGTCGTGAATCGTTCGGTGCAACGTTTGTTCCCTAGGAACCAGAAAGACTCGGGTAATTTAGATGATCACATCTAATTGAGATCAAGCACTGACGTGGTCTCTCGTGTAAGATATATATATATATATATATATTGTCTTGTTCCGCTCTTGATCTATAGATACATATGTGGTATATAAAAATATATTATTATCATTAAAAAGAAAATGATATGTTACATTACTAACACAAAAAAAAAAAAAAAAAAAAAGTATTATATATATATGCAAATTCAGTGTCACTAACCGTTTTTACCAATTAACATGATTTTAGACGATCGGCTTCAGGTAAGGCCTTTCGACGAAAGCGGCTGTATAATCACGGAAATATTATCCGCCAAATCGACCATATTCGATAGGATAAGCCACGCGGACGAAAAATAAAATTATATTATAATATTTATATAATTTTAATATGATAAATAAAAACAAAGCAGTAAGTCCCGGAGTGCGTGCCAGAAGCGCGTTTACATCGCATTTATAACTGTTTTTATCGGTTATGTGAAAACTGTAAATGCACTATCTGGTACGAAATTCCAGGACTGTTTACCAACGAATTCGACGTCGTCGCCGATTTATTTCTTATTTATTTATTTACTTTATTTATTTACTTTATAATAATGTTGGTAATCCGAATTTAAAGTGTTCATTTTCGATTTCTGTTCGAATAACAAATATTTATCGCTCAATTTTCGGATGATCAACATTCTCATATATTTATTTTATTTTTATTTGTATTTTATCCACATTATAATGTAATATTGTTTATTTGAAAAAAAATGTATTTATTTTTTTTTAATGTATGATTGTAATATTTAAATTTATTTTTCCATTTTTTTTTATTTATTTTACAAGATTGAATTAAATTTTTTTTAATATTTTAATCTGTTTGTTTTATTATTTCACACATTTATTACACACACACACACATACATATATATATATACATATATAAGCCGGCGACAGACTAGAATACGCGGCTTTAATAGAGAAAACATAGACGAAACGTTCTGTGGCACCGACTTCATGCACACATGATTCTTATTAAAATCTTATCTAATCTCGCCGACTATTTTTCAGCTTCAAATCAAAGTACACCAAAGAAATAGTAAAAAATAAAAAGACACACGTCGTTATAATAATAAGAATATTTTTTTTCCGACATTCATAATTCTGATCATGAATATTTTATGTTGTACCAATAATGTATTCCCTATTAGTCAAAGGTCATCCGCGATGAAAACGTTTTTTCTTTTTCTTTTTTTTACTGCAGAACAATGAAGCCATAGTAATTTACTGGGAAAAAACTAGGCTAAAACCGTTGAACGTAGATAAGTAAATAGCAACACACACGTACAATATTTTATATTTGGGTAATAATGAACCACCGCCGTTATAAAGGGTGGCGATGAAGTGAAAAGCTAAAATATTTTTTTGTATTGAAAGATCCGACCAATGATAAGAGAAAAGGTGAAATGAGAATCATTATATTATATAATCGATGAGACGAGAGCACATATTATTTCCGTTATAGCTAGAGCAGGGGACACGTCTTCGTGTGACGAGTATTTATTTTCGGCATAGTATATAATATAACACATTGCACCGTTTGTTCCCGGCATCATAACCCAGCTTTATACTAATTATTTACTCTAATCAGTCTTTCGATTTCTTGCAAAAACGGGATTCGATCTCCAACTTTAATACGGTTCATGATATATATATATATATATATATATAATGCCAATTATTTTATTACGTAATACAATAGTTGCACTACACAATTTAAATATTGCGCAGTTATCTACATTCACCTAAGCAACAGCAAAATATTATAATAGTCTATCACTATATTTATATAGAACATACTACCTTCATTTTATTTATTTAATAATATTTATAATAATTTTATCAATGTCACACATTGACACCGTGCATACGTATATAGTTTATATTGATAAACCGATTTGAAATATTTCATAGCACACCTGAAATGGATTGTCATCATTAAAATAATTAAATTTTAATTAAAATAATCAAAAATTGTAATATATTAAATTCTAAATTATCAGACGCGATAGTGTGAAAAAGATAAGATATATATATATATATATATATATATATATATATATATATATATATATATATATAGTTTTACATAATTGGTCTTACATTGACTTGACTTTGTAGATTATAAGAAATATTTATTAAAATTACTAGTGATGACTCCCAAATCTTCATTCATTAATATATATTTAAAAAAATAAATATTTTTAAATGTTCTTTCTTTGCAAACGCTATCTTATCATTGATTAAGTCATCAGCTTTATAAAATATACTACCATATACTAAAAGTCGAATCGTATAATTTGGACTCGTAAATAATTATATATGAAACATAAATATCGAACTTTATAATATATTTGTTTTCGTAAACGTTCAGTTGGTTTATTGTAATTTAGAAAATTTTTACATCACATATTTAGATTAATATCGTAAACGACAAGAATAATTATGCATATAATTGGCAATTATTCTCCTATAAAATAAAGAAATGTGTTGCATGTAATCTGCGCTAAAATATATTAACAAATAGTTTAAATTTTTCATTATGTATTATTGGAATTTAAATTAGTCACAAATAACTGAAAATTATGTATTATTCATTAGTATAACGCTTGTCGTGGGCGCCCAGGCGATCGCCTCAGTGACTCGACTTTCTGCACGGTCCTGTATAATTAGAACTATACGCATATTAGTTTATGAAAAAAAATGAAAGAGAAAGCTTCTTTCTGTCAGAGAGATTAAGTGATGAGTCTCTTCACCTGTTTTAAAATTTGAAAATCGCTTCGAAAAACTTTTATCAAGCATACGCGTGTCCGTCTGTTTGTGCGTGCGTGCGTTCGTGCTTTTTCGTACCACGCACTTTAAAATAGAGCACAAACCGTTTAGCACTTTTTTTATATAGTATTTATAAATCGTGAGAATATTCGGTTTAACTTTTATAAAAGAAAACAGTGATTCGTCATATATTACCGTGATGAACATAATATATAGTGCATGTGATCAAAAAGTAAGGCGAATTTGTTTATAAAATGTAAATTCTTTATTAATCTACTAAATCAATTTTATCCCCTTTAAAGTAATACCCGTCCGATAAGACGCACTCTCGCCAACGCTTTTTCCACTCCTCGAAACAGTCGGAATAGTCTTTTTCGTGTCAAAACGGCGTAGCCAAAAGTCGTACGGAGCCAAATCGGGTGAATACGGTGGTTGCGGAACGACGTGAGTCGAGTTTTTGGCACAACACGGTGCATTATCGTGATGAACGAATCGAGAGTTGTGAAAACGCGTGTAACTCGGAGATAATTAAACCTTTTGACAAACAAACGCTTGGCAAATGTTATAGAATAGGTCTTAGCAACCTACGAAAAAAAAACAATTTACCCGCCTTCGGCCGAGAGTTTTAAATGACAATTTCACCTTACTTTTTGATCACAGTAGTATATTAATTAGCGTAATTTAAATTAAATTTAGAATCAATTGCCTACCTTTAAATAGACGAAAGAGTAAAAACTCTAGGTGTTGAAGATATGACGATTATTATTATTGTTGTTGTTGTTGTGCAAAATAAAATATAATAGAAAGAGTTATTATTCGTTTTTGAAGAGTGAATATTCGTAGAAAATTAATTTTAAGTTTGAAGAATGCTCTATCGCATTTGCGCTATCACTATTTTGCATCGTAAAATTGGCAATTGGGCCGGCAATAGAAAAGATTGCCGACCCCTGATTTATGAATATGATAAACTAAATGTAAAATATTTACTCGGTTGTAATTATTATTTTCGTTTTAAACAGTTTTCAGCGTTGATTTTATGTAAAAAAGAAAGTTTTATCGAATAATTTCGTTAAGAACACAAAATAGTACATTTTATTTTGATGCTTTTGTGTGATAATTTTAAAACCTTTTTGTATTTTACCGTTGTTACAGATGATGCACCATATTAACGTAATGAAAACCGGTTCGACGATGAGAAATTCTGCACTCCTAAAAATGCACACGCGGGAAGACGGATGACGAACGAAGACGATTGTATTTACCAATAAATCCAGGAAAATATATATATATATATATATATATATATATATATTAGAGAATGAAAACGTTAGTATGTTGATAAAACAATAAAGAAAAGGAGAAGTTAATTGTAGCGCACTTTGTACATGTTTGTTTGTTGATTCTCATGCACAAGCAACTCTAATCGTCCATATTGATTGTTAGGGTTGCTTTCGATTATTGCGTTGCGCGAAAAATATTCTATAATATTTACTTTTATTAAAACGCCTGAAATATGATGAAAAATTGTGTGTCGCATTTAATATTCGAAACGAATCTTTCAATTAACTTTTAGCCTTTTAAAATGGAAATATTTTGTGAAATCTGTTCGATATCTTTAAGGAATTTATATTAATGACATTAATGCGACGTCAATATTAAATACATTATATAATATTCTGAATATTGTGCTCGTTAAATAAATAATAATGACGGTTCGAACAATAAATAGTCGGAACCGGCGCCCGATAATTCATTGAAAAACATATTAATTAATCAGTTAGTTAGAAACGCGAATAGTTTATTATAATACAATTAGAATTTAGTTGTAATTTTTGAAGAAATAACGAAAAGAAAACGAGCAAACGGGCGCGATGGCAGTGTGGTTAGCTGGTTGTGTAAGATTTGAACCACAGCCGCATACTGCACTGCCTCTGCGAACGTCAAGCTATCATCATATATATGCTATATATATATATATATATGTAATATAATATATTCATTTTATTATAAAACGCCAATTACTACAACATCATTACAATTATCAGGTAAGTCTAAAAATATGCCTTCCTTATTTATTTATTATTATTATTATTATTATTTTTTTGAAATTATGATTTCAGATCGACTTTCGACGCCTTTTGTGTGGAAATCTTTCCTCGAAACTTGCAAGTCATCTCTGAAGCATCGATAAAGTGGAAAGTCTTCACCCAGGACTAATATTTTTGTCAACGTTAAAACTGTGACAAATCTCAAATTATCGTCTTACAGTCGTACCATATTCAAGTGTCGATATGAATATATTTAATAATCTACGCCATTTTTACAATATATTTCATTTTAAATAAACACTACAAAAAAATCTACGTGTAAAATCAATTAAAACACAATTTTCAACATTTTTTTTATTTTTCATAAATTGTGATCACATTTACTTGCATACATAATCAACAATCGCAATTTTCAAATAAAAAATAATACCGTAACCATTAATTATATAATTAAAAAAGATCCACTCAAAGTCAATAAACGTCATCACATAACATCGGTTTTATTTTTCTTCACTATATTCTATTTTCTATTAGAATTTAAATACATGGCAAAAACTTCGAACGATTTTAATTTTAATTTTATTATTTGGCAGTGTTTAAAGTTTCAAAAACGTCAACTCGTCATTCACACATTAATATTCTGCCCGGAACTGCAAATCGTAGAGACCAGAATCGAGCAATAATTATTCAATATCCCCTTTCTTGGAAAACGAATTAGTACATTTTGATAAAATCTGTATGTGCATTTATATTGCGCCATCTAGCGGGCTCGATTTTTACATAATCTCAAATTGGACTCTTATTGGTTGTAATATCACATATTATAGATTACCACTTTACACGCGACAATTTTCGTAATCAATGGTTCGTAACCCATTTTCGAATAACTGTTGTAACAAAATTTATTTTTGAAAAAAATCATGATTGTAGAGGAGATTTTCTTTAGACACAGTTTATTCGGAAATTTCGAATAATTAACGAATAGAATACCGAAAACACAAAAAATTCTACATTAATATTTTGATATTCGTTTCATATTTATATTATATGTAAGAATTTAAAATATTATTGCTATCATTATAATTAAAATTGATAATGAAATATGTAAGGATTTATATTTTAATTTTTTAAGCACAAATAGTCCATCGATCAATAATCGTAAAACATAATTTAACCCTTTCTAAATATTATTGATGCTGAAAAAGGTTAACGACCCATTGTAACGAGAAAAAATAATTGATCAAATAGAAGAAAGTCAAATTTCGTCGAATTAAAGTATGAACTTTTGAACATCGCAAACTTCTTATTCACAAATATTAGATTGTACAATTCTAAAAACACTCAATTGTTAGTTTTTATTCGCTTATTTTACCGAATATTAAATACATTTTTTCTTGTAGTTTATATATATATATATATATATATATATATATATATATATATATATATATATATATATTATACATTTAATATGAATAATCTAAAATTCTAATACGGCAATGTAATATTTATTTATTTTAAACGTATAAAAAACTGCTCATTACTCAAATAATATTAAGTATTACTAAACATACAACATTATTTATATTATAATATTAATTCACCGTTATATCGTACATTTACTAGTTATATACTATCTGGTGTTTTTTTAAACAAGAATAAAAAAGATATTACAATATACAAAATCAGTTTAATTTTTTTCTATACATATATTATTTTATTTCCCATTACATATCAATATATGAAATTAAAAATAAGTCAAATAAAAATTAATGGTTTATATTTATATACATGATAAAGTTTTAATTTATATTTTTATTTGTTTTTTATTATAAAATTGTTTGTAATAAAAACAAAAAATATACAAACTAATATATTGTAAAGAAAATAGTTATATTTTAAACTACTTTTAGAAATGAAGACTCTATAATGATGACCCAGTTTTATTACTAACAAAAAAGAAAACATTTTTGATACAACACTGCTATGAAAAATTAAGTATCGAAACAATAAACTTCACATATCAAAAGTGATTGCTAGTCATTTCTATTATAATAATATTAAAATTATGATTTTGGAAAAAAAATATCCTTATTATATAGTGTTTTATGCACATCACACACACGTACACATATAAAATTATGGAATATGCAATTTCAATAAAAAAAAATATTTACCATAAATGCAATTATTTGAGATTTTGTACTTTTTACAGTTTTTCTTTCATTTTATTATATTAATAACACAAGGCTTGTTACGAAATCTGTATTCGATGCTGGTGTCAAAATTTCAGAAATATTGTTGTCAATATTCAGCACAGAACACGATTAACGAAATACGCCTAAAATGGTATCACACAAATAGAATATACATTACAAATAAAGCAATAAATATAACCGATCACTTAAACAATTATCACATATTCGATTATTATTTATAAAAGCGACGAAATAATAATAATAAATAAAAGAAAACAAAATAAAAACTGAGTTAATTGTAAAATATTAAACTTTATTTTAAGTAACTTTTAATAAATATACAATGAAAATTTGTAAAAATAACGATGATTGCTAATTTGAATAATATTCGCATATTATTACACAATATACAACTAACATAATATTCTAAGCACAAAAATAAATTAATTAATTATGTGTAATTAATAATAATAATAAAAAAAACTAAATTATATCACGTAAAATTTATATATATATATATAATTTAAAACCATCGAAACTGTTTTATTGACCTTATGATTCAGTTATAACGACGCATTTTAGACTTAGTTAATCTAATTAAAAATGTATTTAATTACGCTACCATTGTAAAATATAAAAAGAACTTTGGTTTTTTTTATAATGTAAAAAATAAAATCAGATCAATTACTGTAAAATAAAAGAAACGAACAAAATGGAATCTGATCAAAACTATATTACAAATATATATTATATACATTAAAAATAATTTTAAAAATTAATCAATTAGTCAACTTGCAAAAATCATAGTCCTGCATTGGAGTTGTTATTAAAGTGAAATATGTATAGAATGGCATAATAAAGTGAATAATAGATTTTATGATAATTATAAAAAATATATATGTATGTATCTATAGTATTTTTCTAATTATCAAAAAAATAAAATAAAATCAAAACAAATAAATTCTTGTAAAAAAGCGAATTAAATATTAAATAATTGTATACATAACATATTAATTAAATTATTTTATTGAAACCGCATCCACATTATCTTTCAATAATATTACAAAAAAATTAACACAAAATTACTAAATTATTAGTATTCATTTCGATTATCGGTGAGAACTTAATATTGTACATTAAAACTATTTTAATTGTTCATATTAAAATATAATAATAGTCAGTTCTTAGATATGTATTAAAATAAAACTATATATACATATAGTATAATTATATATACTAACAACACAATTAGGAACACAAATATTTTTAATATATATATATATATATATGTGTGTGTGTATGTGTATATATAGAATTAACACTATGTTATAACTATTAAATTATGTTCCTATTTCATTGTTCGACATTATGAAGAAATGTTATAACAGTGTTTTGTATATGTAATAAACTAAAAAGTATATTTATACATATATTAAGCATGCATAAATCAGATGCATTATATATAATACTATTAAACAAAATCAGATGAAAAACTTAATAATATATGTGTTATTGTAGTGTGATTAAGTCGATGTTATAAAAGATCTGAAAAAATATGTTTATATAATAATTAGATTAACAAAGTATTGTGATAAATGTAATTAATTAATACAGAATTATAAATGCAAGACTAAAAACCAAATTAAAGGTAAAATATATAATTTCTAAATGAAGAATTATTAAAAACACAATGTTTCTTTGTGAAGGAAATTGATTCCAACTTGAAAATTAAATATGACAAATAATTAATATCGTTTAGATAAAAGCTATCACTCTTAATATATATATATATATATATATATATATATATATATATATATATATATATATATATATATATATATATATAATGAAAAAAATAAAATTATACATAATTACTACTGTTTAATATTTGTCATTATATAAATTACCAGAATTTGTCAACAAATTTAAAATTTTGAAATAATCATATTAAATAATGAATTTGAAACGTGATGAAGAGGACAAACTGAAATTAAAAAAGATATTTATTTAATTACATTTATCTTAAGATTATGACAGTAAAAGGTACAATTTTCGTCACATCTACATTACCACATATATCACAGATAAATCATCTCAATATTTCACTAAAAATATTTTTTTTATTTAGAGACGCATAAAAATCAAAATATAACTGCATCTTCTTGGAAGAAAGAATAATAACATTAAATTATATAAATTTTTCAGAATGTAATATTAAAAGCAAAATATTGTTCAAGCTTAGGAATGTAAAACAAAAAAAATATGGCCCATTTGAATATCCTTCTGAATTCAAAAAAGTCATAAAAATAATACATTATATATAAGTTTGTAAAAAGCAATATTTTTATACTGAAAATATAAGATAGAGCATATAGATCGGCAACTCCCAAAAAATGTACAGTCTCTTTTAAATATTTAATTAATTCAAATTAGATTTTATACCAAACTAAAATATTTACACATAAATTTGCATACAATAAAATAAATTTGCAATGTAATAAAGAGGTTTTCTTCAAATATATTATTATTATTGGCTATATGCTCAACGTCTAAAAGTGTTAGCTGTAAATTGATCAACGTACTGCGTTATCTGATAAAATATAGTGTGATTACAGGGAATTAGTATTATTATAGTAGTTTAATTTATTGTAAACATACAGGTAAGTGCCATGATTTATGTGAAAATAAATATAATTCAAAGCGACATAGATGATTAAAAAATTAAATATATAAGTGGCCATTATAATTTACTTAGAAACTAAATAAAAATTATACGAGGTACTATTGAGAAATATATGAAAATTAATATAAATAGAATAAGTGTAAAAAAAATTTGAATTGTAGAAGAATTAATTCATGTATTTTTTTTATAAATCTAAATAAAATTTCAATTATCACTTTTTTGCATGAGTACAAATTACTAATATATATATATATATATATATATATATATATATATATATATATATATATATACATACATACATATATATATATATATATATATATATATATATATATTTACATATATATTTAACTACCAATACTTGTTCATATTAACGTCTATTTAACAAAAAAATAATAAAAGAAAATAAAAAAACACCAGTTACAACAATACTCGTTAAAATATAATATTCACAAAATGAATACATTATCAGTCTGTGTTATTTGAACGTTATGATGGTAGATCTGCCGAATCCCCAATCGACACCTTCACTGGTTGTATATTGCTGAAGACATCTGGAAAATTTGCTAAAGTCTCGGCGAGAGCTTTCTCGTCCAGGAGAGTATCCAACAACGAAGTGTGCTCGGAATTTGCTAATTTTTCCAATGACTTGACATCTTGATTGACAGCTTCAAGCGCACGTTCCAGTTCTTCTGTCTCCTCACGTGTAGGAATATACTCCCCATTTTGTTCTTCGTTTTAAATAAATGTAAAACGCATAAAGATAATTGTAAATTACATATGATTTTTATTTAACTTGGAAATAAAATTAAAATATACCGGTGAAGATATCGTTAAAAACTGTGGATAAATCGATATTAGGATCTTGAGGAGGTCCTGTTACAGCAGGCAAATCTAATTGTGGCAAGTCTCCAGATTCATGTAACGCTAAAACCTCAGCTACAACGTCGGCATCAACTATGAAATAAAAAATGAAAGTTTTATGTATCATTGAAAAGAAAAAAATATACGTAAATTTAAATTAATACCTATATGTTGATTATCGGCTGATGGTGCTATCAACTCATTTTCACTAAGACCACCAATTCCAGTATCTTCAGAACTCTCACAAGCTGATGAATTAGAACAAACGTTTAGTTCTGTAAAAAATAAGCATGGATATCCAGAGAATAAATGCGCGAACAAAAAAAATATATTTTATATTATATTTGTATAGTAATACACAAATAACAATAAGAAATTATCAAATTAAAGGTTCAGAAGTCAAAAATACGTTGAAAAAAATATATACATACAATTATATAACCCCAAGATAACCTTTATATTTTGTAAAAAAAAAAAATAATTTATTATATACACTTGTATATATTGAGTAGTAAAAATAAATAAACTCAATGTAAACGAAAAAAGTCTAATAACATACCTGCAGTATCATCATGATTCAGAAAATTTGGTGTTATATCATTTTCTATAGCTGATGATGAAAAGAGATTTACATCGTCTTTAAGTTTTAGGAATTTTTCATTTAAATCACTCTTAACGCTTGGATCATCTTCACACATATTAAGTGATGGCGTTTTCTTACGATTCCTCTTTGAGGGTCTAATTGAGGATGATTTTGGTCGCTTACGAGCTGCTTTCTTAGGTTTTGATTCTGTATTGCGTCTAATGTGTATTTCCTGTAAACAAATATTATTAATAATATAATTCACTATAAACAAAAATAAGAACTAATATGTAAGAAAAAGAATAAGAACCTTCTTTAACATATGTTCAGAACAAAGAGGTAATTCATTTCTAAAATCAAGAACAGGTACTCTACACTGTGTATTATCACTGAACTTTGCTGTACACTCAGAAAATAATCTTTGTTCAGGATCTAAAGATATATGTGCAAGACAGAGTCTTGCACATGCTAAGGCAGGTGATGCACAACCTGGCTGAGTACATTGTACAGGTTCGATTACCCGACTACTATATCTGAAAATAAATAAAAAGAATTTAGACATACACATACGTTTATATATATATTAGTCAAAAGTTTTTACAAAGTTATAATAATGCGAAGTTCTGCTTTCAAGAGAAAGAGGAATTTTTTAAAGGAAGCAGGACATGTGTGTGATAAAGCAGGGAATTCATTTTTAGGGAGGGGAGATTAGAAAAATTTTCAAGAGATGAAGGACGTGTGATGAAATTTTAAGGAGTGGAACAAACGTACACACGCGCGCATACACACACACACATATACGCACGCGCGTATTAAAATAATTATAAATGTAAATGGAAAAAAAATAAGAAACAGAAACAGGAAATTATAAAGCGGTATTAGGAGGGAGGTAGTGATTGATGGGGGCACGCATAAAAATGTGCATTATAAAGTATTATTTATTACTTATATATTAGGAAGCGATTGAACAATCGATTATAACATTTATGCCAGGAAAAACAAACAAACCAATAAACAATACAAATTTAAATAAATGTGTAATAAAAATAATCATTTTTTTATAAGATAACTTACTTAATTCTTTTCTTATCAGCAGCACTGAGAACGCTTGAAGTGCCCTGAGAAGCGAGCAAAATATCTAATGCTGGACTTTCAAGTCTAAATCCCCCAGTTAATAACGTTTTTCTTTGCTTTCTCATTTGAGACTGAAAACAACAAAACAGCATAATTATTATAATTTAGAAGAAAATTTTTATAATAAATGATTTATATTACCTTAACAGAATTATAAAGCGATGAAGCTGATTTGGAATATTCTGAAATCTTTTTTAACTGATGCAATAAAGTAATTTTTCTTCGGAGTTTTGTTCGAGTTTTCGCTATTAAATCAGATCTATCACTGTACTCATTGCTACCATCAGAATCATAATCAACTAAAAAAAAGTATTATTAAAATAAAGTCATATACAATTTTTAAAATAATATAAAGTAAATATAAAAATATATCTTACACAACTCGTTTCCAAAATCCTCACTGGAATCAGAATCAAATTTGGTGGACGTTGTACTTAAAATTCCGCAATCGAAGAGATCACTTTCGGGTGCATGCCATTTTACTTTTGATAAAATATTTTTTGGAGGTAAACTTGATATGGACGGATTTATCCTTTGTAAAGCTTCGTGAAGAGCTGGACCGCGACCTTTTTGAGTTTTCGATGTTACAGAAAGAGATTTTCCTACGAAAAGAAAAAGGTATTCATAATATTAAAATAAATCTATATATTAGTAGACAATACGCGAAAGAATGCAATTAACGAAGTAAATACTACATTTTAGATATTAATGTAACGGAACAACGTAAGACTAGATAACAAACGATATAGAAATTTTTCTTAATATGGTGGAAAAAAAAACTACAAACCTGCTATTTTTTTAGGAGGTATTTTAATAATATTTTTACAAGAGCTAGTCGAAGTAGCATTAAAAGATCCATTAGTTGCCTTCAATAAACTCTCTTTCTTCACGGGATCGGACGTTTTTTTATCTTGACAAACGAGAACCGACTTGTTAGGTACATAATTGTTATAACTAATAATACTGCTTTTAGAACTATTATTCAGTCCATCGGTTTGAGGATTACAATTTATCGAATCTTGCTCCGACTTATTATTTTGATGAAAAGACGCAGATTCTATAGAACTTTTGTTTTGTTTCGTTGCGCATTTTCGAGACGGCAACGAATTGTTTTGGAAACTTTTGGAACTTTCTCCCGAATTTACGGGTTTATGTATGCCGTTTTTCAATTCCGACTTGGATATGTCCTTCCACAAACTAAAACCGTTAACGTGCTTGCCGATTTGAACTTTCTTCGGAGACGTCAATAGGCTACCGGCGAGCGTTTTCTTTGTACAAACGGAATCGGTCTTGTCGGACGCGACCGATTCCTTTAAAAAAGAATTCGGCGTTCTGCACGCGACGACGGGGGTGTCCACGTCGTTAAACGTGTAAACGTCTTCTTTAGAATTCGACAACTTTAAGCGGGAATCGGGAGAAACGTTTTTAACGTCCGCATATAGAGGCATTTTAAATCCGGTGGTGTATTTGCTTCGTCCGGTCGCGTTGGCGAATCGCATTTTCGTCGCGGTCGCCGTTCTTTCGACGTCGTTATATTGGGGCGTACAACGGGATTCGGACAACTGAGAGATGCCATTGTACCTAAAACATAAAAAGCGAATGCACGATTCGAATTCGTCGATTTCGTATCGCACGCGATATCGCAGACTGACTCACCCTGCGTTTCCTGCGGTGCTCAAATTAAACATAGCGTATTGTTCATTTTTTTTATAAGTAAAACGGTGCAATCGAACGAGCTTCACAATAGTAAATCTCCGTCGATATTATGCGCGTTTGGTCCCTTTAAACGCTGTAAAAAAGAACAACGTTAACGCGTGCACGTTCTCGGTCCTAAAAATATTATTTTTTAAAAGGTAATAAAAGAAAGGCGAGGAAATTCGGCGCACAAATTAAACGACAATAAATCGCGACGATCGAGTTTTCTTTCCGTCCGTGAACCGCGATAGGGATTCGTTACGTTAAAATATCGACTACAAAACGATAAGAAGTCTATAGAATAAAGGAGACGATCGGACGCGTTCGACTCGCCCGAGTTTGAGGTTATGCGAATCGACGACGGCGAGGATGCGCGCGCGCGGAAACGACGTGGAAGCGCGGGACGTCGCGGAGGCGCGTTCTGACGAGTCGAGCGAGGCGCGAGCGTCTGCGAAGAGGCTTCCGTCGCGCGAGAAACGCATCGCCGACGGTGACAGATGACAGCAGACGTCACGATGACAAGTGACAGCGATGCGCAAGGCGAGGGGATGCGGGGACTCGGGGACCGACAGAGAAAGAGCGCGTCTCCGATTCGATTACCCGACGACGACGACCGTCAAAGACCGGACAAACACCGCGAAGACGACGGCGAAGACGCGACGACGCGGAGACCGCGCGCCGCCCTCGTTTCGCCCGAAAACACCGAAAACGAAAGGGCGCCGATCGCGAACGACGACGCTCGCCCTACGTCGAGGCCGCGATCGCGCGACTCCGCCCCGCGAATACTAACGAGCGAACCGCCGAACGGAAGGCGACGTCTCCGCTCCGACTTCGCTATTTTCGACGGCCGAATATATATTTTTAATTTAAATTACGTAAATGCGGACCGGCACGAAACGCGGCCTAGACCGGACGCTAAAATTTCCCCCGTCGAGTTTTGTTTTTCGATTATTTCGACTTATCTGCGTTGACTCGAAACGAAAACAGACCGATCGGCGCAAACTGCGAAAAAACGATTAGGCTTTTTTAGGTTTCTTTTTTAAATCGTAAATTTTGGACGACGAACGCGGTAACGCGAAACGTTTTCGGAACGCTCGCAAATCAAAACAATAGAAAAAACTAAAAAAATTTTCGACGGCGATAAAAATATTGAAACGTTTTCGCGGCGATCGCGGGTGGCGGCGGAAAGGCGCGTCGCGTCGTCGGCCATTTCGGCGTCGGTGTCGTCGGCGGTTCGCGGCGGGCGCGTTGTTGTGACCAAGATGGCCGCGGGGCGGTCGCCGACGCCGACGGCGGCGACTCCTTTCTCGCACCGACGCTGCCTTCGTCGTCTCCAGGTGCGAGCCGTCGCGACGGAACGCAAAACCGACGAACCGGCAAACCGTCGTCGCGTCGCGTCGTCGGACGACGTCGGCGGCGCCGCTTCTCAAACGGTGGGACGGGCCGGGCCGTCTTCGCTTCGGACCGCGGAGTCGACGTCGACGTCGACTTTCGGCGGATCGCGACCTTCGTCGCGTCGCATCCGGCATCCGGCATCGTCCGAATTCCGAACTCCCGATTCGTAAAGACGCGGTCGCCCTCGTCCTTGCGAAACGTGCCGTCCGTTCGTCGGCGACATTGCCGACCTTCGCCTCGCGACGATCGATCGCTTCGCCGTTAATCCTAATTTTTATCGTATTCGTTTAATTTTCCGTAACTTGCGCCTTCTCCCCGTTCGATTCTGCAGTCTTCTCGGTGACGTTATCGTCTCGGCTTTTAGTCGGATGAGCGCGCGCACGCGCACGCGCATATGTTTATTTATGTTGCGAATCCGTAATTTCCGTAAACCGTCGGTCCGTTCCTTCGATCGCGGAAGGGCCGCGTCCGACGAACGCGCAAAGTTTGCGATTCGCGTGTCGCGCTTTCCGACGTGCGAGTTTTCGGTTACATAAACGTTCGCGATTTTCGGTTGCGATACCGCGCGAACGCCGTCGGAGGTCGAAGAAATTTCTATAACGTTACCGCGACGTTCTATTTTTAATTGACGTTTTCAAAAATGCGTCCTTCTTTCGATATGCGGACGCCCGAGTCGCGTTCCCTCAGCGTCGACGTTGTGAACGCGATCGACGCCCAAACTTGCCGTCGTCGTCGCCGCGATTCATATTTTAGTGCCGTATTTCTAGGTGAACGGTTTCGTCCCGTTCGCGTTCGAGTGATGTTTCTAAAAAAAATATTATCGTTTTCAGATACTACAATGTTCCGTGAAATTTGAGTGTATATAGTTATGGTGATATATAAATTATTTAAATTGATTAGATTGGACTCCGGTTAGATAAGTAATATATAGAAATATAAATAATTTTTATTGAATATCATCAAAATGACGGACACGCGCAGAAGAGTTAAACTTTACGCCTTGAATGCGGAACGACAGTGGGACGATCGAGGCACGGGGCACGTGTCCTCGTGTTACGTGGAACGACTCAAAGGCACTTCTTTGTTGGTGCGGGCGGAAGCGGACAGTTCGCTACTTCTGGAAAGTAAAATCCAACCGGATACCGCGTATCAAAAGCAACAAGACACTTTGATAGTGTGGTCGGAAGGAGATAATTTCGATTTAGCATTGAGTTTCCAAGAAAAAGCCGGTTGCGATGAAATATGGGAAAAAATTTGTCAGGTATGAAAAGAATGGCAATTTTTAGTTCTCGCGAAAGTGTAGAAATAGATTTTTAATCTTATTACAAATTTGACCAATTTTCTAAATCAGATATTGTACTTTTCTTCCAGGTTCAGGGTAAGGATCCTTCGGTAGAAGTTACGCAAGAAGTGGAAGAGTCCGAAGATGAAAGATTTGATGATATGTCAGATATCAGATTGACTATTGAGCTCCCGACTGTTGAGCTATCCCGATTGGAAGATATCAAGAAAGTTATGACAAATTGTCTTATGACTCCCGCTCATAAGGAAAAATTATCAAACGTGTTAGAATCTGAGAATTACATTAAAAAATTATTAAACTTGTTTCACATGTGTGAAGATTTAGATAACATAGAGGGATTGCATCATTTATACGAAATATTCAGGGGCATTTTTCTTCTTAATCAGTCGACGCTCTTTGAGACTATGTTTTCTGAAGATTTAATATTTGATGTGGTCGGCTGTTTAGAATACGATCCTAGTAGTTCGCAGCCAAAAAAGCATAGAGAATATTTGCGTGAACTTGCTAAATTTAAAGAAGTTATACCTATAAAGAATCAAGAACTTTTGGCTAAAATTCATCAAACGTATAGAGTTCAATACATACAAGATGTCGTTTTCCATACGCCAACTGTGTTCGAAGATAATATGTTAAGTGCTCTGTCTAGTTTCATTTTCTTTAATAAAATCGATATTGTTAAAATAATTGGAGAAGATGAACGATTTTTAACAGATCTCTTTAAACAACTCACAGACGTTAAGACTTCTGATTTAAAACGAAGAGATCTCGTTTTGTTTTTAAAAGAACTTTGTAGTTTTTCCCAAAATCTTCAGCCGCCTGAAAAGGATGCTTTTTATAAAACTTTAGTTTCATTAGGAATTCTCCCCGCCCTAGAAATAACACTAGGTGTTGATGACCAAAAAACGAAGACTGCATCCATCGATATTTTAACATATATTGTTGAATTCTCACCTTCTGTTGTTCGGGATTACACATTACAGCAAGAAAACCAAGAAGAAGTAAATAATTTATTTTAGCGTGTGTGTAAATATATATATATATATAAACAAAAACAATTAAACGCTTTACTATTCTATTGTAGGATCAGTTGCTACTAAACATTATTATTGAACAAATGTTAAGAGATCATGATCCTGAGTTAGGAGGAGCGGTACAACTTATGGGAGTATTAAGAATATTGTTGGATCCAGAAAATATGCTAACAGCTCAAAATAAATCTGAAAAGGCAGATTTTCTCAATTTCTTCTATAAACATGGTTTACAAACGCTAATAGGTAATGAAATTTTTATGCAATTATTGAATATTTATGTTTTAGCTCAAAACTTTTATTTTTCATTTTTTCAGCACCTCTTTTATCATATACGTGTGGAGAAATGCCTGCCCATGAAGAATACCATACTGTTCAACTGCTAGGTTTGGTACTGGAATTGATGTCGTTTTGTGTTGAACATCATACTTATCATATCAAAAATTGTGTTATAAACAAGGTAATGTTTGTTTTGCACGTCGGCTCTTAGCGTCATCTTTGTTTGTGAAGTAACTGTAATATTGTAATTTTAGGACTTACTGCGAAAAATTTTAGTCTTAATGAATTCAACACATACTTTTCTAGTATTAGGTGCTCTTCGCGTGATGCGTAAAATCATTGCATTGAAAGATGAGTATTATAATCGATATATAATTAAAGGAAATTTATTTAACCCAGTTATAGAAGCTTTTCTTAGAAATAATGGAAGGTTTGATCTAATATTAATATTATTATTATTATTTGTTAAAATATTGTACGTGTTATTATTTATTTTTAGATATAATTTGTTAGATTCAGCAATTTTAGAATTATTCGAATTTATTAAAGCAGAAGACATAAAATCTTTATGTTTACATGTAGTTGATGAATTTGGGAAATTATTAGAAGATGTCGAATATGTTCAAACTTTTAAAACTCTTAAGAAAAAGTATGATCAATTCCAAGAACGACCAAAGGATAGGGATCGAAGTAAAATCGTTTAAATTATTTCCATTAAATAATGGTAATTGTAAATATTGTATATGTGTTTTTTGCCTTTAGGTGGGATGACTGGTGTAACAGAAGGTGTTGTGCCAAGTATATTAAGAGCTTCAAGAAATAGACGCGACGCTCGTCAACTTGATGAAGAAGAAGAAATGTGGTTTGACGACGAGGAAGCTTTTGAAGGTGGAACTGCAGAAGACGATTCTGTAGTACCTACACCACCTCCAGCTCTTCCATCGGTTCCTGAACCAGATTTGGATTCAATAGGTATTAATTCGATATTAATAATACGCGTGTTTGTTACCATTTATTTACAGAAATCAATATTGTGGTAGATTATTTAATAGACCAGCAGTTGTTAAAATTTTGTTTCTCTCTTTCTTATTTTCTACATATTAGACATTTGGAGAAATAAGGACTAAAATAATCGATATACATAGCTTAAATTCGTCGAATGCTACTCTATTTTTACAATTTAATAATAAATATTTTTTACAAATTAAAATATGTGTATATTATATCTTTGATATGCGAAAATTCAATTTATTGTAATATGTTTTCATGTAAAATATTTCAGCATTTACGATCGAATTTATTATATTTTGACAGCGGGCTCTTTAAGGATTTTGAAAGGAACGTGATATAACTTATTTTTGTCCATACCATTTTTATACAAAAAAAAGAAAAGAAAATCCCTACCTTAATTTTTAATACATGCATCGCTTTGTATATTCTGTCAATTTAGAATTCATTTCGCATGTTTTTTTCATTATTCTTATTCAAAATTTATGATGTCCTATTTTCAATAGTTTTTATCTCGGTCCAAATCTGTAAAAAATATTTTTTTCCATATTATTTTTAAACAACTCAAAAAGTTTAAGATTCAAATTTTTCAAGTTTTATTATTCAGAATAATTACTGCGACTGAAAATTTCTTTCATTTTTAATTATTTTACGATAATTCTTAAAAATGTTACGAAATATAACAAGAAAAATGATAAACTTTCGCGCAGTGCGCGATAATTCCGCAAGTATCAGCGGCTCAAATGTCGATGTTAGAGATGGCACCAGGAATACGCAACATATTTTTAATTCAATCATTTTTTAAACATTTATTTACGATTAAATTAATTAAAATTACATTTGAATATATATTTTTGTACATTTCCATATAAATTTCACAAATTATTTTTTTTAACAGTTTAATATGTTAAGAATGTATTTAAGGAAATATTACATTAAAATTTGAACTTTATATATATTTTATTTGCTTTGTAATACTAGGGTCCTGTAAAGAGTTTATAGAAAAAAAATATTAAAATCTGACTTCAGAAACCAAGAGTAAGACCAGTTTGGCATTATTTTCGCGTGATTATCATTTTTCATATTGAAAATTTGATATCGAAATTTAAAATACTTATTTTGTTCTTCTTTTTTTATTTTAAAAATAAAATTATCTTAGTTTATGACTTCTATTTAGTATATTTGAGGAAATATTTTTTTAAATGTTATTTTATAATTAATTACAAGTTTAAATATGTAAATTTCATACATGTTGTTTTTAAACAGAATAAATATTATACATCTAGTTTTATTTATTAGAAAATAATTGTTGAATTCGGAATTTACACTTTATTATTAACTTTTTTTTAATATTCTGATTGCAAATATTTCAATTCAAAAAATGTTATCGAAAAATAATAAAAAGTGTTTTCAATCTAAAAATTAAAAAATGTGTAATGAGCACTAAACTTTAATTGCGAGATTTGAAATTTTTTTAAATAATAATTTTCAAATATTCTAATGCTTTTTATAATAATCGATTTGTCAAATAAATTTTTTTTTTTTTTTTGAAAAAGTCTCACTTAATTATTTATTATATGATAGAGGCAATTGAATATATATTTTTCTCTTTTTTATTATTATTTCACACTTTTATATAAGTTTGACTTGTTTGTTTGGATAGAATTTCGTGCACTTCCTGATGTCCAATTGAGCTGAAACTTTCAATACTTGCTCACTCAATGGCTATGCAAGAATCAATTATCAGATTTACAAAATAATTGACTAGTGGCGATTAATTATATCGCTCGTAATTAATATTATTATATTAATAATAATATAATGGTACTTTTTTCGATAAATTTATATGATAATACAACAACACGTTGTATTATCATATAATTCGATAATATAATGATGCGATTGTTATTATTAGTAATACAGTAATACAATTATTGTATGATAATCATATCTCAAAAATATATTTTTAACATAATAAATGGCATAAACAATAAGAACCTAGAAAAGGGGTAGGGAAATATCAAAAAAATATTGAGAATTTCTAATTAAATATTTTATTTTATGTATACAGTAGAAACTGCTTAATTAGATCACCACATGACACAACCATGTTACCAGTAATTTTATTATAGCGGTTTCTACTGCATTTCATCATTAATTCTCGATGTATTCCTTTATTTTCTTTACTTTTTATTTTTTTGTATTTGTGGGAGAGAGAGTTGTGTGCAGGTATGAAGTTTAGTTAGAATCTTTTTTTGTTCTTTTATTATAGGAAAGTTAATAGAAAAGAAAAATGATATTGGTATAGTAAATTCTGTTAATGGACCACATAAAGCGTCGCCAAATTCACCACCTCTACAACAATCTTCAACCCAACCATCAGAAGAAATTCAACTTCCAGATCCAAAACTCTTTAATAAGGTGTGTGTGTTTGCAAATATTTGTTTTTATATTTGCTTAGATAAATTATTTTTACTGAAAATAATGCAAATTTATTATATTTCAAAAAAACATCAGCTTTCTATTTCCAAATAATTTTATTTTAATTTTTTTTCAATCGAGGTGGAGACCTTTACCGATTAATTTTAATCTTTTATAGTCGTAAATTTATCATTTATTTAATTCTTAATATATAATAATAGTGTGATTATAAATTTTATTATATATAATATTTTTTACAGGGTCTAGTTGATTATGAGGGAGATTCAGATGAGGACGAAGATGCCCCATTAGACAACAATGATGAGGTTGTGTCTACTCCTGTAGAAAATGTGGAATCATCAGGTGGACGACCACTCACACCGCCACCTGAAGATTTAGATGCACCAGATAGTCCAACACGACTAGCAAAACGTCCACGTTTATCGTAATATCGTATATTATTAGTTCATACATATTTTACGTAATATGCAAGGTGGTTAAGGAGTGTTGGTCTCTTGTCTTTTATATAGTTCCTCCAACTTGCAATTCTTCTCGTTACCCATAACTAATATAGTGATTTTTTCTATAAAACTTAAAAAAAAAGTGTTGTGGAAATAAACACTGATCATATTTAAAACAGATATAGCATACTTAACAACATACATATGTATACGTTATATATACAGCTAAGCCTCAAAACAATATTCTTTTAGGAATTGAGTTTTAATTGCAGAAATGGACAATTATATTGATATACATATATATGTAATAAAAGTTTAGATCAAAAATGGTATATATAAAATAAAAACAGCTTTGAGGTCAGACTGTATGTACATAGGTATATAACGTGTAATATGACGTTTCCACGTTTTTATTGAATAGAAATATTGAATTATTTATTTTTGCTGATTTTATTTAAAATTAACCATAGTTTTCTGTATAGTAGAATATACGAATTTCAACATGAAAAATAAAAATCAGAAGAATTTGTATTTTTAATAGTAAAATAAAAAATATTTTTATGAGGTTTTGTATGAGAAGGTGAATGAAGAAAGTGTATATTATCTTTTCAAGATTTTATTAAAAAATATTAGTCCACATTGCCGTCAAAATACTTAGTTTTTAAATTTTCGTAACCCTTGTATTAAGGAATCAGAGGTAACAAATGAGATATTTAACTGAGAAAAATATTAGGAGTACAAAAAAGAAATAAAAAGAATTCTTGAATTCTCCTCATTTCATTTGCGAAAACTTACAGTCACTTAGTAAATTATTAGGTTTATTAAAAATATTATATTTTGTACTCCGTTTCACTTTTTATATATAATACTATTACACTGTTATACTTTTTTCATGTAAGTAATTTTTTATTTTTAATATTTGCGCTGCAATTATAAGATATAGTCATTTTGATGTATGTAAAGTATTTGTGAATTCGATTATGCGTAAAGTCGAATATTAGATTATGTACATATCAAAATGCAAGATTATGTTGATGAAATTGCGTGCGCAATTGAAATTGGACGAAATTAATTGTGGATTTTATTGTAACAATGTTATCTTATATAATAATAAAAAAAAAAACAAAAAACAAAATTTTCTGAAATTTGTAAATGCATTTTCTTTTGTTTCGTATGAATATCGACGTGGATAATGATTTAAAATAAATATTAAAAGTCATCTTACAATATGTGTTATTTTTTCTTGATATTACGATATAAACTGATGATAATCACTTCATTATGAATTGATTCAGTATTATTCATTTAGTTTTTTTTATTGATGACATCTATTATTAATATGATAAATGATCATAGGATCAGCAGTATAGGCGAACTTTTAATTGTAAAGCTTTTGAATGTTAAGATGTATGTTTTTAACTTATTTAGTTTGGTAAAGTGTTGGTCAAATGATTATTATGTTCGAAATATATTAATATTGTCTCATCGTTTAAATCAATTTTGCTTTTCCAAATTTGATAGTCGAACATTATCAATGGCATCGTTCTCCATATGCCGGTAATTTTATTTCTATAAGAAAATATATTTTGAGAGTTTTGTAATGAAATATATAAACTTTTACTTTCTAATATCAACAACAGCGTATATTATATCAAAATATTAATTCCCGGAACACAAAAAGTGTTAACAAGATTAAAGCAATAACCAATTGATTTACCACTGATCAGTAATAAAATTAAAATACTATATTTTGAAAATCTATTGCACGAAATTAAAAAGTAAATGATGCATAGACAACATCAGATGTTTTTATTGATCTTCAATATTGCCTCCATTCACATATGCCGCATTTTAAATTATTCTACATCATTACAAATAAATATTAAATTGCAGCTATATAGAATGATATATTTATTTCTATGGAATAATTAAATTTGTAGAAATTGTTTTTTTCCAACTCATTACTTATATCACTAGCAACGTGAATTATGTCATCATTTAATGATTCGTTATTTTGTTATTTTCATCATTTATGTTGAATTTTCTTTTTGTAATCATTAATAAACTTATGTGTATAGACTTTCTTCAAAACATCTCATTAATAATAAGTCAGAAATAATTAAGTGAATTCAGGTTAATATTTTTATTATAAATAAAATAAAAATATTCATCGATACATGTAATCAAACGGAACGATTTTTAATCATCACGTTTACACAATTAGCACGTTATCGACATATTGAAATATTGACAATATTGTATATTATATTCATTATATACATCTATAATACAATATAACTTTCGAATTATGTATTTTTATATTTTGTCATATAACGATTGCTGATTGATCATTTATTAAATTTTCATATTGTTTTTAAAGCTGAAATGTTATGTGTTAAATGGTATATTTATAAAGACATAATTACTCATTTTAGTACTTTTAATACCAATTTATTCTTTGTTTACTAAGTTGGGTCTTAACTTTTTTACGTCTTAATTGAAGTATTTAGTTTAATTAATGACTGCCTATTTGTTAATACATCTGCAAGTGTTCAACCATTTTCTCATATATTGCATTATGAACACGTTTATATAGAAATACCCATTGCATAACATTTTTCATATCATTCATTAAGATATATGAATATTTCGTATAATTACAAATGTAAAATAATATTGTATATTCTGTATATATTGATTTTTTTTTATATCAATTATCTTAATATGTTTATGCATAGTTCATATATATATATATATATATATATATATATATATATAATTATGTTTGTATGTACATATTATATGAATAAATAGCAATAATTAATTGATACTTTATGTGCTAACAAGTGCGGTTAAATTTAAAATAATTATCAGGTGAACTTTAAAATTCAACAAAATATCATTTTACTAAAACTTATACAATATTGTCAATATAAAATAATTTGGTTGATAATATAGAGTATGTTTATGGCGTGTACCAAATTTTTCAATGTTTTGAAACATTTCTGTATTGACATGTACCAAGACAAATTAATCAAAATATACGCTATTATATTTAGTACATAAATAATTTTTGTATACAAAACGAAAATTATGTAAGTTAACCTGTAAATTTGAATGAAAAAAAAATAAAATACGCTACGATAAATCACATCGCGATATGCGCATGTTTAGTCAATTTTTCCTTCGTTTAATTAAATAATATAACTTAATTTTCAATGAATTTCTTCGTTGTCTAATATTTTTTTATTGTTTTACTGTATCTTATGAAGCTTAAGTGTATAATATAATTTTTCATTAATATAATTACTTTTATTTTTTTTTTCACGTAAATGTAATACATCTTGTTAATTTCCTTTAGTTACGAATTACCTTTGTGAAATTAGAATTTTTATATCAGAAACTTAGTTTAAAGGGGAAAAAATGGGTATATATATATATATATATATATATATATATATATCCATTTGTGTGTGTGTGTGTAATGTATAATATATTATAACTACACAGCCTATATTGTATATAAATGCTTTCTGAGGTTTTACAGATGTATTTTTATATACAATAAGCAAAATGAGAAATAGATAATTAAATGGTTTTTATATAAACATTTTGATATATATACAAAATTAAAAAAAAAGAAGAACTTTTTTCCACTAACATTTTCAGTTTATATAATAATAAATAATTAACATTGAAATACGCATTTTTTGTTTTGTTTCATTAAATATATGGAAGTAATGAATCATCATGTTAATGATTTTTATGAGAATTATGTCTTGTTTCTGGTTTACTGAAGGCATTGACGAGAGTTCTTAAATTTTATATTAAATGCTTTTATATTTATATGTAATAATATAAACCATGAATCTGAAGAACCAATTAATATTATTACTTAATAACTACAATGTTTATCTAGAAACTGTGATCTCTGAAAAAATCACTTTTACTAAATAATACGTTCTCTTGTGAATTGTTACTTGTCTGTAAATCTGGTTTTATTTTTTTCAGTGTTTTAAGATTAAGTTATTTTATTTGTCTTTGAAACACGAAAGATCTGCTTTTTTCTTTGATTGATTGAATTATATATGGAGAATTTGAGGATTCATTTTTATATTATATATTTTTTAAATACTTGATGTGTAAATTGTGTAGAATTCTTTGTTTTACGCATAGACAGAATATTGAGTAAAAAATGAATTCTTTAAGTGCAAATATTTTTTAATATTTTAGAAACAGATAATGTCACACAGAATGTTTATAAATTATAATAATTATGATAATAATTATAATAAATTGAGAGAACTGCTGTAATATATGTGTGCTTAGCGAATGTTTTTATTATACTTCTTATTATGTATAATATTTAGTTATTTAAGCAGCTAAGCTATTTGAAATATAGTAAGGAATTTGATTCATGTTTATTATTTGTAAACACAAATTCCCTTTCCTTTATATATATATATATATATATATATCCTTTATCGTCTTTTCCTATATGATTCTTTAATTCACAATTAAACATGTAAGTCGACAAAGCCTTACTTTATAGCTTATCTACTACTTCAGACCTTAAACGTTTAGCCAATGCTTTGCGTAATTGTAACGAAGAATCTGGAATTATTTGTTTTTCAGTTATTCCATGACTCAATACGAGTTGAGCGGTTTTTGCAGATTTTGGTCTAATAGAAGGTTCTAAGTTGTTCTCTGAAGAGTCATTCAATTGTTTTTCTCTTATTTGTTTTTTAAGTGCTAATAGTTTATCACGTTGTTGCTTTAAATACTGTTGTCGTTGTTCAATTTCCTGCAAATGTATAATATTTTGAATTTATTTATATTTTTTATATTAAAATATACTAGTTTTAATTTTTCTCTGGATTATTAATAATTTAAAAATTAACTTGGGCATGGACATATTTAGAGTTATTACGTTCAGCTAATAACCAGCTGACAAATGTCAAATTTAGTAGATATAGTACATAGAGTGATTGATTTTTATTTTGTTAATATTAATGTTATTTAATGATATTAAGTTGGTCACGTTTGATGTGACAAGAACATTACTACATTTCAGGGTCCCGCCACCTCTTCGTTATGCAGAAGTTTCTAGAAATCATGGGGTCCACGTAGAAGATCGAGATATAAAGGAAAAGTTTAAAACGAGCTTCTCTTACATGTCTCACAAATATCCAAATTTCGGTAAGAGCACTATTGGATGGGAAAAATATTGGAAGAATGTCGTCAAGAAAACAATAGATAACTATACTTCAGATAAAAATGTCATTGAATTGATATCATCCGACCTTATTAAAATTTATAAGACTGGACACGAATGGACTCTCAGCGAAGATGCTATAGACCTACTTAAATTTTTAAACGGAATCAAAGTCAAAATTGGAGTTATATCAAATTTCGATCCCAGACTTGATACAATATTAAAACATAAAGGCTTGAGTGAATACTTTGAATTCATTATTAATTCATATGATGCTAACTGTATGAAACCTAATCCCAAAATATTTGCTCAAGCATTAAAAGCATCTAATATAAAAGACATTGCTAGTTACACAGCTTTACATATTGGCGATGATATAGAAAATGATTATAATGGTGCTTTGGCATCTGGATGGCAAGCAGCTATTGTTAACAAAAATAGTTCAGTTACTAATGACAACAGTAATAAAATTAAACCAAAATATGTGTTTTCTAGTCTTGGTTTATTGCATTGTTACTTTAAAGAAAATCCAAATATTTTTGTCTATTAATATATATTCTCAAAATAAATTTAAATTGTTCCATTATTCTATCGCTTTTTCTTTTTTATTTTCCTATATAGAATTGATGATGTTTTAGTAAAATCGTTTTTATTAGTTATGGAATTATAACTTTTTACATTTTACTTGATATTTTTAGTTCAGTTGAACTATTAATATGTGTAAATCTTTATACAAATCATAATATTTTGAAATAAAATTCATATATAATACATATATCGAAAATTAATTACCTCTCTTAAAGGTTTTGCATGAGAACTACTCTCTTTTAATTCATCTTGACTTTCATCCTTTATATTAGCATCATACTTCTCTTTCGAACCACAGGAATGAACAACAGTTGTGGAATCAATTTCGGCTTCTTTTGCAAGCAAATGTTTTTGAAAATTATCTAGGGCCGACTTTAGAGTTTTCTTTTCTTGCTGTATATTTTCAACTGCAATCGGTTCGTTATGATTATTTTGATCAAATTGGGGGTCTTCTAAAGTCAACCTAAACAAAAATATTGTTATAGAAACTATATATATATATATATATATATATATATATATATATATATATATATATATATATATATATATATAATTACTTCTTAATTTCCTCCATAACACTTTCATCTTGATATTCTATGTTGTTATCTGTAAAATCATCATCTGGTAAATATGAATTAGGTGTCATTCCACTGCGTCGCTCGATTAATTCTAAAGCCTGCATTTGATATGTGCAAAAACATTAACCAAAATAACATTCAAAAAACTTATTTAATTTAAATTAAAATAACAACTTGTAATTGTAATTCAACATTTCTTTGTGTCATCATTTTAGTAAAAACATTGTAATCGTTAGCAGCCCATATTTGTTCAAAAAGTCTTTGATGAAAATGCAGAGGCAAACCTCCAATGTTATCTTTAGACATTTGACAAGCCGTTTCAAATTGTTCAGGTGTTATTCCAATATCTTCCATATATGATCCTAACATGAGATCTACCTATAATAAAATAAATTGGCTTATAATCTTTCAATTTGATTTAGAAATATATTTCTGATTAGTTGTCAAAATTTAAGAAATTTTCACATGTATAAAATTTGATTTTTTATACTTATTTGTGTGAAAGCATGATATAAAATGATGTTAAATTTGAAAAAAAAAATAACTACTTACGAGATTCTTATACTCTTCATGTATCGATAAATACTCTTCTTTATCCACAATTTTTCCATTATCAGCAGGTTCGAAAACTAAGTTTTTTTTATACAAAAAAAAAATATTTCAGTAAATTATATACTGTAGTTTATGACAATTTTATATTTATTCATTAAAAATTAAATAATTGATCTTGTTCATGAATTTTACTTAGCGATTTCTCCTCAATAAACGTCTGTAATGGAGCGTTCCAAACAGGACCATGTAGAAACCCTACTAAAGAGTCGAAAACCCAAGCCGAATCCTCAGGATTCTCCATCGTGAATGATAAGACAGTATACTGAGTTTGTATACAAATCGTTGTAGCTATGGTTACATCAATATATTGTCATAATAGTCGGGTTTTTATTGTTTGGATTTTGTGCATAAAATAATATTCATTATATAATATTTATAATAAGATTTTAGCAGTGAATGGCGTTAAACACGATACGGTTTGAATTTTGTAGTAATTTAATGAATATTAGTGGAACTTGTTTAATATCATGAATTAGAAATTTTCTATGAATCATAAAATAATATGTGTATATTCGTGTGATAGTTAATGGCATGTTAATTTCGTTCATTTAAAATGATTTCAATTATATATATATATATATATATATATATATATATATATATATATATATATATATATTTATATATATATATATATATATATATATATATATATATATATATATATATATATTACTCTCCATAATTTAATAATGAAAAGACAAACTATTATTGGATATTGATTATGAAGTTATAATTATGTATCATTCTATCTAATGACAAAAATTAAATGATACTGATATTTTCTTCTTCGGACTTTGTTACACAATTTTTCCCAAATCATTAACTGGTGACCATTTTGACAGCTGACATTGTTTTATTATTATTGCACTCTTATTTAATTTATATTGTTTGATGATTAGTTTTTCTGGTATAAATCTTAAAATCGATTTTTCGACCACTTCCCAATTTCCAATTGAGCTGAGATTCTGTATACTTGATAATATGTGAATAAAAAAAACCAGCAGATTTATATATTAAGTGATAGATTAAAGGCAATTAATTAACTAAAATTTCACTGCATTTCATTGTACTCTTCGGAGATGATTCTGAACTGTAGATCATGTACAACTAATTTTTAATATTCAATTTTTTGATGAGGATCTGAATCCATTATCACCTTCAGGACATCATCATCTAATTTTTGTGGTTCATCTTTTCATGCGACATCTGTGGAGTTTCTATTTCCATTTTTAAACTTTTTGAACTATTCATGACAATTGTTTAGATTGAAGATATTTTCGTAAATATCAGTAATTTTTTTTTTACTGCATCTTTCACTTTCAATCAACTCCGCCAAGGTCGGTCCTAAGCCCGGTTGCAAAAGAAGGAAAGCCTTCATGGCAAGCAAAGCGACAATGCGGTTAGTGGTATTTTTCAATCATATCTCAAAAAATGGCAACAACTCACCAACAAATTTCAGATTAAACTTGGGCGTTTTCCAAAGGCGACATAAGCTGTCCTTGTCTCAATAACGTAAGAAGAGGGCAAAGGCTACTTATAAACAGATGAGCGAATTAAAGAAGCAAGTCAAATTTGTTTTGAAAACATCAACATCGGAACAAAGACCGGTCGTAATCAACAACTCGACAATATATTTAAGACTCGTCGAATCGATATTGTCTGTGTCCAGGAGACCAACTGGAATGAAACGAAATCAACATTGCTGAAGGCGCGAACTACTTTATATGCAATGATGAGCAATTATATTAAAATGACATCGGAATTTACATGATAAGATCGTTGAAGTGCTTTGCGTCTTAGATCGTTTGAAATCTATCAAGATTGATGCGAGTTTGGTAATCCTACAGATTGTAAGTTCTTATGCATCACAGACGAACTGTAGAATGGCCGAGAATGATGAATTTTACAAAAGATTGGAGCTCGCCTACAATCAACGGAGGAGGCCTAAATGTATATAATGGTATCAATCGTAAGGGATAGTTGATACCATAATGGCTTTGGATATGAAACTGAAAATGAAAATGGTCAGCAGATATCAAATTGTGCTGAAAAGCTCAATTTGACAGTGGTCAATATATTCTTCAAGAGAAGACAATCGAAGTTAGTCATAACACAAATTGACTCTATTCACTCGACGACGCGATTAAGCATGCTATTGTCGTCAAGGTCATTCCATTCGACCAAACAGACCCTCAGCATTGGTTGTTTGCGATAAGCTTCTTGGAACCTGGAACCCGACAAGCGAGAAGGAAGTCTGATGGTGGAACGAAGATGTTCAACGTGCGTTCAAGAAGAAGGAATCCATCTACATCAATTATAGAAACTTAATATAAATTACTGTAATCGGCAGTCAGACGCACTATAGCTATTGTTAACGTCGACGAATCATCTTTATGATCGTTTTGTTGTTGATTTTAGTAAACTTTGTGATGGACTAGTTGCAATTTTTAGTATTCACTTATTAACTTTTCCATTGAAAAGTTAATAAGTGAATTAAATATATTGAATTAAGAATCAAATCAATAAAAAAGTAGTGAATAACGTCCACGTCTGAATTTATCATAGATTGTTATAGTTTTCGAAAATACATATAGAAATAATTAAAATATATTTTTATAATAGAATCAAGTTTCACGCATAGTAGTATTGATGCATTTTAGTATCGATGCATATGATTATGCATCAATACTATATTGTAATTTTGTAACTGACGTTTAATTGTAAGATTAACAATTATATTGGAAAATAAAGAAATTAACAATAATAAAAATCGTTTTTAAAGTTACGATATTTGCAAGCATATACAAATTATAGGATACTAATATTTACATTTAATTGAAAATTATGCTGTAGATTACGATGCAAATTTTAATACGTATATTGTTTCCAAATAAATATATAGTTTTATGCGTCGACGACAAAATTATTTTTTTTACCGCTTAAAATAATAAATAAAATATTGATTATATTTCGTCATACTGCCGCGGTGCCGTTATGCGTCACGTATGACCTTCCGTAATTCCGTCGTTGAAATACCAAACTATGTATTCGATTTATTATTATTATTATTACTTTAAATCGTAAACGAACGCATATAATTTGATAATCGTTTGCGACAGTAACGCGTTTTACGTCGATAAATAAATAAATAGCTAATAATACAAATCTAATCGAATATCTATAAAAAATATATGATGAAATATTAACGAAACATTAGAAAAATTGTATACATTTTGCGTTTTTATAAATTATATGCAAGTTTATGAGGATAGTTCTGACCAAGCGGTGAATGTTCGCGAAGACTTTTCTATATGACGTCAGCAAAATTCTCATTATTTCCGTTAAATCAATAGCTTCTACGAAAGACGTATGAGCGTGCGCAGTACAAAACGGTACGAACGGCATTTTTAAGAAACGAAACAATTTGCCGTTTTATCGATGACATTTAAATATATATATATTATTTAAAAAAAAAAATACGTATCTTAGTATAAATTTTTCATTATAATTAATTATAACGAAATATTATTCGCGGAACTATTTATGCACCGAGCGTCGGAGGAATACAATCGACGTCGACACAAGTCTATATAAGACGCGCATTGCGACCGGAGCGTCAGTCGAGCTTCAGGGGCCGAGGCGAGAGGCTGTTAGCGCGCGTAGCGCTCACGACCGGTGCTGCACTTGCCGCATTTCGCATCCCATTCTTCATCAGGTGTGTGGTTGTGTGTGTGTAATTAACCGCTTTGTCGCACGCATGTTGGATTATTTGTCGCCCGTCGACGCGGACGATCGCTTAGAGATCATAGAGAAAGTTCTGGATTCCAAGATGGCGGACGCGTCGGAGAGCTGCGATAGGAGCACGGAGGCCTTGACCAAGTGGATAGACGACGTGCGCTGCAAGAGCGCCGTGTTTCGCAGGCGTCGTCGGTCGGATCTGCGCGCGATGGCCATTTTGGGTCGCACGCTTCGCAGCGCGGAAGACGAGCTCGTCAAGCGACAGAGGACTCGCGCCAAGAGATGGGCGCGTCTACAGCCGCTGCTGGCGCCGTCCCCCGCGCCGCCGCCCCCCGCCCACGACGACTACTGGCACTTAGAAATGAAGAAACTCGACGAGTTTTTCGACGACCTGGACAGCGTTCGCATGACGGATCTCAAAACGTGAACTCTAAATAATACAATATGTTAATACACTAAAGACTGCTAGTCTAATAAGCGCTGTGATTTATTTCAACTAGAATATGTAATGTTTCAACTAGAATATGTCGAGTCGATCGCTCGTGTTATGTTAGATGTATTTTTGTATTGCAGCCTCTTCGCCTCGGCTCCGGGGTTCGATTGTTGTCGGCGCTTCCGATCGCCTTCCCCCCAGAGCTCGGTGCGCGCTCAGGACTTGGTTTGTACCGTTCTCGTTACGCTATAGTTATTATGATATTTATTTGTATCGTCGATCCTCACTATGGTTCATATTGAACCGTGCCCGTATTGTAATTTTATATGAAAATAAAATTTTTCGTTACTCTGACTAAGTCTTTATTCTATCTATCCTTCTTCTATATATATGTTTTATGTGTTGATTTTGAACTTTCATGAGCGGGCGTTTCGTGGGCGTTCGCCGGTCACGGAGCGACGAATTCTATTCCGCCGACGACGGAGTGACGAATTCGTTCCGAGGGCTGCGACGATTCGGCGCGCTCCCAGTAAGTTTGCTTTCGACGAAAGCGACTCGTTATCTTATGTATTTTATTTACTTTGCCGACCTTCGAGGAGGGGGTCGGTTAACTTTCCGTTTTCTTTGAGAAGTTTCAGGGGTTTTTAAGAGGTACCCGTTTTAAACCTGGAATCGCAACCGAAGGCGGCTCATTTGTCGTTTATGTTGTTGTAGCCTCGCAGATTTATCTATCTATCGCTATATATATATACACGCACGCACGCACCGAAATATGGCCGATTACGAATGACTTGCTGTCATAAGTATCATTATTTACAGTAGTTTCTTTAGTTTTTCTCCCGTTGAGAGCGGGAGATTATTGGTTATTATAGTTTTGCAGATTACTCTACCCTATGTAGTAAAGTTAAAGCGGACCGAGTCTAGAGACCTGTGGAAATTGAGTTCGCGTTCGCAGTTGCGCGCGCACGGTCAAAATTCAACCGGAAGATAAGTGAACATGTCAGTTAAAAAAGTTCGAATCTTACAATGTCCTAACTTATTCGTATGGGGGAGGGGGGTTCGATTAATCTAAGCGAAATGAGTTTGCAGAAAAGCCTGCACCTTACGATGCCGCTCAATGAATGAAGAAATTTTAATTCCCGTTTTGGTGTGCCGTTTCGTCAATAAGTATCATTTTTTTATTTGCATACTTTTACTTCTCCTTTCCTTGATAGGAAGGGATTATCTGTGTTCGGTAGCTTTTACAGATAATGAATATGTATAATATATATATATATGAAGAAGTTTATTGGTACCGTTCGAGTTGTTTCCAAGGATAATGAAGATTTTAAAATAAGCAGATCTGCATATGCTTGGCTTACTTTCGCAAGTAGGACGTCTCTTTCGTTTATAGTTGTACTGTTAGTTTTATGATCGAAAAGCTGTTCGACTTAATAAAGGGAAATCGTAGTGCGGCTTCATTATATGACGGTACTTTTATAAGTATTTCAATACTTTGCTCCCTCCTACTGGGAGTGTTATTTGTTGTATTAGAGTTTTACAGATTTAGGCTGATCTCGCTTGAAAGGATATGGTATTTGAAATGCAAATCGCTAAGGAAATATAGGATATCTATACAACTATAAAGCGAAATTTTGTAATGGGATGTCATTTTTTGAAAGCGATATCTGAGCGTCTTTGAATTGCTGCTATGATTGAAATTTGAAGAAATTAATGCCGATTGCGAATGCAAGCGTCGCTTGCGATTCCGAATCTCCATGGTGCAAATTTTATTTTTTTTATAATTTGTATAAATACGATATCTTCAACGCTTTCTGTAGACGAAAGCGAACGGAATGGTCTTTTTGTAGTAGTTTGCAGATTCATTATAGAATTGGATCACTAAGAAGTATTCGTATGAGATTAAATCGAACAAATTTTGGCTTGAACTTGAGTGGAAATTGGAAGTGCGAGATTTCAGACTCACACCCGAGCGTCGTATATGTTTAAGAGAATATTTACATAAATTATATATTCCTTCCCTGCTCCTGAGGGAGCTTCACCCTCTTTTTTTTTTTATTGGATTTGCAGTTTTAAGGCCAAGCAAGATAAGTTGACATTTGAAGACAAGTTCAAGATCATTTTATATTAAGGAGAAGTCGGTAGGCGCACCATACTTTAATCAGTTACCAGAAAGATTGCAATTTTTAGTGATCATATTCCTAAATTTCCGTTTTTGGGACTTGTGAATCTTCATCGTTATTATAAACATTGAAATATTTTGGAGACTTATTGAATTTTACAATCTCTTCATAGTTGAGTATTAGTATACTTTTACTTTTGTGTAAGCTCCCTTTTGAGAGGGGGTGTTATCTATTGTTAGTTTTTGCAGGTCAAGTTAAAATTATACAGATTATATATATAATATATAGATATATTTAGTGTGCGGATGAATTTATCTTATATTAGGAAGAGCTTTATTTGGTTCTTTTGTCAACATTTATCACTTTGGAGAGAACAACTTCAAATTATGTCGACATCAATGAGGTTTTGTGAAATTGAAACTATTTTTAAGAATAATTACTTTGACGTATAAGGCGAGGTTTGAAAATATTTTCCTTCATGTTTATTTTGGGGATGTGGGGGGGATAGACTTAAGTTTTTGCGAGGTTTTCCAGATTTCATTCTCTTTAAATTTTTGGTATGTCAAGACAATCCAAACATTAATGGAGAACGAGCGCTTGACTAATTTTATCATCAATAAATAGTTTAAGTGGGCAACACGAAGATATTTTTGAACAAAATAAGTACATAAAAAAATGTGACAGTTACCTTAAGATGATTATTCTACAAAAAGGTCCTGTGTCATCGAAATTATGTAGTTTGAGAAAAAACAAAATATTTGATTATTTTCAGATGCAAATTTTTAAATTGGAGATTTTCTTATAATAAACAAAACCGGAATATCAAGAGATTTTATGGATAAGATTTAGCAATATTTTGATTGCTGCCAGTCTACTTACTTTAAATACATTCGTATTTGTTTTGTGGAGTTTCATTTCAGATATATATTCAAATAGTTTGCAAGTTTCACATAAATGTGTATTGTGAGTTGAAGTTTTAAAAATTAAAGTTTTCACCAGTTGTAGGCGGTTTTTAGTTTTTGTGATGTAATTTATATTAGCGTGAAGTTTTTAAAATATCTATCTTAAAATTGATTATTTTTAAATTGGGTTTGTGTTTTGTGCCTTTACCCATATATTTTCAGATGTAGTTCGACTGACTGCTCGATTTGTTTTTCATAAATAGTTTGTGCTGTTTTGAATTGCTACATATTTAGGTAAAAAGTTTAAATAAGAATTGACAATTTCTTAAAAGATAAATAATATATTTTGATCTTGTATAATGAATTTATATGTTCATATTTGTGTAATTGCTATACGATGTACCAATTTTCTTGTTCGAGTATGTAAAATATTATTTATGCTCACAAAAAGTATTGCAGGGAAAACACTTTTAGGTCTGTACAATATATACAAATCACTACTCTTTTTATTGGAATATGTCAGTTTGTCTACGGTGCGAAAATCGGCATGCAGTTTAAATTTGTCTTATCTAAGTTTTTGGTGCACCTGGTGTTTGTTGTAAACGAATATTGAGGAATCGTATACTATCATTTTATTCTAAAGGTGGTATCTTACTTTTTTCCTTTGCACATATGGTTCGTTTTCTCCTATCTGTTTTAGTGGTAGGAGTATTATGATGATATTTGGGAGAGAGTTAACTATTTCTAGAAATAGAATTGTTTCTTTCTGATGAAATCTGATGACTGGTTTTTACTATTCAAACAATCTAGAAATATATTATACTTGAATTTGACTGCAGTTTTTGATTTGGAATGAAAGAGACTGCTATTTGCCGAATAGAACACTATTTGGGAGCATATTTTTTTTTTATAAATTTCCCGAGTTTTTATGAGGCGCAACAAAATGGAATGAAGTTGAGAGCGGATTTTTACAGGCGAATTAAGATTTTCGAAGTATATGATATAAAATTCACTTATTTTTTGAGGCAAATTGCTCGAACGTTCGAATTTATAAGTGATATTTACTATACTCAATAACTTCAAGTATCTTGGGATTTGTATTTATAACAACATATAGACATCTTTGGAGCATTTGGCGATTTTACATCGTGCGATTGTGCGATAGCCATGCTATTCCTGTTTGATGGTGTTTTGATCTTATTGTGGAGGCCGAGAAATATTCCTCGTAGTAAAGTTTAATACCGATTTGTTATATAAACGTATTATAATTATAAATGTTAAATGAGTACAAGATTAGCGAAGATCTGATTGTTTTCTGGACAGTATTAAATTTTACATCGATCAATCTTGTCCATTAATAAAATTCTTTTGGAAAATGAAAGTTGATTTGGCGGTAGTTCTGGTAAATTTAACGTTGAATTCTTCAACTGGTGGCTACAACATGGGATCGGGAAGAAGTATTCAGATATTACCAAGTCTCGTTATTTGTAATGACGTTGAAATTTATGACTGTCTGCAATGGCGACAAGCATGAAGCTGACTGACTACAACGTGGGATTCTGGTGGCTGACTGCGGCGTGGGGTTCTGGCGGCTGACTGCGGCGTGGGATTCTGGTGGCTGACTGCGGCGTGGGATTCTGGTGGCTGACTGCGGCTTGGGGTTCTGGTGGCTGACTGCGGCGTGGGATTCTGGTGGCTGACTGCGGCTTGGGGTTCTGGCGGCTGACTGCGGCGTGGGATCTTTGCGGCTAATTACAGCGTGGGGTTCTGGCGGCTGACTGCGGCTTGGGGTTCTGGCGGCTGACTGCGGCGTGGGATCTTTGCGGCTAATTACAGCGTGGGGTTCTGGCGGCTGACTGCGGCTTGGGGTTCTGGTGGCTGACTGCGGCGTGGGATCTTTGCGGCTAATTACAGCGTGGGGTTCTGGCGGCTGACTGCGGCGTGGGATCTTTGCGGCTAATTACAGCGTGGGGTTCTGGCGGCTGACTGCGGCGTGGGATTCTGGTGGCTGACTGCGGCGTGGGATTCTGGTGGCTGACTGCGGCGTGGGATTCTGGTGGCTGACTGCGGCGTGGGATCTTTGCGGCTGACTGCGGCGTGGGATCTTTGCGGCTAATTACAGCGTGGGGTTCTGGCGGCTGACTGCGGCGTGGGATTCTGGTGGCTGACTGCGGCGTGGGATCTTTGCGGCTAACTGCGATATTAATATAATATCAAGAAAAGCAACGATAACTTAGGCTGTGCGAAATTCTAGTAATATGATTTCACAAGATTTTGATAATTACAATATTGAAATATGCAACTATAGTAGTATTTCTGTAAAATTGTTAATTTAATTATGAAATTGTTTTAAAATTAATGTTTTTTATATTATATTCATTAAATGTATCATAATCAGAATATTTTTTTATTTTTACTTAATTTTATTTAATATTTTTTGTTTAAAATGAAAAATTATTTAAATGTAAGAAAGTCAAATCGTAAATATTATTTATTATGAAATACGATTATAATATTTTTAAATATTAAATGTATAAATTTAATTTAACACTTTTTTCATAAAAATATATCAGATTTTACCAAAGTAAATTTAAAAATAAAACAAGTGAAAAATAATAAATTCTAATTGATTTAAAAGCGGTTATAGAAAAAATATTAGAATTAAGTCACCAGTAAAAAAATATATAAATCTAAGGTCACGAAAAGTATCGTTAAGTTCACATTTATTGAGCGGCCAGTTGTCAAAAATCAAAGTAAAATTGAAACGTAAGTGTTAAAATATTTTTACAGGAAAACATTGTAATAAATTGAACTCAAGACATGATTATGTGTATATTTTGAGTTGTAATGAGATCATTTAATATTAAACCGTACAAATAAGGTAGCATTCGAACGCTTTGCATGCACATACGCACTCTTGTCAAAATTTACCATAACCATTCTGCATAAATGTGGGTAAATTTCATTGATGCAGCGTTGAATCTGTTGATCTGTGATTTCAAATAACTTTATCTAAAGAAATCTAATGGTGTTAAATCACACGATCTAGAAGGCCAATTTTGATCACCGAAACGAGAGAGTATGCGACCTGGAAATGACGTATACTCTCAATAATTAAATTGTTTCATAGGCTATATGGCATGCGGCACCGTCTTGTTGAAACCACACATTATGGGCCACATCAATATAATCTACTGTCGTGATATCGAGCACCAGTAAGTCGCTGCTTTACCAGCCTCATTTTTAAAAAGTATAGTTCAATTATGCTTCCAACTCAAAATCCACACCAAACAACCACTTATTCCCTTAAGCTTTGATATATCCTTACATTTATATATTATATCGCTTTCGATACGATTATAGGAAATGGAAGACTTAAAGGCGATCGTAAGACATCTAGTAATAGATTACTAATCAAATGAAGGAATACAATGGGATACGAGTAAAATTAGTGATAGAATGAATATAACGACACATTTTGAAATTAAAGCGAATATTTTTATTGAGCGAATATTTTAATTAGTAATTGATATTATCAAGGCTTCTGTATATTTTTTCTTTCTAGGCTAAATTAATGGCTTTTAAGCCATTGCATGGTTCATGATGAGTTTCTGGAATAAAACGCTCTAATTATGAATATCGAAATTTAAAAATTAAAAAAATTGCTTTAGACAGAATTAGATATACAAAATGCATACTTTAATAGGAGATACGGCGTGTACAAACTGCAAACCTAGACTTCTCATAAAAACAACTGGAGCAATATCAGTACCATATAACTTTTGAAGACCATCGATTATAACGGATGTGGGAACGACATGTCTTTGTCTTTCAGTTTCATAGTTTTGTAAATGTGATTTATCGCCTAAAATAATACTATTTTAGCATAAAGTATTTGATAAAAATATTTTTCATTACACGCTTAATTACCAATAAAACTTCCTCTGTAAATGGCATCAGAAAGAATTGATACTAAACTAGAAATATCTCCAAATCCAAGATTTACTCCTTGACCAGCAAGAGGATGCACTCTATGAGCTGCATCTCTAAAATGATATAATAATGAAATGATAATTATTTGAAGCGTGTTAGCAAAATCGAGATGTTAATATACGTACCCAACGAGAACAACGCCCTGATCAACATAATTAACAGAATGACCAAAACCGAGTGGGAATGCAGCTCTCGATTCAACATTAACACTCTTAATAGATGGGGGTAGTTGTCGTGATATACCAGAAGGAAGGAACGCAGTTGATAATATATTAGATAAAGTATTAACTGCGCAGTCTACTATTTTATTTCGGGGATATTCACTGTGCTGCATGAATATAAATTGAAGAGGATATTAGCGTTAATTTTGTTTCTCGATATGTATCTATCATATTACCAATGCATGATTAAGTGCATCTACAAATTCCTGACCGGATAGTTTTAATAGTTTTTGAGCTTCTTTAGAATTCACAGACCAAACTAAAGAACTATGAGTAGAATTTAATGGCAAAACAGCGATCGGTCCTGTTGGTAAAAATCGTTGCCACGCTGTCGAATTATCAATCGTCTTTAAATCAAAAAAAAAAAAAAAAAAAATTTTTTTTTAATGTAATAAAAAATAATCAATTTAAATATATATATATTAAACGAAATACGAACTTGGTTTAATTCGAGTGTAGCGACAATACCCAATTGATTATATAGCCAAGACATATATTTAACGTTCATAGTTTGACGAACTTTAGAATTTGCTCCGTCCGCACCAATCTGTGTAAAGAAAAAAAAATATGTAAAATAAATTTTCAGACGAGGCCATTTTTTTCAAATCTACAGCTTATAATTGAAATTTAACGAAAATATCTACTTTTCATTGAGTTAAGTAAAAACAATATTTACGAGCAATTTGCAAGAATATGAACTTCCATCGCTCATTTTAATCTTAGAATACTGTCTTAGTCCGGGTAATTCGTAATCGGTTATTCTAGAATTATGAATTATTTCAATTTGATTATAATTATCCGGCGATTCTAATTCTTTATTAACGGCGTGAAGGAGGACATCGTTCTCTACAATGTAGGCTACGTTGCTTTGAAGATTCTCGTGGCTAAACGTGATCATCGCGTCCGAACAAGCGTCCCATACCTGATAAAGAGTATACAAAGTACAGTAAACGAAATGAAATAAAATATAGATTCGCTAATGAAACACACAAAAATTGGTATAAGATGAGGCGATTAGTTGTAAAAAAAAATCACCCATATTTACATTGAGCAATTAACACGTTCGATACAAGTTTATTTATTTATAAAAATAAATGAAAATAGGTGCACACTTGCATATTTTTAACGGGCCTAACTCTCATTTGTTCTATATGTCTCCACGCTCCGATAGATTCCATTAAGTTTTTAGTATGGGAATTTATGGCGGACACTCTGTTGCTGTACGATTCCTTTAGCGAAAATTCCATTTTGGGCGCGCTTTCTAATAGGAGAATCTTTTGAGCGGACAGAGCTCTATCTTTTGCTGAAATAATATAGCGCCGTCGTTTTAGGTTATGTTATAATAATAATAATAATAATGTGTCGTCTTTAGGTTATGTTCGTATGGCGAACCGAGCGCGCACGCCAAGGTGCATCCGACCATTCCTCCGCCGGCGATGACAATGTCATAGTGACGAGATTCTGCGGAAGACCAAGACCGACGGACCAATTGGCCGACGTTCACGTCCTGCAACAAACTCGACGCGAAGAAGCTCGACCTCCTCGCGACGGACCACATTTTTGACTGCGTAACCGTGACTGCGACTGCGACTGCGACTCCGACTACATTTGTGACAGTCGGTCACCTCTTCTTTTTCATTTCGATCGCTGCCGATCGTCCACGGAACTAATGTTTTGTCATTGTTGCCAACAATACTTTTACTAAATTATCCCCATATTTATATGTCCATTAAGATGAACTCGTTTAACGTTGGAATTTTTCGGAACGTTCCGCCGCGCTAAGCGGGGTCTCGCTGTGTTTTTGGACGATTTCACAACATCCAAATAAAAAAAAAAAAAAGAAAAAAAACATGTCGCGAACTTTGGTCGTCCTCGGAATATTTTACGCTATTAAATAAATTATCGTTATTGCCCATTAAAATATATTATCGCAGTATTTATATTCCGTTATAAAAAAAAATCGATATACACACTAACGTAAGTATTTCACATGTCTAATATGAAACCATGGAAACTTTGAACGCAACACAAATCGGTTTCAGCGAGCGTCGTGCCAAAGTGAAATTATTTAACAATGGGGCATCATACGGACACGGTGTTGAAAAATTCCTATTTAAAAGTGCCAGTTAATCCTTTGAGCAGATTGCCGTCGGCTTCGTACGAGAGAACCGCCAAAGAAGATATACGACTCGGTAATGCGCCGATTGCCATAGTGAACGACGACAGGAATCCTTTATCCTTTAGAGAATTTTACAAAAGTATTCCCGACTATAAAGAAGTGAACCATTTGTCGAATCGGGAATTTTATTTAAAACTTGAAAATTTACGCCGAAACAAGAACAAACTATTACTGAGATGCAAATTCAATATTTCTCACGACGATCAGACTCTGCACGACAAGGACATTATTGGTTTTAATTCGGAAAACTCGCCAGACGTATTCTTACGGAACGACGATATTTTCGTAAACAGGAAAGATTTAAATAAGAAATTAGACGATAAATACTATAAATTAAATAATAAAGAGTCAGATATCGACAATATGATGGATGCGATATCCGATATAGAATCCGTACTCTCTATGGATAATGTAGTTAAAAGCGATCCAAAATATAATAAATTAAGTGTCGACGACTCTAGAAAACACAAATACAATAATGATTCTTCGGATATGATTTTGGGTAGTGGTAAAGTTGGCTCAAAGAGAAATAGTCCGTCGTCACATTCGGTGTGTCGGTTTAACGAAGTGAGTTCACCGTTGAAATTGGATTTCAATAGTGATCTTTATAAAAATATTACCTTATATAATGAAAATAATTGGCAAAAAAATAAAGATTTTTATAAAACATCTCAGAGTGTTCCGACAAGTCCAATCAAGAAAATGTACTCACCGGATATGAGTTGTTTAACGGTGCCTCAACCGTTTAAAATGACCGAAAGGTTTGCTATTGGCGCATATAGTATAATTAATTTAATAAAATATATGTTAGTGTCGACATTTGTTTCGTATTTCAGGGATGATGCTAAAAGAATGATAAATGAAATGAAAACTTATTCTAGAGATCTTGAAAATACATTTTTGAAAAAAGAGGAAAAAAATAAACCATTTAAAGCGAATCCAGTTCCAATCGAATCTAGAATTTTATTGTATGATAAAATTTTACAAGATCAAGAATTAAGGTGTTATATAGTATATTAGGACTTTAGAATTTTTATTGTGTTTTAAGGTTTTATTTTATTTTATTTATTTATTTAGGTTACATTTTTGTTCGTTAACTTTATTTTTAATTCTATGCATTTTTCTTTTTATATAAGAGGTGTATTTAAAAAAAAATAAAATTCATTATATATTTGATTATTACGATTTATATAAGAATTTATTTATTTTATAGGAGATCAATTTCTAAATTGCAATCAACTGCCGAACTACAAGCTCAGATGAAACCTTTTAAATTTACTGAAAGAGAAGAGAAATGGATTAATAATAGAAGTATGGGATGTCGAAGATTATGTCGATCAAATCCACAATTAGCCCTATCGTCATCAATTAGTGAATCAGATTTGTTTAGAAGGAAAAAATTTAGAGCAAAACCAGTACCAAAAAATTTATTTAGTAATTACATATATGAGAAGATGAGAGAAGACGATTTTTATAGGTTAGTAATTTTGAGAGTTTACACTCTGCTTAATTAAATTATAAATTCAACATGTGGTGCAAAATTTAGGGCTTTAAATCGCAGAATTAGATCTGAAGAGATGTTAAAAGCATCATCTCTTCCTCCATCAATGGCGAAAAGAGAAAAAACTCGAAGAGAACCATCTCCATCTAAATGTCGTAAATATCATAATATGTATAATATGGAAAATGATTCTGAAGAAAATAGTATTAATGGAGTCAAGAAAAAACAAAAATCAAATTTAACAAAAAAAATGATATCTAGAGAAATAAAGCTTGAAAGTGAAATGGAAAATTTAAAAGATGAATTAATATCACCAAATGCTATTAGCGATAAAACAAGGAAAGGCAATCAAGAGGTATTAGAAACATTTAATTAGATTTAATTGCTCTCCCAAAAGTGATTTGTTTTGATCTAATTTTCTTATTTAGTAAATTATATTTTTTACAAATAGCAGTTGTACTATTTATTCTATTCAAATTTCAATTGTATTACAAAAAAAAAAATATTATTATTTTATATTACTTGCAGATTTATTGATATTAGATTAACTTTATAAAATTATCTTTGTTGTATAAATTTTAATTTCTAAAATATGTTTGATATATTATATATATATATATATATATATATATATATATATATATATATATATATATATATATTTGGATTTCTAAAATAACACACACACACACACACACACACACACACACATATATATATATATATATATATATATATATATATTTATTTAGATTGAACTGTGTATCTTTACGTTTTGTAGGCAGAATTGAAAAAAATATATGGTTCAAGTTCAAGTGAACCTACAACTTCATCACTAAGTTCCGTTAGTCGTCCAAAGTCGTCCATCAATGGACATTCAATAAACAGATCAAATTTAGCTGCTGTGTTAAGAATAGAATCTAGTAAAAAAAAATTAGAAGCAGATATGTTAAAACAATTGGCTGAAGATAGATATCAATCGGAAATAAAATGGAGAAATAGTGTGCTGAGAAGAAATCCTGCTTGGAAATCAATTAAGTATAAGTAAAATAATTATCAAATACAATAATTGACAGAATCAATTACATAAATAATAATCGGCGGTTTCTTCATTATAGTCATGCTGAAGATTTGGCGATGAGACTTCAATTAAGAAGAGATGAAGAACGAATGAGACGAGAGCAGTTTCTCCATGATATGGAATTGATGTACGGGAGAGTGCACCGTCAACCAATGATGTTCGAACGCATTTATTGTCCACATAGGGGAATAAGAAAGAATTCATTTTCTAAAATTAACGAAAGATCAAAATCGAAAGAAAAACCCAAAAGTGCTTTGAGTAAACGCGTCTCAAGTTCTGATATGATGTCTCCTAATAGGACAAGAAAAGTCTCAATAAACGAAACAGCGGAAACGATAGTTGACGACGTTGAAGATTATTCATATAAAGACAGTTATGAGGATGATATGTCGAGATCTTCTGATGAAATCCCAGAAAGCATTCCAGAGCAGTTAGAAAGGGAAGAAAAATAATAATACATTTCTTTTGATTTTCTTCGATTGATGTCGCTTTATTTATGGCATGTTATTTTATTAAAATATTTTTTATAATTGACTTTGAATAATTATTTTGATGAAATATGTGATGCAGCATAGTAATCTTAATAAGTAATGCGGATATCTAATTATTATTATTATTATTATATTCAAAGTTAATTTAGTTTCATTTATCACACTTCAACACGAATAATAAAAATAATAAATTTACGATACTTATGTATTAATTATTATAATTGTTTATTTCCTTTTTAACTTTGGTATTATTCATATTAAAATGCGATTCATTTAATACATTTATATTGTTATAATTATATTGGTTTTAATTCAGCTTGTCATGACTCAATTATATATATAACGAGTATAATTTCATTTTTATTATAAAATTATCGTTTTATATTCTGTAGAATCCATTCTATAAATGATGAAACCTCTGTATATACATTAGGTTTACCTTCGACACCACAATCGATCGCCGTTGCCAATGATATAATACCCTTCAAAAAAATTCTACCATCTAATTGTGAAACAAATGATAACGGTCCACCGCTGTCCCCCTTACAGGAACTTTTAACTATAAAATAAAAATTATGAAAATATCTTAGTAAGTGTTTAATTTTAAAAAGATTTAAAATTAAACACTTACTATCGCCGCCGGCACAAAATTGCGTTTTTGATAGCGGTTTGTTCTGAGGATAAATTATAGAATTACATTCATTAAAATCGAATAATGTAATATCGGCGTACTGCAGAACTGGATTGAGTAAATTGGAACCATATTCTGATACTCCCCAGCCAGAAATTGTGAAAATATCGTTATATGTTCCATATACGATCGGCGATAAACATATGGGTGCTATAAATTCTGTACAAAATACGTTAAAGTGAGCAAAAATGAAAGCTTAATTAATGATAAATATTGAATTGATAAATTTATAACATGATACCTGTGAAAATAACGTCTTCGGCTAATCTAAGAATAGCGATATCGTTTCTAAAACTTGGTAAATTAGCATTGCCATATTGATTATGTGAAATAATATCAACTATCTTCACATCCAATATCGGTGGTGCACAGAATATGGATTCATCTATTTCTTGACAATCAACTTCACTAGATATGTTCCATTCTCCAAAACGTGCAAGAAAACTAAATAAAAATTTACTGAATATAATTAAAAAGTTTAAAATTGAAACAAAAATCCTGGAAATAATGAAAACTTACGGTTTATATGGTTCTACGCAATGTGCTGCTGTTAAGACATATCTCTTACTAATTAACGATGCTCCACAAAAGAATTGAATAGTATTGTTGACTGAAGTGTTTATATGATACATTTTTTGATTACAATCATTTATATTTATCATAATTTAGTAAAAAATGTTGGAAAAACTCACTATTATAGCCCAAGAGTGCCGTCCATGGAAATTGCCCTATATCTGCTGTATCCCCTCCAAATATTTTGTTTCCAAATGGAATATCTCCACATTCTTCAGGTAGCAATTTGGCTTTTTCTTGTAACGATTTTGTTAAATTTAACCATCTTGATGGAGTCTTTAATTATTATAAACGTTTATAAACTGATCTAACATTTTACTTGAAATATTTACTTATCAAATAAATTACTTTAACACGATTGGTTGATGATACAACAGATTTTATGGTTGTTGTTGTTGTTGTTGTTTTAGTAATATTTTTTGGACAGCATACAAAAGAGTTCCCATCTTTAATACCGCACGGAAAAATGGTATCAGGAAAATTGTCAAAATAGCAGGACGATATTAAAATACATTGAAATCCAGAAGAACAGCTATCAAGACTGTCTAAAATTATAAAATAAATTTATTTTTTTCTCTTAATTAATAATAATATAGTATAATGATAAAAAAAAATGCAGCACGATTTTGTTAACCTGGTTCTTTTAGTTTTATAGTTGCTTGAATGGAATGTTCTGAAAACAAAATGTTAAAAATTCGATTAAATCACTCATAAAAATGATTTCATTGAAAATTTCAAAACTGTTGAGAAATATATATATATATATATATATATATATATATATATATATATATATATATATATATAATATTAATTTTTTTCCTCGTATTACTTGATGTTATTTAAAAATTATATATATGTTTAATTAATATGTAGATACAAATTAATTTTGAATTTCAAAAAAAAAAAAAAAATAATAAGTAATTTGAATTTCACATTAATAATAAAAATGTAATAAACAAGTTTTTGTTAAAGGTCATTGTCAGAATTAATGTATAACAGTTGAAATACTTATAGTTCGTCAAAATTATAGTCGCTAAGCAAGTCTTTCGGAATAGTATTTTGGAATTGCAAAAAGTATGGAAAGTTTATGATTTACCGTTTTGGAGATACTGTATATTTTTTAATTTAGCACTGCACAAATGTAAATATGTATCGACCGTAACAAATGATTGAATCTAAAATTTTGACTGCTTACCCACAAAACCACAAAACAAAAAGCACAACACTATTATCGCTTTCGCGTACATGCTTATCTTGATGTATCCTGGTCGATAATGAAAAGCCACTTGCTTCTCACATGACTTTATACAATAAAAATGAGCGTCGGGAAGACTGACCACTTTTTTATATATAGTTTTTTTTAAACCATCGAGTTTCCTTAATGTCGACGAATCGTCTTTTTCTGCGATAAAATTAAGAAAATGTGCTCTCGAACTGGTTGCGATGCATCCGACTGTCTGACAACTCTTGAAACTAACGTAATTGTTCGTTAAATTGACCAGTGTTTCTAAAACTATGGGACGGGATTCAATTTTTCTAACCGAGTACAATGAATGTAAACATGTTTTAATAATAAATGTTGTAACTTTTTTTTGAAATATTCTTGAATTGTTGAATTCAAGGCACTCTTTGTTTTTTCTTACTTATTTATTAAAAAACGCCGGTTTAACTTATTCAAGGTGAATATTACAATTATATAAAGTATCTCCGTGTTTTTTTTAAAACGACTTCCTTCATAATTGCGTCATTAGAATGACGTGAATTACGTTAAATGATGAAGAATCTTCGCCACGAGTCACAAAAATGCGATCTATTTTAGTCTTTTTTTATTACTTTAAAACTTTGTGTTTAGCTGAAATGATCACTTATTAATTTGTCATTTCGTCTTTGAACAATAATAATAAATGAAAAATGTTTGCTATAGCTTTAACGAGGTACATCAACATATAAATTCACATGTTGACCTTCTGTGTTATTAAAACCCTATTATGTTTTACATCAGATCTTTGAATAGTATAATAATGAATTCATATATAATTTTTTTTTTAAATTTTAACTGAAATAAAATTGTGTGGAATTTAATATTTTCTAGAGAGTTTTTCCTCAACCGACGTCTATTAAAAATAATATATAAACAAATTTTTTAAAATCGTAATCGAAGAAGAATTGAATCATAGGATTATGAAAATACGTATGCTACCGATAATGTGTAAAAACTAGATATTATATAGAATGCCTAGGCAATATATATATATATATATATATATATATATATATATATATATAAAACCTAACGTTTTTAGTTAAAGTAATTATTATAGGAGTAAGACAGTCTTTCTAGGCATTGTAAATAATAACCTAGGTCAGGGTTAGGAAATCTTTTTTAGTAGTTTAAATAGTTTTTTTCTCATCGCACTATGAATGACTTTTTTTTGTGGTGCTCATGCAAACATGTTAGATTATCTGTCGGTCGTCTATGCCATCAGTTTCTGTAGTCCCAGAGGTTTTTTAAACTTTTTAAATTCCAGAATGTTTAAGATGGATTCGTAATTGGTTTAACTGTCGTAAAACCAGAACATCAAGGCCCCTTGGCATTAGTGGCATCCTAATCATAATGTTAAGATACATATCAACAGTAGCTCTCACAGTACTGTGTCAGAAAATTTGAAAAGTAGCATATGACCATGGAATTAGAAACAGTGAATTTTTATTCTATAATACTACATCATCATCATTAATCTTATTCTTCAACATGCGAGGAAGTTCTCCTTAAGATATATACTTAAGATATATAAGATATATACTAATTTAAGCCGTGACCATATCATAAGTTTGCGATGGAAAAATTGTAAAAAGTGAGTATTGGAAACAAATTTATATGTGTTTAATTAACTACAAAAAAAAAGCTTTTGGCTGCATTAAGCACTACTAGTTGTGAAAAGCCCAACAAGAACTTGAGGTGCCAGATCATTTGATTAAGTTGATAAAATTGTTTTATGACTAAAATGCAGCAATCCCCACAGCATATGAAGACACCGATTGGTTCAATATATTTGGAGGTTTTAAATTCTTTAGTATGGATTAAAATTTATATATATTTCTACTTTAATAATGTTAAAAGTATGCAAATATTTTATGTGCTATTGGTTATACAGATATCTACAATGATCAAGTAAAAATATTAACAAACTAACAAGTAAATCAAATTTAAATATAATTTACCTGAAAAGCAAGTTATATTTAAATCCTGAAAGGAAAGACACTTTTACTAATAATTGATCATTTATCAATTTTTTCTATGAGTGGTTGTAAATTCATGGAATATTAAATGTTTTTTCGTTTTTATAATTAATTATTCAATAATATTAAAAAATAAATATATTTTTAACACTTTTACAAATTTATTAGTGGCATCTATTTACATTTTTGAAAGTTATGATTTATATTATTCTTAAATATTTAAATCGTAATATACCGAAATATTTACTGCAAATATAATTTTTAGATTATAAAGAAAAGTTTTTTTTTTTAAATATTCCTTTTATTACAAAAATATACATCTATTTTAAATATATTACTAGAAAGCAACGATTCAATCATGAAAAAATCGCATCATATTCTTGATTTCTCATTTTCGACTATCAACAAATATAACTTGAATAGTCGTAATTATAAAATAATCTTAATGTACGACATAAATCTGTATTTACCACAATTACAGTTTTAAATGGCATTATTCCATCTAAATTCGCAACACGTCTATTTTCAAGAGATGAAGTCACAGAATTATTTAATCAATTCAAATATATTCCGATTAAAACATAACTCATACTCTTGATAATAATTTATCATGGTTCTAATTGGTCTAATAACCATGGCATATAATGTGATAGACGCGTATAAACACCTGGCACATTGGTGGTACCACAATTTCTGGGTCCATAGCTAATTATTCCATATTGTATGTAATGCCATTGTTTTCCAATAGAACCAAACGATATTATAGGACCTCCCGAATCACCATGACAAGAATCTATTCCTGATTGTCCACCTGCACACATCTGACTTGCTATTATTTCTTTTGGTTTAGTTCTAAAATATCATTTATGTTTAAATAGTGTAAAATATATTTATTATATGAACCGAATCCGGACTGATAAAACAGCACAACTCACAGTTTACTGTAAACATCAGCACATTCCTCATTGGTAACAACTGGAACTTGAGCTTCTAACATTACAGGAGACGGCATAGATCCATTTTCTGTAATACCCCATCCAGCAACAGTCATATAGTTGTCGGTCAAATTTTGATTGATCAAATTGTTAGTTATCGGTAAACAAATTGCGTCCATGTTTCCTGAGTTTTTAATATATTTATATAAAATTAAAAATGAGCACACGTATTATTTTATAACGTACATTTCATTTCATATATCTAAATGTTTACTGTCAAATTCAATAGATCGATTCAGTCTGATCAGTCCAATGTCGTTGTGTTTTTTAGCTTTGTTATAATATGGATGCACGTAAATTTTTTCAATACCAATATCTTGATAAATTGGATTGCAATCTTCCAATTCGGGTCCTTCACAATCAATTTCAGTGCGAACATCGTGTTCACCAATTCGAACACTTTCAACAACTTTGTCTCTTAAATAAATGAGACAATGGGCTGCGGTTAAAATGTACCGTTCATTAATTATTGTACCGCCACAATCAAAATAAATTTCATTATCTGCAACTGATAAATATATTTTAGTATGAAAATGCTTTTTTTTTCTTATTAATAAGCAATATTATTCAATATATTTTTAATGGACTACAGTCTCTAGAAAAATAGATTAATGGAAAGTATAGAAATATATTGAAACAGTTAATCCGAAAAATAAAATCATAAATATTTTCAATAATGTTAAAAAAAAACATAAAAATACATACTTCTTCTGTATGAAAGAAGTGTCATCCAAGGATAGTCAAAAATACCAGTGATTTTTCCACCATAAATTTTGTCCTTTTCGCTGTTTCCACAATTCTTCGGAAGTAATTTTAAATTAGGATGATTTTCTATATTTGATGGTCCAATATAAAACCTGTCTGACGTGTCAGGAGTAACTTTTATTGGACAGCATACCTTAAATTTAAAATGAACTAAATTAACAGAAATCTCATTGAATTAGTAAAAGCTGTTGTTAAATTTAATAAATCTATTTAAAGATAATATTTTGTATGTTGAAAGAGAAAAAAAAATCAATTATACTCTTTCAAAATGTTTCCAATTTTTACCTTTGGAGATGAATCTTCAAATCCACAATGATATTGTTTCAATAAAGTTCTATTTTTTTTTATCTGAAATAATAGTTCACTGCAATTTCTCAATTCAATACAGTTTCCAGGCTTTAAATCTGGCGTTTCGCATCTTTCTATCGAATCTAGCCCATTTAGTTCTATATATATATATATGTAAAAAAAATAAAATAAAATAGATGCAAATAATAAATTACCTTTTTATGGATTTAAGTGAAACCGGTTAAGAAATGTCGATTATCCAGTATGATAATTTTTTATATCAGTTATAAATTTCAAGTATGCACAATAATTTGATTACATGACCTCAGTTTAGTAATTGGTAGCTTTTGGTATAAAATTTATATAAAAAGTACAGAATTGGTATTAGGACAAAATTTAAACGATATCAATTGAAATTATGTAATAAAAAATGTTAAATATTCATTTCAATCAATATTTTATAATAAATCTAGTAATATTTAATAAAAATAATATATTTTTTTCATATTATATAATTGATTATTAAAATGCAATATAGATAAATGCAAATTTTAAAATATTATATTGGGTATTTTAGTATTAAAAATTGTATTTAATTTAAAGAAAATAAATATTAGCCGTAATTGTATTGTAATTGTAATGTCATTGATTGTTTAAAATTGTAAATTAAAAAAGACTATACCTAGAGTATTTATTGAATTATCAAACAAGCTTCTATCAAGTACATCATCAGAATCGGTGGTATCTGGAATAATAATATAATAATCTACAGTCGTTTTGTGTATTGTTAAAAAAAAATATATTTATTATTTAATGTTTACCGTTAGTTTTTTTCGCATAAATTGCCATTATCAAAATCGACGTCTTCAGCAAAAGGAACATTTTGAAATGTCAAGAAAAACTGGCGAACGATTCAATTTATAGTAAGGCCACGTTCACACCGTTCGAGAATTATATCGATTTTTTCTACTTTTTTTTTTATTTTTATTTTTCACATGAATGTAATTAAAATTTTTGTTGTAGTCACCCGTAATAATTATAAAATGACGTATGCATGCGTTTATATTAAAAACATACAACCTCATCGATGTTAAGTGTAATCACTTTTTCCTTTTAATTATATTGCAGTCCGCAGAAGACTTTCCGTGTAAAAGCTAATGTGCGTTTAAGTTTTTCTGAGAAAGTTCGCCAAAGCGGAAGTTTTGTAGAAGTTTTGAGAAATTGTGATTCATTCGCAAAAATCAGACGCAGAATCGTTTACAGCGCAATTTTATTATTTTTTTTCTGCGAAATAAATAATCTTGAAACTAGGAAAGTTTTTTTTGTGGTATAAAACAGCGTTAACGAAAGTGTGGATCGCGACCCAAAAAACAGTTAGATCGTGGTAAAAACACAAAAAATCTGTAACATTTTGCTCTAAATTTAATATTATTTGAAAACTTTTTCAAGTACTGCAATAGGCAACTATTTATCGCCGATTTTGTTATATAATTAATTTGCAATTTTTGTGTATGAATTAAATAAACATATAACTTGAATTTTGATTTTCATTAAAAAATAGAAGTTGTTTTGTAAGTAAATTATATTTTTTCATAAGTTGCGTTGCAAAAAAAATAAAATCTCGTACCGGGCTGCGGTCAAAAAGTTTGGGAAACATTGGTATATAAGATTAATAAAAGATATTTTAAAACCACCAAATGAACTTAATATATATATATATATATATATATATATATATATATATATATATATATATATATTGTTCGATTTTGAAATCACAAAATTTGGAGTCAAAAATAAGTATTAATGTTAATTTAATAAACCCATAATATAAATTATTTAATTTTAAACAACCAGAGTAGTCATGAAAAAAATAAAGAGCCGTATATTTTGATATAATTTTTTGTTTAAAAAAATATTATTTTATTAATTTTCATTAGAAAAATATTAACTCAATAAAAATCTAGAACAAGGGTTTTCAAACTTTTGTTTTCTATGCGCCAATTTTTCCAGTAGAAATTTAAATGCGCCACATTTTTTTTTTTTTTGGAAAAATTTTTCAAAATATTCATCCAAATTTTAAATTCAGATATTTTAAAGTTCAACTATTTTTTAAACAAAAATCAAGGTTTTTTAAGATCAAGAAATATTCTTATTGTTATAAATTCTTGTTGTTAAATATATTTTCAAATATAATATTTTTCGTGATATCTTTTTAAATTATTAAAAATTAAATTATTAAAAAAAACATGTAAAACGATAACATATTAAATTGTATTTCAATGCGTATTTTTTAAGATATTAATTTGCATTTCAACATTATACGTTATTATCGAATAAGTAAATATCACTGAAATTTTGTATATAAATGCGTTTAAATTTTAAATTTATTAATATTGCATATTACTAATGAATATGTTTGAAAATTAAGATTCCAACGTTAAAAAAATATTCATAAAATGTTACAATGCGATTTTGAAATTACTTCTAATCGCTTTTATGACAATAATTATAAATAAAATTTAATGAACATTTATCATTTAAAAAATATTTTTTAAATATGTAAATAGTGATATTTTTTATTGTGAATAAATTTTTATTATTATTAATATTTACATTAAAAAAATCGTTTTTGGTTCTTTTTCGATATATTTATTGTAACAATTTGTTTTAAAAACGATGCTCTATAATATATATAATATTATCTGTGTAATATTAAAAAAATATTATTTTAATTTGAATTGGACATAATAATTGTAATAATCTATATATAAAATATTTTTTTACAAATATAAATATTGACAAAAATACAGCAAAATATTTGAAACTCAAATACATAGTTAGAAAATTAAATTAAAATATATTTTTTACCCTTTGTTAAGGTGAATATTTTTTTTGATTGAAAGTTATTAAAACACACACACACACACCCACACTTTATCATTTAAATTGTAATATGATATATATATATATATATATATATATATATATATATATATATATATATATATATTGAGGAAAATAGTAAATAAATTTGTTTTTAAGAAGCAAATTAAAAACATTTTTTATTATATTAATGGGCCATGTAAATACATTTTTTATGGTACAATAAAATATTTAATAGTGTTTAATGCGTATTTTTCACACGAGAATTTAGTGAATTATTTTTTGTAATAAAAAAATAAAGCATTTAACATGTGTTTAACATTCGTTGATTAAACAAAGACTTCCATTAATCTTTTATTCAAATCAATTTGTAAATGATTTGAATAATTTTATCTACAACTTTTTTCTTCTTTGCTATTCCCTTAAAATCTTATAAAATATTATCTTAGAGATAATCAAGATAGAGGTCCATTTTAGACCAATTTTTGAACTTTTTTTTTACGAAACATTGGTAACAGTTATCCAAATTATGAATATAAACTTATTAAATATAGAATTTAATGATAAATAATTTGTTCATCGCTACTTCAATCCGAATTATAGTTTTGAAAATAAATCAATATCTAGATTTGAAATAAATTAAAAAATATATAGAAATGAGTTTATTTCTTATAAGACGATAGTTTTTAAATTCAAATTTAACAGCTCGTTATTTGAATAAATTATCTATATTTTTTTAATATTATTTAAAAAGGGTCCGCGATATTAAAACAATTTATTATATGTGGAAATAATAAAGAAAACAAAATAAAAAAACTAGTATTTTAAACTTAAAAATATAACCGTAATTAAAAAATTGAATTATATTACTGTGATCAAAAAGTAAGGTGAAATAATGATTTAAAACTCCCGGGCATTAGGAAGGCAGGTAAATTACATTAATTTCCTAGGTTGGTAGGACTGTCTGTAACATTTGTTAAGCGTCTGTTTGTCAAAAGGTTTAATTATCTTTTTGATCTTTTATCACAGAAATGTTCTTTACGACTTTTTTTTGCCAAAAACTCGACTCATATCGTTTCGCAACCACCGTATTTGCCTGATTTGGCTCCGTGTGACTTTTGGCTATTCAGCAAACTCAAAAGGCCAATGCGGAGACGCCGTTTTGACACGATTGAAGAGATAAAAACCGAATCGAAGAACTTCTTGAAGGCTATACCGGAAAAAGTTTATTCCGACTATTTCAAGGACTGGAAAAAGGGTTGGCTAAAGTGCATTTAATCTGACAGAGATTACTTTGAAGGGAATGAGATTGATTTGGAAGAATAAATAAAGAATTTACATTTTAAAAAACAAATTCACCTAACTTTTTGATCACAGTATTATATTTAATATAATGTATATTTTATATGCATGAGATTTTTTCAATATCAATCAATCATAATAAATTTATGCTAATAAATAGTTATCATTTATAAATCAAGTTATATGGTCGATATTTTGAAATTCTCTGATGATTTATTATATCAATAAAAATGAGTTAAAAATTATGTATCTCGTTTTAGGATTACAAAATATTATATATCACCTTGTATAAATAATAAGTTGATGAAAAAGATTAATAAGTAAAGATACATAATTTTTCGATATTTTTATTATATTAATGACTAATTTTTCCCATTTTAAGTTATTGTACGATTAAAAAAGTTTTATTATAATTTGTTTTAAAGTCTAAAAATAAGGGTTTTTCAAACCAATTGTGGTTTTGTTGAATTTTATACATTTGTTAAGTTGAAATATTAAAAGTAAAAGAATTTTTATTTATTTAAATTTTCTCAAAATACGATGTAAACTCATCAGTTTTTTTTTTGAATAATAAATCATTGGAATAATTGGTATTAATAAAAAAATACGGTAGAGGTTTTAGATTTTTTCAAATGATTTTAAAGATGCACTAGTTAATGTGACCAAGTTTTTATAATGAAAAGGAGGACACAACGGAAAATTATTTATTAAAAAAGGGGGACGTGTTACAAGAACTTATAAATTACATAACTTTTTTCCATTTCCTTATTGAACTTTTGCACATTTTTAAAAGTATATAAAGCTAATGATTTAATTTAACTTTTAGGCGATATTTATGAACAGTTATAATAAATATCAAATAAAATAAAATTTCAAAAAATATGCTTTATTTTCATATATGTTATATAAAATTTCACTTTAATCTAATATAAATAAAAAGTTCAAAAATTGCATTAAAAGGATGAAAATATTCATATTTTTTTGTATATTTAAAATAAAATAACATACATACATGTGTTATATATAAATTAGTTAATTAATTATATTATTTTTATTTAAGGTATTTATCTAATAATTGATAAAAATATATTTTTTTGAATTTAAAATATACTTATTATCTTGATTATGTATTGTATGATAATATAATATATTGCAGATAAAATTCATAGAATTTATATCACAGCATCATAAATCTAAAAATATTTAATTACAAAAAAAAAAAATATTAATGAGCAAAATCTATCGACTAGATAAATTATAAAATAAATTTATTTAAAAATTTAAATCAATTTTGATTTTACCGTATTAGTATTTGTCAAAAAATCTTAGGTATTGAAACGTTATAAAGTTTTTATTTCAAGAACGTAATTGATTCAAAATCCAGTCTGTATAATAAGCAACTCTTGTGTACACTCCTGGAATTCCAGATCGTCCACATCTTACAGCACCAAAACTTACAACACCAAATTGCACAAATCGTTGGGTACCATAGGCATTACCGGGTAACATGAGAGGACCTCCTGAATCACCTTCACAAGAATCGATACCAGCATTTCCACCTGCACACATTTGCCTATAGTTAATAGCAACCGGTAGGGATCTATAATAAAGATGAAAGTGTTTGTTGTAGAAAAAAATCTTTAATATTTTTATCTGTACAACAATTATGCAGGATCCAAATTTACCTATCTAATATTTCGCCACATCTTGTATTAGTTAAGATCGGAACGTTGGCTTGTAATAAATCGGGAGAATTAGGACCTGTTTCTGTTGTTCCCCAACCAGCTACAATCATTGTTATATTTTCCAATCGGAAATTTCTCAATTCTTCTGTTAATGGGAGACATATTGGCGCTGTATTAACTGAAAAATTTTATTTAAAAATTACATTTTCTCATACACATAGAATTATAAGGATATTTTATAATAGAAAAAACTCACTGCGTGAAAAATCAATCCTTCCCCTTAGTCTAATTAGTCCGATGTCGTTACTTAATCTAGATAGACTAAAATCGGGATGAGGTATGACTCTTTCAAATGAAAAATCTTGATATGGTGGAGCACATTCTCTTCTATCATCGGATCCTTCGCAGTCCTCTTCAGTTGAAAAATCATGTTCTCCAACCCTTACACCGACCAATGTCAAAGTTCTAAGTTCTGTGATGCAGTGTGCTGCAGTTAATATGTAACGTTCATTAATTATAGAACCGCCGCACCTAAACGATAAAATTCCTCTGCCTGAAATAAAGTCATCAGATATAATTTTAAGTTTTATTTTAAATTTTTGATTACGAAAATTCAATATTAAAAATGTAAAAGCTATTTTTAATTCCTATTTATAAATAATGCTGCTTTGAAAGCTTTCATATATTTTTATTATTTATACTATTTTATAAGTTATTTTTGTAATTTATTCAGATGTAAATAAATTAAAACGTTTTGATAATAAATAAATAATATACTTGTATTATATGATAAAAGAGCCATCCAAGGATAATCATAAATTCCAGTTTTGGATCCGCCGACAATTTTATCTTCTTCTATAGGACCACAGTTTCTTGGTAATAATGATAAATTTGGATGTCTTGTAACATCTGGTGGTGCTGGAATTTGATTTCTTACTGGACGTTGTGTAGTTGATGTTGTAGATACACCCTGTGTTTCATCAGGGCAGCAAACCTAAATATTGATCAACGTTTAATTTAATTCTATATCAAATAAATATATCAAATTTTATCGAAATTAATTTAAAAATTAAAAATACTTAAAATAAAAAAAATAAAATTATGGTCACAAAAAGTATTGCTAAGTTCGCGTTTATAGCCTTACCTTAAAAGGCCAGTTGTCAAAATTGAAACAAAATTTCAGATTTCAAATATCGAATTTTATCGAAATGAATTTAAAAATAAAAAAGTATATCAAGAAAAAAACAAATGAAAAATGATAAATTTTAATTAATTGAAGCGACGATTATAGAAAAATATTACAATTAAAAATAACGTGTAAAAAATGTATGACATTATGGTCACGAAAAGTATCGTTGTGTTGGCATTTACAGCAGGCAGCTGTCGAAATCGAAGCAAAATTAAATCGTAAATACTGAAATATTTCACAGGAAAACATACAGTAATAAATTGAACGCTGACATAATGATGATGTATATTTTGAGTTGTAAAGATTATCTAATATTAAACTGCACAAAGAAGGTAGCATTCGTGTGTGACACGGTCGATGATGGTCGGGGACATATATATATATGTATATATCATATATATATATATATATATATATATATATATATATATATATATATGATTTTTCTGCAATGCTAATCAAATGTGTTTGCTCCCTTATAGAAAATATAGAATTTCTATTATAGCGTTTGTTTAGATTGTAGAAATATAATATTTATCTATCTTTAAAATTAAGTCGCATTTTTTTAAAGTAAGATTTTATATTAAAAATATTTTTTTTGTTTACCACAGGCTGGTTTCCAACGAAGCTGCAGCGGGATCTGGCGAGAAACACTCGATTTGCTTGTGTTAAAGGTCTGGTTTGAAGCAGAGTGAAAAGAACATTGCACTGATTCAGTATGATGCAGGTACCTGGTAAACTATTTGGTGTTATACAGCTATCTCCTTCATTTCCAAGCTCTGTAACAAACAAAAACTAACTTAAATAAAGCTAGATGAAATATTTGCACACGAGTTTGTTGATTATGGTAATTATTGTTGTTTTAGTGACCGATGATAGCACAATGTAAATTTAAATATATTATATATTTATACAAATACGTGTATGACATTTGACTATTAATCATCTTGACCTATCAATAGAAAATCATTCTATGCTGCAATGATCTTTATTTTAAAATACAAAAATTATTCCTTTTTAAAAATAATTAGTTGTAGTCTTCATCTATTTTACACTTAAATCATTTAAAAAAAAATACTGAAGAACAATAAAATAACTGGTTAATCAATTAAAAGAATAATTATTTTGATAATTAAATAATTTGTTCTTAAAAAAGATATATAAAAAACGTTCGGGCCTTGAACTTATAACTTACTTATAAATATAAAGGTATAAATGTGCGTTATTAACAAGTTGTCAAACATGATATTTCAGGATTGTAATATAATATAATATTTACACTATTAATTCTAGTATATTCGATAAATTATGCAAGCGAAAGAAATACACGTTTCTTTATTATAAATTCAGTTTTTAATTAAAAAGATTTCTATATTTATGAGACAGCTTCAACTATTATATTAAGAGATAACAAAAACGACAACACAAAGTCACGAATAAAACAGGTATATCTGTTATATTTTCGCAAGAATATTATTTTAAAATCAAAGTTAATTTTTTCGATAATTATTTTTTAAATATATGGGTGCACTTATAATGTATTATATATGTATATAAAATGCGCGTTGACGCCGACGCCGCCGATCGTGTTGCGCTAAAGTCATTCGTGTATATAAAATATCACGCTCGAAAGCTACCTTATTTGTACGATCTTTACAACTCAATATATATATATATATATCAATAATTATTTTTTAAATATATGGGTAGATACATATATAATGTATTTTTAATAAAATGGTTTTCACTACTTTGTTTAAGGTGGACCGCAGGTTGGTTAACCCTGCTTTATATTATTGTGATACACTGATTAATAGCTAATGATACAAAAATCAGTGATTTTTAAACTCACGACAATTAACAGATCCTATTACGACGAAAGCAACGATGAGGCACAGCGTTGATTTTCCATTCATTTCTACGTTGGCTCAGTTACAGTGAACGCGTGCACCGATGTAAATATATATATATATATTTTTTTTTTTCTTATTTCAATTTTTAATAAGACGTGTATCACGAATCGATTCCATCGATCGACTGACCGATACTTCAAACGCTTTTGAATTTTAAACGATTCCATACATCGACTACACGTTCAAGTCGTTTAACCGGAAATTATATTCACCACACTGATAATGTGACAAAAATAAAAAATAGCAATTATCAATATAAGGTTAACAGAAACAGTAAAATTAATTAATAATCTGGTTTCAATTTTTATTTGATTTTCTTGAAATCGTCATCGGATAATCAAAATGTAAAATGGAATTTTAATTTAAATATATTGCACTTATTAATATTTTTTTAAATATACAAATTGATAATAATACTAAAGAATTTCTATTGTAACATTTTTAGAAATAATTAATATTTAAATTTAATTAAATTAATTGATTTGCATATTTTTAATATATATGGTAAATGATATTAATAATTTTATCCTCATAGGACCGAAAGATATCCATAAATTAGTAATGTGTAAAATATTATACTAATTATTACTAATTAATATATGATTATACACACACACACACACATGTTTGGATTCCCGTATACAATAAATTTTATTGATATTGATTTTCCCGGAATTTTTAGTATTTTTTTTAACCATTTTCATCAAATAAACGCCTCAACTGGATATAAATAAATTTTATTTTTTTAGTCATTTTCCTTATAGATGAGTTTTATTAAAATGTGGTTTCCCGTTTAAATATTTAATTACGCACAATATGTATTTTTAAATTAAGTTTAATTAATATGAATTGTACTTATAAAATAATTATAATTATAAAATAATTATGGGGATAATAATTATGGATTAGATCAAATTATTTCAAAAGAAGAAAGTCGTCTATCTAATTTTTTACACGTCTTTCAAAGAAAAAAAATACAATAATTAGTATTCAAACACATTGAAAATTTTGATTGAATTGATAGTGAAAATCATATTTTTAATATTGTGCTATTGAGGTCAGTAATAAAATAAAATTTAGATTGTAACTAAAAAAAAACTAAGATGAATTAATATTATTATATATGTATATTTTGTATTTCACCTTATTTTTTTTTTATCTACGCATTTACATAATGAATAACTAATGAAACAATTTTTCTAAAATTATTTCAAATAATATGATTATTTCGGTTTACGTGGTCTAATTTTGATAATTACTTTTTTTCCACTAGTCATTTAAAAATACGTATGTGCAATTAAATAATTTAATCAAAATGTAAAGTCGCGTTCAGACGGCATTCTTATCAAGCGTTAATTTACACTATTATTGTTATATATATATATATATATATATATATATATATAAAGTCATTCAAAATATTTTTTTTTAGTAATGTTGACCAGTCTTTGTCATTTCATCAATAAAATGAAAGATTTAATAGATTTTTAATGAAATATTTAACTAGAAAGATAACGTGTAGAAAAATAAATCGATTATTTATTTTATAATTATACTATTTAATTATCAATGTCACTTTTTTATATTAATCTTTGTGTTGTAACAATAATTAAATTACAGTTATTATTGAATTCCATTTAGAAATTAATTATTTATAGTTATTTGTATATTGAAGTATTGTTTCTTACAATTATTATACAGTAAATTACTGGTCTCAATTTGAAAAATAAAAATTGCGTTTTTATCTTATTAATATGAAATCAAGATGTTATAAAAAAAATAAAACGGGTTTTATTCTACTTTTGAAAACATAAATTCGATTTGAAAAAAGATAAGTTTTTTTTGTAAAAAATAGATATTTTTGGTCAAATAGAGGACGTTCATTGAAAAAACTCAATAAACACGTAAATATATAAATATCACATCAAATATTTTAAAGCATCTTTTGATATTTACATTTAAAATGAATTGGTGAAGATAACGAGTTTATGTCTAATATTTTTTTACTTATGAATTGTGAAAATATTGTAATTTAAATATTTATTAAGGTTTTCGGTTGTAACTATTATATATTCTAGTGGACCTTAGAAGTACACGAATTTTCATTATTTATTTATTTTTAATTAAAATTAATTTGCGAATATTTTTCAATTTACAATTAAAATTTATATTATATGAATGATGAAAATCAAAAATAATATTTTACCTATTATACTACTGTGATCAAAAAGTAAGATGAAATTTTCATTCAAAACTCCCGGGCATTAGGAAAGCAGGTAAATTGTATTTTTTTCAAGTTGGTTGGACTGTTTATAATATTTGCCAAGCGTCTGTTTGTCAAAAGGTTTAATTATTTCCGAGTTACTCGTGTTTTTACAACTCTTAGTTCATTCATCACTATAATGCACCATGTCATACTGCATTATTTCTTCGCGATATTTTTGCCAAAAACTCGACTCATATCATACTCGCAACCGGCGTATTCGCTTGGTTTGCCTCCGTGCGACTTCTGGTTTATCAACAAACTCAAAAGGCCAATGCGGGGACGCCGTTTTGACACAACTGAGGAGATAAAAATCGAATCGAAGGTCTTTAAGGCTATACCAGAAAAAGACTATTCCGACTTTTTTGAGAACTAGAAAAAGCGTTGGCAAAGTGCGGTTTTATTGGACGGAGATTACTTTGAAAGGGACGAAATTTATTTAGAAGAATAAATAAAAAAATTACATTTTATAAACTAATTCACTTTACTTTTTGATCACAATGCTATATATAAAGATTATATATAACATATTTGAGGATAAAATATTTCTTAGATAATTTATTATGCATTTTCATGATATCAACATTCAAAATGGATGAAATATATTGATAGGGACTCATTTTACTCATGAAATTTAATAATCACCAAAAGTTGATTATTAAATTGAATCTTATAAAAATATCATATTAATATAAATCTCAGAAATAAACTAATTTATAAAAAAAGTTTTCTTTTAAAGAAAGAAATGAATAATATTGCACTTCAGTTGTATTTTGTGGAGGACAACAAACTTGAAATTTATAAACGTCAATGTTACAAAACTGGTTTTTCTTCGCAGAATCCTTAAACTGCAATTAATAACTTAGGTCATACACCTTTTTATTTAAATAATCATAAGTTTTTATTAAAAGATTTCAAACGTTTTACGACTAGATTATAAATTACATCGGAAATCGAAGTTTTTGATATACATTATTAGTGTTTAATAATATAATTTTGACATGATGAGATATTTTTTTTTATCATTGAATATTAATAATCATACATCGGTTTAAATAATTACGAAAGTGTTTAAATATAATATAAATAATTAAGTTAGCAAAGACTTCAATTTTTAACATAATGATTTATTTTGTTTTTTTTTATTAAAAAAATATTCGTAGATATTCTTTGTATATTAGTTTCTCCATCTATTCAATATTTAGGTTATCAATATAAAACAGACTTTTAGATATCATTAGAAACATACATACACATGTATATGTGTATGTGTATTATGAAGATGGTAGGCGTTTCATTTTTTTGATTCCCCGTGATTTTATCAAAATATATTAAAGAAATAAAATTATGGTTACAAAAATGTATTGTTAGGTTTGCGTTTATAGCTGTACCTTAAAAAGCCAGCTGTCAAAAATGTAGAAAATTATGGTCACAAAAAGTATTATTTATTCGCGTTTATAGCAGACGGTTGTCAAAATCGAAGAAAATCGAAGCAAAATTAAATCATAAATGTTGAAATATTTTACAGGAAAACATACAGTAATAAATTGAATGCCAACATGACGATTATGTATATATTGAGTTTTAAAGGTCATTAGCAGCCTATATCGTCTATTACTGGTCGAAGTCCTCTTCAAGCGTCTCTCAATTGTTTCTGTCTTATGTCTTTCTCATTCAATTAATTCTACACCCCTTTAAGTTCGTTCACCCACCTCGTATGTGGTTTATCTTTTGTTCATATTAATCAAACACTTTTCTTTTAAAACATACTGGAATCTTACTTTTTACTATTGCATACAATTCATAAAAACCAATCATACCAGTTTAGCTTTACGTCTAATTTCTACCATTTGTATGCGGAAAAGCGAAAAGGGTTTATAACTATTTATAATAAACTAACACTAAAAGTCCAGCATTCATTTAAATAATTTATATATTAATTTCATTTTTATAACACAATAATGAAATAAAAAAATTGTATTAAATAATTATTTACATATGATGAAATATAATAGTACGTTTTTGATAAATAAAACATTTTCATCACAGATGTCGCCTGTTCATCGCTACCGCATTATGATCTTTATTTGTTTTCTAGTAAATTTTCATATCGTTTTTAAGAGTATCAAAATAAAAGTCATATTATATTTTCATGTTGTCTAAAATCCATGTCATATAGTTGGAAATTCGTGTAAATACTGCGGGTCTTCCTTCAGTGCCACATTGTTTGGGACCAAAACTGACCACGCCGTATTGGATTAGTCTTCCCGAATTGTCATCTTTGGGAATCATCAGCGGACCACCAGAATCTCCACTACAACTGTCCACCTTCGATAAACCACCGGCACAAAATTGATTATTTGAAATTCCATTAGGTAATGCACTGAAAGTCGAAATTTTAAACCGAATTTAATAAATGTTTTCAGAATAAAATTTTATAATTTAGTAAATATTGGCTTTCAATGAATTTATACATTATTATGAGATTATAATTTTTATTTAAACTATGACTGGATTCATTATGAAATATTTAAATCCAATACTTGTTTTTTTATTATAACACAAAAAATTATATTGAATGGACTGATAACAATTTATGATTATTATTACGTTGCATATGTTTTTGCACATTTACTATCTTCCACGATTGGTAATTGAACCTTGAGTAAAATTTCCGATCTTGATGAATTTTCTGTCTTACCCCATCCAGTCACTGTACCATTTTTATTATTGATGTCAAAATTTCTTAATGATTCAGTGATCGGTAAACAAATAGCAGAAGCGTTTCGTAATATATCTGAAAGCAAAGTTTATTTTTGAAAATTGATGATTTTTCTTATTATAAGTAATAGTTGATCATAAGATATTATTAAATATTGAGGAATTATTAGATGATAAAAAGACGTTCACCAATTGGCTTTTGAAGCCTGATAAGGCCAATGTCGTCATGGAGATCTTTTCTAGTATAACCAGGATGGGGAATAACTTCTTCAACAGGGACGTCTTCGAATGTGATACATGTCTTATCGTATTCTGGACCTTCACAATCAAATTTGGTTCGCAAGTCATGCTCATTAATTCTGACAAAATCAATTGTCTTGTCTTTTAAATTTGTAACGCAGTGAGCTGCTGTTAAAATATATTTTTCATTGATGATTGTGCCGCCGCATCTAAATGAAGATTCGTCTCCTAGAAATGGAAGTAAAATTTCAGTATCTTTAATATGATAAAATTAATGTTTTTGATATAACATCGTGATTAAAAAATAAGGTGAATTTGTTTATAAAATGTAAATTCTTTATTTATAATCCCTGTCCGATAAAATGCACTTTCGCCAACCCTTTTTCCAGTCATTTAAACAGTCTTTAAATGACTGGAAATAGTTTTTTTATAATCAATAGTTTTTTTCCGGTATAGCCTTCAAGAAGTTCTTCGATTCGGTTTTTATCTCTTCAATCGTGTCAAAACGGCGTCTCCGCATTGGCCTTTTGAGTTTGCTGAACAGCCAGAAGTTGCACGGAGCCAAATCAGGCAAATACGGTGGTTGACGAACGATATAATTCGAGTTTTTGTCAGAAAAGTTGCGAAGAACCAATACAGTATGACATCGTGCATTATCGTGATGAAGAAACCAGGAGTTTTAAAAACACGTATATAACTCGGAGATAATTAAACCTTTTGACAAACAGACGCTTGTCAAATGTTATAGACAGTTCTATCAACCTAAGAAGAAAATTAAAATTTTTCTGCCTTCCAGAAAGTTCTACCCGGAAGTTTTAAATGATAATTTCACCGTACTTTTTGATCACAATAATATTATTTTTATTTTATTGTTTTTGTGATTGTAAACGTAACAATAATTTTAGCGTCCTTGGTTGTTAAATAATTGACTTTTTTATTTTGAACAAACTTAATAAATGTGTTGTTTATGATAAGTATGTTTTTGCTCATTTTTCCCGTGGTCCTATTCGAGAATGTTATAATAAAAGATGCATGCTTTATTTTAAAATCAGTTTTGAAAGTAAAATTAATTTAATTACCCGATTTGTAAGAAATTAAAGCCATCCATGGAAAATCAAAAATTCCCGTCACCTCCCCACCGTATATACGATTTTCTTCAAAGTCTCCGCAGGATTTTGGTAGCAATGCGATATTAGGGTGTTTACTAATATCAGTTATTCTGCTATTTATTGAAGTTGGACAACATACCTGGATCATATATAAAGGTTTATTTAATATTTAAAAATAAAAAAAATAAAATTGAAATATGGTTTAGAACTTACTAATGGATATATATCGTTATATCCACACGTGGATTGTCTTACATATGATGCTCCAACTAGAGATTTTTTTAGTAAAATTTGTAATTCTTTACAATTCTTTAGATCGGTGCAGAGTCCGGTTTGGTTCATTGGAGTTTTGCATTCATCTCCTTCCGATAGACCTTCAATTTTAAAAAATACGATGTCAACTTTATATATTATATAACGCAAGCCACAAAATATTTACAAATTAAAACAAATATTATGTTTGTATTAGTTGATATCCTGATTTTATACATTTTTAAATCTACTCCATAGCGAATGACAATTCAAAAACTAATTATTTATCCTCTTAATGATAGCATTGTTTAATTAGAAAGATCGATTTTATAAAAAAAAATCATCTTCATCTAGAGATACTTCAATGATATTTTAAAGTAATTTCCTCATTGCATACCTTTTAAGATTTTATGATTACGAAATACTGATTATAGAATACTGATATAAGAAAAACAAAATGAGTATTTGTGTACTAAGTTTTGGGTCGCACTATTACGGGACAAAAAGTTTAAACTTTTCAACTACAAGCGTTACAAGCTCAATAATAAAAATATCACTTTTAATTAATTTAAACTGCACACTACAACTGGAACTACATACAAATAAAAAATAAATTTACTTTTAAATTTTAATTTTATATATGTTATCAAAAACAATACAACATCTCGGTGGGCCGCTATTTTCGTATTTGCGGGCCTCGCATTTGACATGCCTGACCTAGACTAACAATAAAAAAATTTAAAAAATGAACATTAATTATATTAGAATTTTATAATGTGAAATTATATTAGGAAATGATATTATATCAGAAACACAACATTACGAAGTGTGATCAAAAGATACGATGAAAAAAAAATTATTTCAAGAATTAATAATCTTACGTCGAATTCGTTTTAATCTTTTTCAAACTACTGTTCTTAGCTAGCAATAGACTTATCCCAACGTTAATTCCATGACTGAAAACATTTCTGGAAGGCGTTTTTCGGAAAGGCTTTTAGCTGCTTGGTCGTGATCCTCTCAATGTTCGGAATTATGTTAAAACGTTTTCCTTTAAACTCAGTTTTAATTTTTAGGAAGAGTCAGTAGCCGCATGGTGGAGTCAAAAGTTGGGTCCCTGAGATTAAAATGTAAAGTTTGCAATGGAAAACTAGTGTGATCGATGTTCGTTCCAACTGTGGTCTCTGAATTTTACAATGGCGTGCTGCATGCAACGTTTGCGAAACGAAATACGAAGAAAGAGACCAGAAAAATGGGCAAACGGCTTTCTTCATCATTACAACAATGCGCTATGTCACACTTTGATTCTCATTCGCGAGTTTTTGACCGAAAAAAGTGTTCCGGTCTGCCCATATCCGCCATATTCGTTCGATTTAGCACCATGCGACTTTTGGTTCTTTCTAAAAATTAAAATTGTGTTTAAAGGAAATCGTTTTAACATCATTCCTAACATTGTGAGGGCCACGACTGAGCAGCTAAAAGCCCTTTCAGAAATGTTTTCAGTAGTGGATTCAACGTTGCGATAAGTGCATTTCCAGCCATGGACAGTACTTTGAAGGAGATTAAATCTATTAATTCGTATTTTTTAATCATATTTATATATATATATATATATATATATATATATATATATATATATATATATATTGAAATCTATTGAATACCACTAACAATAATATCTAATTTTTTAAAATTAATTAAAAATATTTTTTACTATAATTTAAATTTATTTAATTTGTTATAAAAAAAATGAAATGATTAAATGTAAATTTAATTTTAATCGCAAAAAACAGAATTGTAATCAATTTTCTTTCATATATTACACGTTATATATTGTAATAATATAATTGAAATATAATTAAAAATTGAAACTGAATTGGACCGATAGCGGTGTGGGAACCGCGAATTTAATGCGCCTTTTTTCCTTAATTATTCGCGAATTGGAAAACCGGTTGATTAATCCGTCGGCGTTTCTCAAACTTTCACTGTCGATAAATACGATCGTTACCGTTTTTCATCGAATATACAACACGGATACGTCATAGAGTATAGTGTAAACATTGTTTATCCGTTTATTGTGATCGAAGGTTATTGCGATCAAATTACTCACCGTTCGCCGTCGAACAGATCAGAATAATAAAGTATACAACGGCGAGTGATTGCGAGACGGCCATTTTAAAGATGGCTTCGGCGCGACTGATGTCTATGTATTTCGAAATGCTATATTTATACATTAATTCGCAACGATGACACATGCCGTAATAATAAAAATAATATTAACAACAATAATTAATATAATCCGAACAGGATAAATATAATTTTGACCGTAACATGAAAATTCCCGAAATTGTACATAAGGGTAAAAAAGTATGAACATACTTGAACACTCATTGACCGCACATAGAAACGACTAACGTCACAATAATCGAAAAAAAATTGTTTAAGCATACATATATGAGTTAACAATGTAGAGAATTTAGATTGCTCGAATGTTGTAATAGATCGAAATTAGTGAAATGTAGACTAGGACGGTAGAAAATTGGTAGACGAAAATAAATAAAACACAAATATAAATTGTAATAATTGAACTGCGTAAATTGAATAATAGCCAGTAGAAGATTGAAGAATTATGTTATTAGATTCATAACGTAATAGATGAAAATTTAATAATAGCAAACTATAATTTTCTATGTTTTGAAAGTATTTTTGTTTCTTTTCTCAATTTATTAAAAAAAATTAATAAAATTCATAATATATTCTTTATTAAAAATTCAAATTTTGTTTAACATTATACTGATTTACATACCTTAATAGATATTTATATAAAAAATATAATATAATGTAATAAATATTTTTTTAAGTAAACCTAATTTCTATCAAGAAAAGGACAATCGCCGTCAAAGAATTTGTTGCTAGAAAGATGTGTTCCTTTTGGATAATTGTTAATTTGTTAATTTTATAACACTTGTTATCACTAATAAATCAAAGTGTTTGAAAATATATATTTGTAATACATATATTAAGAAAAGTCGAAATACAATATATGTCAAATATAAATTGTAAAAGATTAAGAAACACTGCAATTAACGATTAGATTAGTTCGAAAATACGCAGTTTTAAACTTCACAATGCAATATTATTTAAAGTAGGTTTTCTTTTTAACACCAATTACTGGTTTCAAATATCAAAAATATAGCCATTTTTACACTGTGATGGTATCTATTTTGAAGTGCGTTTTTGTGATAACGTTCATTTTTCGGTATCATTTAATTTCGTAATAGTTTATGCGATAGTAAATAATTAGAATTTTGTGCAGCATTTTAAACAAATTAAAAAAAAAACTATTGTTAACAATTCAGCTTTATTGAAACAATCTCGTATTTTAAAAAGAAAACGTGTATTAAAAAATAAAAATGATTTTTATCGTTATTAATCGCAGAAAATACATTTTTTTCATTGACGACTTAAAGTTTTTTTTTAAAAGAATAAATAAATATTTTTCAGAGTTCATCAATTTTATATTTTTAGTTAAAAACACTAATATTAAATAAAAAATCATGTCTGTTCTTGTGTAAACTCAATAAGGATATGTATACTTGTATTTGCAAGGAATTTTTAAATTATAAATATTGTTTTAAATTTTACCCTAATTTTTATTTATTGTCATTATTAATAATTTAGAAAATAGAATTAAGTAAAATTATTGGTTTCATAAAATGATAAAAAATAAAAAAAATATATTCTTTAAATCCATAATGTGGAGTGTTTTTTAAATATTAAAAATTGTAATTAATAAAAAAATGAAAATAAAGAAAAGAAGGAAAAATATTAAATAATAAATTATAGATAGGTGAGGTTTTGTGATTATGAGTGAATTATATTGTATAGATGATTATATAGAATTTCTAGAAAAAATGGAAAAGCAATTAAATTATTAAAGAATGTTCATTGTTAGAAATATTAAAGACATATCCTTTGCGGTTTAAAAATAAAACCACATGTTATTTTATGTAACCAATTAATTTCCTTTAATAGAATATAATTATATTAAAAAAGTATTTTATAATATGTATATTAATATAACAATTTGTTAGTATTATTTTTTTTTAATTGTAAAATATTATATAATATATAGCAATAAAAATTTAAAGTGTTAAAAAAATGGACTATGGTAATACATTGCTAGAGATCCAGTTTAGAAAACTAGACACTTTAGTATAAACACCGGGCCAATCTTCTAATCCACAAGGTGATGGTCCAAAATTGACGAGTCCAATAATGTACCAGTTAATTTTTCCGTTGTTGATATATTTTATATTCAAGGGTCCTCCGGAGTCACCTTGACAGGTGTCGCGTCCTTTTGTGCCACCAGCACAAAATTGTTTAGGGCTTATTTGTATGTCAACAGTTAAATATTTAGAATTACAAATTGATGAGTCCACTTCTTGTATAGATATTTTTTGCAAAGTGTCTGAGGAACTACCTAGAATACATAATCTATAATTTTTATAAATTCGTACAATACGTACTATTGTGATCAAAAAGTAAGGTGAAATTGTCATTTAAAACTTCCGAGCATTAGGAAAGCGGCTAAATCACATTTTTTTCCTAGGTTGGTAGAACTGTCTATAACATTTGCTAAGCATCTGTTTGTTTAAAGGTTTAATTATCTCGTGGTTCCTTCATCATGATAATATGTACGATGTCATACTGCATTGGTTCTTTGAGACTTTTTTGACAAAAACTCGTACCACCGTATTTGCCTGATTTGATTCCGTACGACTTCTGGCTATTCAGAAAACTCAAAAGATCAATGCGAAGATGTCGTTTTGACACAATTGAAGGGATAAAAACCGAATCGAAGAAGGTTTTGATGGCTATACCGGAAAAAGTCGTTGGCAAAGTGCATTTTATCTGACAGGGATTACTTTGAAAGGGATGCAATTAATTTGGAAGAATAAATAAAGAATTTATATTTTATATACAAATCCTCCTTACTTTTTTTTTATCTCAGTGTTATATGAAAAAAATGTATTGATTTTGGAAAAATCTATTGCTGATCTCAGAATTATATAAAAATGATTTCTTTTCAAAGTGTACAATTAAAATTATTACCTTTTTCTGTTTTACCCCATCCTGCAACATGCAAGTCGTACTCAGACAAATCTAAAAATCGAACGTCGTTGTTTATATTTGGTAAACAAATTGGTCTAATGTAATCTGCAACAACAATAATGGTAATATAATAAACGAACGATGAATAGCACATTATTATGTGTACATGCTATATACAGTTAAACCTGTTTTTGTACGGTTCTTTTTTTGTGCGGTATATGAATCACAATACGATTCATCGTATTACAAAAGTATTGACATCACTTTTTTTGCTATCAGTGTGTATGTACATATCGCATCGGCCTATTTCATTAATTATGCTTTTATTCTTACGCTTATCATCAGTCAATTTCAATACATAATGCGCCATCTTATAATTTCAGTTAGTTACCGCCGACCTATTTTTATACGGTTCCCCTCTACCGCATATTTTTTTTCATATGTTGTATTAAAATTATTTCTTATAACTAATTATGAAGTTTCTGAATAAAACAGGTTTGACTGTATGTGTAATATTAAAAAAGTTTTTTTTTCAAAATTAGGAAAGTGTTAAAGTATTAGGAATTATTAACTCAATAGAGTCCGCTGACACATATACATGTTTTTAGTTGTGAGGTTCTGTAGGTTCATTGGCACACATGTGTGTCTTTTGATGTATGAACTTTTGACATATAAAAAATAAGAAATAAATGTTGTATTTTTATCTGATCGTATCAAAAGATGGTGATAAATATAAAATTTGGCTAGAATACTGTAAATATATACGCATACAGTACTCTTAATATGTTCGCTAGTTTAAAAACTACAGCGATTTAATAAAGGGACTCCACTTAATGAGTTAAAATAGAACATACATAAACACTTATTAAAATTAAATTTAAATCAAATAAATGTTGACATACCTGTAAATTCGACTTCCGTTTTTAAACGTAACAATGCTATGTCGTGCGTTCGATTATCTAAATGATAATTTTTATGAATGTTTTTAGATTCTATTGGTATACTTAAATATGGTGGCGCACATTCACCATTATTATCGCAGTCTGGATTTGTCTTAGTGTTCCATTCTCCAAGACGAACTGAAACTCTAAAAATAAAAAAGTGAAACATGAAAACTAAGATGACAGTTGATATTGAAAGGCAGAGATAGGCATAATATTGTTGTAATAATTTTGACAGTAAATTCTGAATTTTTAAAAAATAAATTTATTTCAAGATCTAGAATATATGGTATATTCTATTTCAGGAAACTTTACAATTTCCATGATTTTGGTAAACTTCTTGCAGAAACGCAATGAGCCGCTGTCAAAACATATTTTTTTGTTATCAATGCACCTCCACAGTGTGTCCCAAGACCCAAAGCTAAAATTAAATATTTTTTAAAGTTTTTAATGAAAAATATTTTGATTTTTTCATTATTATTATTATTTACGTTTTCTGTATTCTAGAAGTGCCATCCATGGATATTCACCGAGGGCTGTTTTTACACCACCGATTATTTTGTCCTCATCTATTTCTAATCCACATTCAGAATCATTTGGCAGTAGGTTCAAATCATTTTCTTAAAATATTGACGAAATTAAAATTTAATTTTCATAATAATTTAAATCAGAAATTAAAAATAATTTTTATCGTTTGATGATTTTGTAAAAACGATTATAACTAACTGATAATAATATAGTAAACTGATCATTTAGTAGTAGAAAAGTAGTGGTATTACTGAAAATTTTATTTCAAATTATTTATCACAAAATGAATATAATTAACATGTGTTACATAATTTTCAGTCAAAAATTTTATAAACTTTCGTATTTTATAAATAAAAAAATATTTTGAAACAAATTATGTACAAATATAAATTTTCTTTAATTTATTTTCGTTTTATTTTTTAATGACATCAGTTTTAAGGTTGTAAACAAACCATGAAACAATAAAAAAAATGTTCGACATTCCAAGAAATTACATTGATAAATAATTAATTACCATTAAGATGTTAAAGGTATTACAAACAAGCTAATGTTATTAAGTAATAAAAATGATAAAATATTATATAAATATATTAAAACAGTATAAAATTTGTAAATATTAGAATTGTACAATTTTTTTTCTAAAAGGATGATGTACATAACTTTGCTTTCAATATCAAAAATATATTATTTCAATTGAGTTAATGAAATTTATTAAATAATAAAACAATAAAGTGTTAAACAATAAATTGTTAGTTGATGGAGTTGATATATATATATATATATATATATATATATATATATATATATATATATATATATATATATATATATACCATATATATATATATATACCATATATATGTACTCAACTTAATTTATATTTCATAACGTAGATATTTAAACTTTAACTAGTACTTTTTTTTACATTACAGCTTATAATTTTTTTCAATAATAATTAAAATTTAAATATTTATGATTATGGAAATAATGTTGTATGTTTGAATTCATGTATTCATACAAGAGTTTGCATACTTTATTATATATGAAAAATCAAGAATGAATTTGATTACTTCTGGCAAATGATAATGTAACTTGTTTTTATAATTTCTAATATAAGGAAAAATCAGAGAAAAAACATTACTTACGACAATTAACGTTTTGACATAATAGAGATATAAGAATTGATATGAAAATTGATTTTATATTGACTGAAGTACACATGACAACTGCTTAGATCAGAAGAACAACGAATACTGAATCAATATCGTCCCAGTTCACTTAAAATACAAATAATTCACTCGAATAATTCATTTTTACGTGAATATTATAAATTTGCATTTATTTAAAAACTGAAATAGGTCAGATTCATATATATATATATATATATATATATATATATATATATATATATATATATATATATTTATTTATTTATATTTCAAAAATTATCCCTTTGAGTGATGGAGATTCTTTTGGATTAAGATTGTATTATATTATTATAGCTACTTAATTTTTAATATATAGAAACACAAATACATTCATAATTATAAAAATTGTGTTGCTTTTTTATATTCAATTAAAATATGACATATTTTTTTAAATATATTTCATTTTATGATGCAGTTTCTTAATATTAACATGACCTGTTTTTTAATATAAACGACGTTACGCTATAATAAGATGAAACTTGAAAAACTTGTTTCAGCAAATTATTAAACATTTGGGTAGTTGGAGGTCAAAGGGTATATTATATTTATTTATTATATTATTATGACAAATTCTAAAAGATTTGAATTTATTATATAACTGAATCATCCATTCAATTCAATATCAGGAATATATTATATTTAATAGAAAATATTAAATATTGACAAACATACAAATTAAAATTTTACGACTTAAGTTATTTAATTGAGGATAAAATTTTATAATTACTTACAACGAAAACTGTTGAACTATAAGAAGGTATGTCCTATAAATATTTGTTAAATCTAAAGAAAACGAAACGTATTTTTTAGATAGGGAAATGTCTTTAATAATTTAATTTGATAATTAAAAAGATTATTATAATTACCTAATAATCTTGTACATCATAATGTTTTTATAAAATATTATACATTTATGAAAATCTCTTTCTATTTACGTGACTGAAAAAATTTAATATATAAGTAATAATTTTTAAAATAACTACTTAATAGTAGATTCATATAGAAAAATATTGTATCTGTTCTGTTAAAAATATTATTATTTAAGTTCATTTTAGCCTTCAATGAGTAATATTATTTATTTCTTAGTGAGAAATAATAAATTACAATATTTGAACATTTTTTTTTAGAAAACATTATCATTTTATGTATTTTTTTCTTAGATTACTTTATTACTCGTATTTGTAAATTTATTATTATTTTCATATACATTGCTACAATTAAAAATGTGTCCTATTTTTAACCATCTATAATTGTGGTTTTGATATGTTATCGCTAAAAGTATTCTGTTGAAAGCAGATGTATTAAAAAAAAAATAAGTTAAATATAATCGTGGAAATTACATTGAACTTATAACCTTTGTATAATTACAATGTCAACGATTCGTTATTACAATTTGGATTTAAAATATTATTTTTTGGTGAAAATGTATACAAGTTATCGATTTAATATTATTTTTATATATACCGCATCTTAGTAGGAATAATATTAATAAATAAAATTTTAACAATAAATAAAGAATTGTAGTTCAAAATATGTAAATTAGCTTTCTCTGTTGTGTTTAATAGTTTCAATAATTCATTTTTTTAATATTATTTAATGCAATCTGACTATATTAAATTGAAATAATTTTCATAGTTAAGGAGCAACAATCGATTCATTATTATTATAAATAATTGAAAAAAATAGAAAGCTAGAATATTTTGATATTTATTATTCTTTAAATACGTTAATAAATAAAACAAATATTTTCTAAAAAAATATTTATTAAATATATAAAAGTGTTTGAATTTTTATACTAATAAAAAATCATATATAAATTATGAAAAATTATCAAGCGTATTGTTTCAAGTTAAAGAATAGGTATTTGAAATCTCCATATTTATTAAATGCAATTTTTATACTCAAAATAAAAGAAAAAATATATTATTAAGTTTTATAATTTTGACATTGGATCAAAATACATAAATGAAATATATTTTACTTTATATATATGTAAGCATGCACATTCATTAATTTATGGTAGAACATTTCTGGCTATCCAATTAGAATATTGGGAGACTTTAGTGTAGACACCTGGCCAACCTTGTAAACCGCACGGTGTTGGTCCAAAACTGACGATACCTATAACAAACCAATTAGAATTTCCGCTTCTGCTTTCTAACAACATGAGAGGTCCTCCGGAGTCGCCACGACACGAATCTCTTCCACTTTCAGCCCCAGCGCATACTTGACCTGGACCCAAGTTCACATTAGCACTGACATATCTTTGACTACACATATTGTTCGCAACAAATGGTACTTTTAATTTGAGTTTCACATCAGAATCCGTCCCTGTAATAATAATAATAATAAAAGAAAATTATTATTAATATCATATTCGAAATTTTCAAAACACTAGTTAGTCTATACAGATGTAAATATATATATATATATATATATATATATATATATATATATATATATATATATATATAAATTATGATTATGTTAATTTTATGATTAATAATTTTTCATAGGTGCTCACTGTTTTCAGTTCGACCCCAACCTGCTACATATAAATCATAATTATTTAAGTTTGCATTTGTCAACGTGGAACTTTGTTGTGGAAGACAAACCGGTTGAATATAATCTGAAAATAGAAAAAAAAGTGTTTAATTTAATTTTTTTAGAATTTTTTTTAAATTAATCCTAATATTACCTGTAAATTCTACTTCTTGTGACAAACGCAATAACGCAATATCATTCGGTTGACTTGAACTATTTGGATTGTATTGTTCATGAACTTTGGTTGATTCTATAGCAATATCAACAGGAGATGGAGCACAACCGGCGCTATCACAGTCGGGATCGGTTCTGGTATTCCATTCACCAAGACGAACCGCAGATCTGAAATAAAATAAATTTAATATCACGACGATTATATTTATGATGTGATATATTTAATTTTAGCTAATCAACTTACAGTGACCACGTTCTAGGTATATCTCTTCCGTTAACACAATGAGCAGCCGTTAAAACGTAACGAGACGATATAAGAACTCCTCCACAGTGAAAACCAGCACCTCTAGCTGTTAAAGTGATATATATATATATATATATATATATATATATATATATATATATATATATATATATATATATATATATATCATATATGGTATATACTGTAATCAAAAAGTAAAGTGAAATTGTCATTTAAAACTCCTGGGTATTTGGAAGGCATTCTCTAACATTTGTCAAGCGTCTGTTTGACAAAAGGTTTAATTATCTCCGAATTATATACGTGTTTTTAAAACTCCTGGTTTCTTCATCACGATAATGCAAGATGTCATATTGCATTGGTTCTTCGCGACTTTTTTGACAAAAACTCGAATTATATCGTTCGTCAACCACCGTATTTGCCTGATTTGGCTCCGTGTGACTTCTGATTGTTCAGCAAACTTAAACGGTTAATACGGTAACGCTGTTTTGATACGATTGAGGAGAAAAAACCGAATCGAAGATCTTGAAGGTCTACCGGAGGTCTTGAAGGTCAGGGATTACTTTAAAGGGAATGAAATTGATTTAGAAGAATAAATAAAGAATTTACATTTTATGAACAAATTCACCTTAGTTTTTGATCACAATATTATACACACACATATATATAAATTTTATAGACTGATATAGAACTCACGTTTATTATATTGTAATAGTACCATCCAAGGAAATTCGTCTTTATCTGTTCTTTCTCCACCTACAATTTTGTCTTCTAATGATTTACCGCAGATAGACAAACCAGGCAGCAAATTGTTACTGATTGGAGTTTCTGACTCTGATGATTGTGAACCTTGTGAAGGACAACACACCTAAGAATATAAAATTAAACATTATATAACTATATTATTTGTCTTAATGCATCATAAATTTTATTTAGATTTATATATATTTTATAAGATTTATATATACCCTTGGTACATTTCCTGAGTAGCCTCCGCATTGGGATCTTCTTAAATATTGTGCATTTTGTTGAGACACTGGTGGTCTTATCAAGGCATAAAGAGATGGACAAGTTGTTAAAGATATGCAACTACCAGCTTCACCTCTGGGTGTACTGCATGAATTTTCTATAATGTATTAAATGTCATTAATATAAAAAAGAAATATTTTGGAGATCGTTTATTGCGAATCTTTAAAACGAGTTTTCATTTTCATACAGGAATTTCCAGTTATATTGTATTTACATAGACATTAATTATTAAATTATTTTGTCGTTTTTATATTTCAATAAAAAAATATAAATAGTACAAAAACTTATCTTCGAGCGTTAAAAATTCTACAAGACAAAGAGTACTATTATTTTTAAATTTATATTATGCATTTCTGATGTGTAAAAAGTGGATAAAATAATAATTTTCATTAATATGCTTATATTAATAATTAAAAAGGTTTGATTCTATTTTATATATTTATGCGTTGTATTAATATATAATATAAATTTAAAGCAAAAAGAACAAAATTAAAGCAAAAATTTAAACATATTCTTTCAATTGATGATTTCCATAAAAAAAATATAATATTATATAAACAAAGAAAAAATACAATTTTTATAGTTAAAAAAATCATTGAACGTAAAAATCTATCAAAAATTCGTACATATTTCATTTAAAATATTTTATAATATAATATAGTTAAAAAATATATTTAATAAATATATAACACATGATAATTGTGATTGATGTATATTTTGATATATTAATTTATATGTTTTTATATTGAAGAAATTTCATATCAATTATTATATAATATTAATATCTAATAATATAAAATATTTTTCATTGGAAATATTAAAACAATTTTATTTTTCCTGTTGAATGAGGAAAATGGTAAAATTAATAGATTATCGTGTTTCCCCGTTGAAATATATTAAAAAAATGAAATCAATAGTAATTGAATTTAATTACTAAAATATTTCTGATAATTTCAAAACATTAAATATTTCACAGTCCAAAAAAAATTCTTTTGAAAGTATCCATTTGATTTTCATTATTTTCAATGTATGAATTTTTCAACTAATTTTACTATATATTTTTATAATTAATGATGGATTGCATTTTTATTATAAATATAAATACAATCTTGTTTTGAATCTTTAATTAAAATCCGAAGGTTAAATATATAATAGCATTGGAGATTCCATGACGTTGAACAAGAAAAAAAAAACCAGCGTCTGGTGCCTCGAAAGAGAGGCCAAGGTTTTGTTTTTCGATTTTTTAAGTTTTTTTAACCCCTTACCAATATAAATTTCCGTTTCTTCACAATGAATTTTTAGTTTCAATCCTCAATCTCCGGTTTCCCGCTTATCATTGTTTTAACAATTAATAAATGTTTTAAGTGTCGCTTATTTTTTTTTCAAGAACTTGTTTGTTTTTGACCTTCGTCGTCGTGATGACTCTGAATTATCGACATTTGATAAAAACTGGTTTCACGCACTAATGATTTCTGCACATTCAATAGAAATATAGTTGGAATATTTCTATTATTTTTTTATTGTAATGATCTTGTAATCTTTTTGTGGATATCATTAATTAATTAAACGGTAAAGCTAAGCGATGTGAATATAAATTTAGAATGAATAAGTTAACAAAATTTTATGACATTCAAATAAATATCGTTAATAGTTATATTAATCGAAAGCATGTTTAATTTTTTAATGTTAAAATTCATATTTATAAAACAAGATAAAAATTGCTATTAAACATTTTTCCAAGTTGTATAGTAAGATTTTGCATTGAGGATGTTTAAATGATGAAAATAAAATTTAGAATTAACTAATAGAAGTTTTGTAATAATGACTTATAATATATTAGTATTATTCCGACAAATAAATAATATAGAAAAAAAACGAAAATAAATAATAAACACAGAGCGAATGACTTATTTCAATGTCACTAGAGTCAACTTATTTTAGATAGTACTATATATTTGAAAATAAATATGATAATCAAGAAGTATTAATTCGTTTTATTTTTATAATTTAATAATTAATAACGATAAATCAATTCTGCAGTTAACAAAATAAGACATTAGATCATTGTTTTACAAAGTCGAATTAAATTGAAAAAAAATTGTCGTTAAAAGTGTTTTTACTGTATCCAACAGGTTAATGGGTTATATTCTACAATTATTCACAGTAAATATATTAATATAAGCGGGATCGAGATTTTTCTTTAACTTTCGTTTAAGAAGATTTTTGTCTCCGCCAACGACTAGCAACGGACGAAAAATGGAGATTCTCGTTTCCCGCATTAGATGTGTTAGAAAAAAAAAGTCAATATTAAATGTGGAAATAATGTAAAAGGTCAATTTTTTAATATGTTATCAATTTGACCTATTGAGACACTAAAAACAACAAAATTATTAAAGCAATGGAATTATAATTAAATCAAAAATTATGTATTGGCAACGGTGTCAATTATTTTGTAATCACGTGCGTGATTTCATTGTTGCTCAAAGTTATTTTTAATTACCGAACTCGTCAATGCGTTCAAAATTATCAAAATTAATTAATTAAAATTCACGAAAAAAGAATATAAATGAGCACTATTCACAATTCATTCTTGTCCTAAAATTTTAGCAGTTAAAATCTTGTATATTTAAAATTTTATTAAGCATATATCACATTAATTATATTTTTAAAATCTATGCTCAATAATTTTAATTCATAATCATAATTTTTTTCACAAATTTTGAAATTGTCTCAACGTAAAATATTAATAATATCATATCTGACGATTAAACTTGATCACTCGATTATTTATATACAATATTATCATTTTCAAAAAAGTCAACCTATTTTAAAAGTTTGTCATTGATTTATATTATAAATCTATTGTTACAATAATATATTTGCATTATAATATGAAGAATCATACTTTTCAAATGTGATATTGTAATAATTCAATATACATTTTTAGTCTATTTAAATTTTTATACATTGCAAAATGATATTTAAAGGAAATCACATTCAAGAAAATGATTGTAAAGTACTGTTATAGAATATTGAATACCATTAAAATGTATATATATATATATATATATATATATATATATATATATATATATATATTGTTTGTCAACTCATAAAATAAAATAAAAAAAAACTTATATATGTTACTCACGTCCATAAGATTGGTAAATCTGAGACAAAATCAATGTAGTTAGAAGGAAGATATAAAACTTAGTCATTTTTGATGATCACCAGGAGGCACCCTTTCAGGCACCACCGACCCAGAGAACGACCAAACGGTGACTGCATATGTGATTCTGAGACTGCAAGGTAGTGTTTAAAACTCGATTATAATTGTCTTCATAATAAACATAAATAAATAAAAAAAACCGCATTTTAATAAATAATATGTAATTGTTTATAAATACACTGCTATATTTATTCTATTGATACTATTGTAAAATTAACCCTTGCATGGTTTGAAAACAATGTCTCATTTTTGTAAACCTGCAATTTTACTTTTTTTTCGGTACTAATTATTCGATATAATCAATAATATTATATAATTATAATGTAAAAATTTTGTGTGTTTTTTAAATATTTTTGAATGTTGAATGTCAAAGAAGTAGTTTTAAAAAAAAGTAATCACTTTGATTCTATTAAAAAAATACATTAGCCATGAAAATCACGTAGATACAGATTCTTAACTGTTGTTTTTTTTTATTACTTCATTACTATTCCGAAATAATCTAGTATTTTCATATGTATTCGACATGTTGAGTTTATTTTTAAAATTTTGATATGTAGCAGTTTGAAGAAAAAGATATTAAATATATAATAAATGAAATTAAAGAAAGCTTAGAATCCAAACTCTATTCAATTTTTTCAGAAGAAAGACAAAACGATTAAATTATAATATATATATTTTTTTAAATTTGAAATATTTGTACAATGTTGAAAAATAATTAAATAAAAATAAAAGAAAGTTATTTTTATATAAAATTAATAGACTAGTGATAAAAAAGTGGACCCGCGTGTGTTAGATAGATTATTAGAAGTACACATCTTTTTCATGAAAATTAAATTATAATGTTTTAAAATATTATTTTTTTAATAAATATAAATATATAAATTTAATTTAATATTTTTGGCATAAAAATAATCATAACAGATTTTTATCGAAATAAATTCAAAAATAAATAATAAAATATATTTCTTAAATGTAACAAATGAGAGATAAAAAAATAATTGTTGATTTATGCAATGATTATAGAAAAAGTATTAAATTTAAAAATCACGTGCAAAAAATAATACAATTATGGTTACAAAAAGTATCGTTAAGTTCGTGTTTATTACAGCTTACTTTAAGAGGCCAGCTGTCAAAATCGAAGCAAAGATTTAAAATATTAAATTTTTCCGAAATGAATCTAAAAATTAAAATACTTAAAAAAATAAAAATCCTAATTAATTTAAGCGACTATTATTATAGAAAAAAATATTTCGATTAAAAATCGTCGTTTGCGTTTATAGCAGCTAGCTATCAAAATCGAAAGAAATTGAATCGTAAATACTGAAATATTTTACAATGATGTATATTTTGAGTAGTAAAGGCCATTTAATTCTAAATCGTATAAGCAAGGTAGTATTCGAGCGTGATATTTTATATATATGTATACATTGACTTCACCGTTAGAGCGTGAGTCGTTCATCGTAAGCGCGCGGCGGCGCTAGTGTTATATATATATATATATATATATATATATATATATATATATATATATATATATATATATATTATCTTAATCATTTGCTTATTTATATATAAAATATTATTTGAAAATATGTATTTTAATAGATGAAACATAAGGAAAATGACATATAAAAAGTAATTCCATTAAGATATTTTTAGCTTTTTTTATATAAAGACTTCATATCACATATTAAAGGTAATAATGAAAGAAATTGATGTAGTTTTAGAAATATTAGTTTATTTTTATGGAAAGGCACACAAACTGTACAAATATTGAATAATTTTTATTTCGATATGGAAATTTTAATGAAAAAATTTTGAATTATATTTATTGTAATATTTAAATATATAGATTTAACATATCATGATGTTTCATATTTCATCAATGTAAAATAAAAATAAAAATTGCTGATATATTCATCAATTAGAGTCATAATATAGAAATAATCAATTTGTAATATGAAAAATTGACGTAGGTCGCTATTACTTTTGTTGGAGATTAATAATTTAACATTATTAGATATTTAAAAATGATAGGATTTAATACAAAAAAAGGTTAATGATTTCTTCTACACTATAAAATGTATAAACGCTTTTGATAGTGTTTTCTATTATGAAATATGGCAATGTTGGTTTCGTAAGATAAGAAGTTAAAATTTATAAACACATTAAAATAATGTATTTTATTTTAATATATTAAAGGAATAACCAACTTATTTACATTTAAGAGCACATTTTTAAATATATATTTAGTGTCAGAAACCATTTGTTAAAAAACTTAACTTTAGCAGATTTATTTTAATCGACTTAAAATACATGAAATAACTAAGTCTCTTGAATATTTGCACATTAAAAATGTCATAAAAATAAACATTTTTACTAAAAATGATTCAGGGTCAAAATATATGTAAATTGAAAGAGTATTTATATGAAGCAGGTGTTTCCAATTTCAATGAACACTCGTTGGGGTATACAAGTGAACTTTCTATATATATATATATATATATATATATATATATATATATATATATATATATATATATATATATATATATATATATATATATATATATATATATATATATATATATATATATATATATATATATATATATATATATATATATATATATATATATATATATATATATATATATATATATATATATATATATATATATATATATATATATATATATATATATATATATATATATATATATATATATATATATATATATATATATATATATATATATATATATATATATATATATATATATATATATATATATATATATATATATATATATATATATATATATATATATATATATATATATATATATATATATATATATATATATATATATATATATATATATATATATATGGAAAAAAAAGATTAATACTGGACTTGTTTGAAAATATTCAAGGTAAATCGTAATACAGGTCTATTAAACATTTTCAAATATAAAGTCATTTCTATGTATTTTTTTATTAAATTATTGATTTTGTTATATTTAAGTGAAATTCGTTTATTTTCATAATGAAATTAGCTCAATTAGCCAAGAGAAAACTATATTTTGTTAGTGATAGTTTTTATTACAAATATTATCGTTTGATTATTTTATTAATATAAGCAGTTTTTAAAGGTAAAGTTGTTTTTAAAGCATTTTGATCATAGTTTTTTGCATTGTTAAAAATATTTACTTTTAAAATTAAATTATTTTACATTTTTGTAATGTATTTTAATAGAATTAGTCATGAAATGATTATGTTTATAATAATATCATTTAAAAATATTAAAGTATGAATTTTTAATTTTAGAATAATTAGAAATGATGTGATAAATGAAATGTTTAGTAAAAAAAAAGTTTGTAATAATATTTTAAGTGAATAAAGTTTAGAATATTATAAAAGCTATTCGCATTAAACCAATAAGAACAAGTAACAAAATTAAGTAAGTTTCTGTATATTCTAGACGTCGTTCAGCGCGTATAGATGGCGCAGTTGCAATTTATTCAGTCAGCAAGACGAGAAATGCGAACGAACAATTGCAATATTTATAAAAATGTTTATCTAATCGTAAGGTTTAAATTTAAATAGTAAATATTTATCTTGAAGTACATATCAAATGATTATCGTCCTCAATTTTAAGGACTAAACAACTATTATGAAATACAAATGTAAAATAAGGAGAAATATATAAATATAATATATTAAATATTGAGCAAAATAGTTTTTAGTTATTAATAATTTGAAAATGTTGTGAAAAACACAAAAATGCATAAATATAAATATGTATTTGTTTAATGAATAATAATAAACTATTTATAAAATCGACATATATTTTTCAAATTAATTATTTATATACAAAATTATTTCTATGAATTTTCGCATTTTATCTACATGGTTATTAAAGTAAAATAATCTAATTATTTACATAAATATAATATATATATATATATATATATATATATATATATATATATATATATATATATATATATATATATATATATATATATATATATATATGGTATATATTTCACTTTTTATGTCATCTTACCATATGGTAATTTATAATATAAAGTGACACTGTATGCCATTTAAACGCTTTCATTGTATATATAATATTTTAAATATATATTTAAATATTTTTTTAAACTACAAATATTCACAAAGTAATTAAACATTTTCATTATTCAACGAAACTTTTGACTAATATTTAAACAATTAAATTGGCAAATATGTATGTATTATCACAAACAGGCTTTAAAATATTCGTAAAAATATATTAACAATGGATACACTTTAATACAAGATGAAATGAAAATTTTGTTCGTAGAGACAAAGAGCGCAGTCAAACGAAAAATTGTGCAACTATTATTTGTCTTTATTATCGTTAAAAAATTGTTTTATATGCAAAATTAACATGTTTTTAAAAACTGAATTCAAAGTAAAATTTCTTTACTTTTTTCATATTAAAGTAATATTAATAAGAAATTTATTGATATACATCAATTTGATTTTAATTGTGTATCTTACATGGATTGCATTAAATATATGATATGGTAATTTTAATATAAATAACTTATTATATATTGCATTATATATTAAGGGAGGTATTAGAGTGGAAAGGCTTTATATTTATTATTTAATAGAGTATACCATTAAATAATAAATACAACTCTTTTAAGAGTTAGCATATTCTTGTATGGCATGAAAAATTTTCAGATGTAAATTTAGATTTAGATCTTCAGCAATATTGCGCTTGTGTCCTTTGGTCTCTTCGAATACAACTTCATTACAATGATATGTTATAATGCGTTATTTTATATAGAGATTTAATTTTGCAGTATTATTTGCATTTATAAATTTATTCAGGGGATTAATTTATGTGTTGACACTTTGGATTGGAGACGATTTTTCTGGATATATAACCATACTGATTAACATTGTCACTAAACTTGCTGTTAACACATAAATAATGTTGGTCTTAGAAACTCGCACTCCTCTACCACAGAGTTCTATTTGACTTTCCTGAAACAAAAAGGTAACAATTACTTATACATTTATAGTATAATTAATACAAGTGACCATAATTTTATTATTTTTTAATTTAATACTTTTTCTATAATTGTAAAAAGATACGTAACTCCAATGCATATTTTTTTTGTCATATGTTTTATTAAAATTATTTCTTATAGCTATTTATGAAGTTTCTAAATATTTTTTATGTGCGATTTTTTCTGCGGTCCCTATCTACCGCACAAAAACAGATTTGACTGTGAAATGAAAACAAATGCATATCTAACACTTACATTAGGATGATGTTGGATGCATGGAGTCAATCTTCGCCGTGTAAGCTGAGGTAGAGCTGCTCTAGTGCATGGTAAGGTGGCATTATGAGCTACCGGACTAGCGGTTAGTTGAAGCGGAGGCGGCGACTCATCTAATGGACATAAAGCATCAATAACGACTAATATTAAATTACTACCAGTTATTGGTTGCACCACGTATGCTCTGTAAAAGATTAACGAAATGTTTAAATATTATTATATTTTAATTGTGTTTTTATCGTTAGTTAATTTTACCTTTCGCATCCTTTGGCTTGATTTCTATATGGAGTTTGATCCTTATCGGAATACTTCTGTAACTGATATAACCATACCTGGAACATACATTATTGAATTATAAATTATAATATAATTCTAGGTATTACAATGAAGGAAAAAGAATATTCATTCTATTATATTTGAATACCTCTTGATCACAAGGTGTGGGTCTAGTGCGATTTATCATCACCAATTTGTCAAATTCTCTTTCTCTGGCTTTCGATGGTGGTATTTTTGGTATCCCTCCACTTTCGTTGATTGTTTCGGTTTCACTTTCATAATTTTGATATATGGCTGAAAATTCATGAAAAGATTAGTCAATTTTATATACAAAATCATCTCGTATAAATCGTTCCATCAGAAACGAAAGAAAGCCAATCGTATTAAAAAGATGCGAATTTTTTTAAGCTAATAATTTTGCAGTCTAAAATAAAGGAAATATTATATATATTTGTACATTTTTAAATCACAGTTTTATGCATGTTTCAATATATTTTTATGAATAAGTTATCTTTCTGATGATAAATCACAAACGATTTTAATAGGACATGCTTATATCTATTTAATTTATTTATTATAAATTGATCTTCGTTTGAAGTTTTTAACTTTCATACTACAAGCATGATCTAGTTTGGTAATATTAAAAAAAATATTCTTAAGTATTTTTGTTGTTAACATTACAGAAAAGTAGTATTAAAAAATGATAATCCACTTCTCTTTTCTCTCATAAAATCATTCTTCTATGATAGCTGTTTAAGAAATATGATGACATCATTTTTTCTTTCAAATTAATTTAATACAACATACATGTTTACATATGTGTAAATACAAAAAAAATCAAAGTATTAAAATTGTGAATATTTACAAAAACTAATATAAGAGCAGTGCTTTCAAAACTACATACATACCTGTGCTAAATATTTCTATAATTTTTAAATTTAAATTAATAAAGAAAGCTTACTAATTTAAATGTTTCCTAAAGCTATAGCCAATCAATTTTAAATTTTCGCCTATTTGCATATTAAAAAAGAAGCTAATATACAAATATTTATAATAATAAAAATGAATTAATTTAAAATGTTTGCACGTAATAAAAATAAATAATATTTGGAAACAAATATATTTCATTATGATTTTAATTTAATATTTTTTGATATACATAAAATTATATTAATAAATTAGAATAAATCATGATATGATTATTATTTATATATGAGAAATATAATCATATTTCTCAGTCAAACATAGAAATTTAAAATAATGGAAGATCTTTTTCCAAAATTAATTAAGGTTAATTTATATTAAAATATATATAATAATTAAGGTCAATTTACTATACTTTTTTATGATAGAAAATGTCTGTTTGATAATTCATTATGGATCGAAATATCAAAAAAAAAAAAACATATCAATTGTATTGAGTGTGTAAAATAAATGGTTAAAATTTAAAAATTACGAAAAAGCAATGTAATCTTAATAGAAATTTTTACAGTTTTAAACTTGAGTAAATAATTTAAAAAACGCCATTAGATATTCATGCATATTCTTAGTTTTAGAAATTCAAAATACAAAAAAATTGTAAATGATATCATCCAATAAATTTTCAAATCATAAAATTAATACAAATTTTATTCAGTCACTGTGAAATTTTGACAATAAAACTTGAAATCAATCATAATTTATATTATGGGAATAGATTTCAAAATTTAAGAAACTTTTGATAAAATAATAATTTAGTTTTGTATATAGAAAATAAAAAAAATAATAGATATAATTAAGAGAAAACTTCTATCTCAAGAAAAATGATTGATACATACAGAATTGGGTAAAGTCAATAAAAAGCTTATAATGTTCCATTATTCAAAACAGTAACATTTTAACATTTTTTAAAATTAAATTCAAAAACTATATAAATTAACTAAATAATAATTGGCCGCACTATAAATTATTAAACTATATTCTTGAATCTTATATGGATCTCTTGAATATTAACCATCAGTGTTAAAATGGATTCTATGCAGTTAACGATTGGCGACATTATGGATCCAATGCGGATCTACCAGCCATTAAAGATTGTTTGAGTTATATGTCTTATGTGGATCCATCGGCCATTAAAGTTTTAATTGTGAAAATAAAATTTTTGTTCAGTAACTTTACGTTTACTTTTTGATGTGTAATGGAATAATCAAAATTTCAATATTGACTTAAAGTTTTATTGTTTTTATTGTTTAAATTTGCACACACTTATATATATTCACACACACACACACGCATACACGCACGTGAGAACATACATACACACGACATTATATATATATATATATATATATATATATATATATACTGTGTGTTTGCATATATAACATGTGTACTCATTTATAAAACGTATACATAATACATAACATATATACACACGCACACACAATCGCACACAAATCAGTATACAAATATATTTACATGTAATTAATATAAAATTTAGATCGCCACAAATAAAGTTTTCAAAACTATGTATATATATATATATATATATATATATATATATATATATATATATATATATATATATATATATATATTAAACATTTCTACAACAGTCGTTTACTCGACTTACCAGTGGGAGAAACAAATTCTGAAAAAACCAAAAACAGGGGATACAGTTTAAAACAAAATTCAATAATTGTTTACAAGATCAAACTTAAAATTACAAACAAACTAAACAATTTACTGCCAAAATATAAAGATCTTAATTACCAATTGACGTTATTAAACCGTATAAAACGCAATTTCAAACGAGGATATATTTATATAAATTCTTATATAATTATAATATTATCAGGATGTCTATTTGTATACATATTAAATGCAAACGATTGTTTATTTGCTATTAAAATAGCGTGATAAAAAGTAAATCTTTTTTTTGAATTAAATTTTTAATTTTAAATCGTATAAAATAAAATTTGTCAGTCAGAATCTTGATGCTACAAGAATGTGATTAATTTTAATCCTTGCCAGAAACAAGAATCTTACAATTATTTGTGTTTAAATGTTGAAAAGGAAACACGGCACAAATTATGATTAATAAGAATGATAGCTATATGAATAAAGGTAGTAAATTTATTGGACTTATTGTAAAAACAGATATCCAACCATTTGCCACTATTATACGATATGCACATAGTAATAAAACATAAACATGATGTTTTATTACTATTAGAAATTCTAAGAAAGAGTTCAAAAAGGGCAAAAACAACAGAGTAAAAGTTTATTTGCATTATCTATACTTGATTAATATTTTGAAATAATTAGTATGTAAATATTTTGTAATAAAATATGTCATGTACTATAATATATATGTATATTAGGTAATATTACGACTATTGAAATACTTTCAAACACTCACACTTGGATTTTTATTCTTTTAGTAGTTATTATATATAATATTGTAACTTACCATCGTCATTAGGATACGAATATCCAAACACTTCTGAATTTAAAAACGTTATCTGATGCAGTATCCACATTGAGTATGTAATTAAATAGCTCAAAATTCTACGCAGATGTATAAATGGCTATAAAGAAAAATTTTGTACTATTATATATAATTTGCTCGATGAAATTAGAATAAATAAGAAGAGGAAAAGATAATGGAAATATTTAATAAAATGTACGAACCGTCAACATTTGAGATGCTGGATTATTTGTATCGGTTTCAACAAAACACACAGCCTGATAGTCGGTAATGTGAACCCTTTGATATATTTTTTCATCAACTAATTGATTCATAATCGGCGCTTTTATTTCGCCAAAAAATTTTCCGGCATCTTTTGGAGACTCGCTGACGATGACAAATCCGTTGTTGTCCAAGACGTAACAGTCCAATTCGTCTGATTTACAAGATTTTGCACATGGCATTGATTCCACACACTGTAAAAGGAATTTACAAAAGATAATTTTAAAATTAAAATATTATTTTTAATATTAATTATATTAATAATTCAAATGTATTCGATTAATTTACCGTTGATGTAATATTTGTGAAGAGACTGTATAAACTGGTGTGATGAAATTGAAATCCTACAACAGCGGCCGGAGTCGATTGCTGATCAACTGTGTGAAAAACGGCATGAGTTGCTGTCACTAATGGTCCTGGTCCACCTTCTACTATTTGATCTCCGGCATCGAAATCAACGGAATATACAAAACTTTGTGGTTCCATGTAATGTTGTTCCACAGCTCGTCTATACCAAATTTCGTCAATGGCCCTTGGATACTTTTCGCCAAATTCTGGTCTACGAATAAAAATAATATTTTATTTTTTCCCATCATTACATCTAATTGGATACAAAATGAAACATATAAAATATTTTACGTATCGATTTCTTCAAAATTATCAGTAGCAGACTGTGGAAACGATTGCCATCTTGTGAGTCCGCTATGTGTTGCCATAAAAGCGACCGTTATTCCATACCTTTGAATAAATTCTTTTCTGTAAAATAATCATAAATTTCACTTTACGATTTGATAAAGGTATATAATTAATATTTCAAAATTGATCCTGACAAAAATCTGTAATTTTTTAAAATAAGCAGTTTTAGATGCTGTCAGATACCAAACAATAAAAATATTCATAGATAAATGTGTTTTTTTTTTATCATAATATCATTTTGTTATAGGGTATACTTATAAGAAAGTATATATATATATATATATATATATATATATATATATATATATATATATATATATATATATATATATATAAATATATATTTATATATTTGGTCTCTGACTAATTTAAAAGAAAAAATCAAAACAGCATTTCTTTCAATTTTCCAAATCTGAAATAAATAATAAACAAATGTATATTTTTAAGTAAACTTACTCGTCCAAAGTAGCATTAAATACAATGATGGTTAAGATAAAAAAGTAAGATGATCCTGATGTATGTAAAGGAAAAAATCTGTATTTGATTATCAATTCAAAACAAAGTTCAGCAGTAAACTATTTATCTTGAGCATTATTTTTACTATTATTATTAAATGATAATGTAAAGCTGCAAGCCAAAAGATGGCGCAGTATCAGACTTTAATTAAATATATTTTTTTAATATTAAATCTTTAGAACTGTGGTAGCGAACCTTTTTAAATGCGCGTGCCAGAAAATTATAAATGTTATTTATCGTTTTGTTGGCATGTCAGACAGTTTATAATAAGGAAAAATTGATAAAAATACAGGTGTTTCAGAATTTTATTTAGACAACTTAAAAAAATAATATACAAAAAAATAAACTATTAGTAACTAACTTTGTTACTATTCAGTAATAATCTGTGGATGTACAAATAAATTTAGAATTTAAAAATTATCAACAATATAATGTATTTCAATCAAAAATATTTTAATTTTTTAATTTGGCACGCGTGCCAAATGTTCGCTACCTCACTTTAGAACATTCCTAGGATTATAATATTTTAAATGAAAAATATTCGAATATGAATATAATATTTATAAACTTATTTATAAAATTTCGATTTGATAAATGTAGCAATCCAAAAAAAACAATAATAATATCATATTTGACTCTATAAATAGGTCATTGATTTTTGAAATATTATAGACTTATTTAATTTGTGATTTTAAACTTTATCTATTTAATAATGATTGTCATTTTTTAAATTGCGACATTATTTATATTGAAATGCGATATGTTTTATAATTAATTGATGTTTACAAAAATATAATAAGATGACAGTTGTTTAAAAACTGTACTTGCTCAATGTACTATAAACACCTTACCTTGGCAGTAAAACCATCAGCATTGTAATTGGGCTAGGACTAATTTAATAATAACTGATTAAAAATGTGACTCTATTTATATTTTAATAAAATGTTAATTTATGCGAGCGATTATTTCATATATATACGATTCAGTGAAAAGGCAAACGATACTAAATGAAATATAGAAACTCTATTATTATATCAAAATGAATGCTAGAAAATATTTCTAAAACAATAGTAATATTAATTTATCATACTGAAAACTGCCCAAAAGTTACAAGAATCTTATTACAAAAATGAGTCAGTTAAGTGTAAAAAAAATCAGTATTTTAAACTTATTTGCTGTCGAGTGAAGAATTTCTTTTTATCGATTAACTTTTCACCGATGTATACAAATATGGTAATAAATTACAGATTTGCAAAAAAAATTACCCTTTTTCTTCTTTGGATCCGGTAATATTTTGAGAAAACCAATCTGTCACACGGGCATCAAAAACTACAGCTTGCATTAAACTTCGATCGCCTGTAAAATAAATGTGTTATGAAAAAATATTAGAATATTTTACAAGCTTAAAATTAGAATATATATGTTTTTAGTTTATGGTTTTATTATTTTAAAAAATACTTACAAAAATAGGAGTCCTTTTCAGTTTTTTGTTCCGATTTACTAGAACTAATATTAGCTGAAAATTTAATTAATAATTCATTAGATAACAAATTTAATAAAAACGACGATACTATATCTAAATTTTTATATTATCTTACAATGCATGTATTCCGGAGGATGAGGTTTTAAAGGCCATTTCCACTTTGGTTGACTCATCCGTTGCAGAAAGTATAATAATTCGGCTTCCGGAGAAGAAAACGTTTTTTCTTGATGCTTACAATATAACCTAAAATTTATATTGTATTTTACAAGATGTAAATTTGATTAGGAGTCATTGATTTAATTACCAATCTGGATGAATTCTTAATCGGGGATCGCGAAAATAATGTGTGATATTATTTCCTTTTACGTGATTTCTATGTATGTCATCTTCTGGTCTCAGTGTTAATCTTTTCAATCCATAATGTTCAGGCAATGCAATTACTAATGAAAATGGTGATCCAGCAATACCAGTCCAAAAATATTTTCTCCTTACACGATATACTCTTTTCTGTAATATTATTTTTACAATTATTTTTAAATTATCAACAAAATTTGATTACAGGCAAAGAAATTAAATAAATCTTTTAATAATAAAAAAAAATGTTTTATAATAATAGTTGATTTTATTTTTAATAAATTATGTTTTTTTTTCAAATACTGTCAAACCAGTTTTTGTGCGGTCTTTTTGTATGCGTTTTTGTGAGATCCCTTTTTTGCCAATAGTGTGTATGTACATATTGCATTAGCCAATTTCAATAAATAATGTGCAATCTAACAACTTCGATTATTTGTCTCCGACCTTTTTTTTATATTGTTCCCCTCCACTGCATATTTTTTTATATGTTGTGTTAGAATGATTTCTTATAGCTATTTACAAAGTTTCCAAATCTTATTGTGCGATTTCTTTCTGTGGTGTCTATCTACCGCACAAAAACAGGTTTGACTGTACAAATTTGATTAATGAAAAAATCCAAGTATTCTTGTAAATGAAAATATAAATTTGAAGGATAAAATTGTTACCATGTTATCAAAGTGATGTTTGACTTCTAACCATTTACTTCCATTTGTTTGATTTAAAATTTCACTACGAAGCTGTAAAAATAAAAAAAATATTAAGCTATTAAAGCAAAAGAAAAAAATATGTATAAAAATTCATTACGTGTATGAGTTCTTCATTGAATTCTCTAGGACCTCTGTTATCGTCCACCAGTTCAACTTCCACCATGTCAACACTGTTATAACTCGGTTTTAAAATGTTTTGAAACTAAAAATATGTATTCAATCAATATTTAAAGTATTACAAATATATAGAAAATAATAAAAGTTGTTTTACCACAGGACGGAGGTCTGGATGAATTAAAATATATCCATTGTTGGTGACGATAAAAGCATATCCATTTACTCCTAACTGTAATTTAAAAAATAAAATATTTTTCCAATTCATAAAATGATTTTATGATTTAGGTGTCGTCTAAGTTACCTGATGAGGCATCATGAGTGCTTCAATATCTTGAATTGGTACATCAGTTCCAGCGACACCCAATAAGTTGGCTACACGAGTCTGCATATAAAAAAACAATATTTTAACATTTGTGAACTTCCAAAATTAAATTTCATAAAAATAATTTCCTATTGCACTTTAAAGTATCTACGTTTAATACAATTCACTTTACTAAATAATATAATGTCATAAAAAAATATGGCTGAAGTCATAATTATATATATATATATATATAAATATATATATATATATATATATATATATATATATATATATATATATATATATATATGTATATATATATATATGTATATATATATATATATATATGTATATATATATATATATATATATATATATATATATATATATATATATATATAATATTTAGTCATATTTCAGACCAATAAATATATTTCATAGTATATATTGGTAACCATGCTATTTATGTGACAATAAAATATGAATTAATTATTTTATTAGGTTTTCTTTCATTCATATTTAAATATTTCAAACAAGTAATTAGAATTAAAACAACCATAATCTAAATATAACATCTAAATAGTTTTTAAAAACAACAACTTTATATATATATATATATATATATATATATATATATATATATATATATATATATGCATATATATATATATATATAATATATATATATATATATATATATATATATATATATATATATATATATATGTATATATATATATATATATATATATATATATATATATATATATATATATTGGCACAGTTTAATTTAAACAAATTAAATTATTGACTGATCTTCATCTTTTATGAAACTTTATAATATATTAATGAATTAAAGCATATAACCCCAAATCTGACTCAATAATAATTTACATAATTTAATTATTTCAATATGTTATAAAATAAACGTATATTAGAAATATAGCCAAGTATCGATAAAAACTCTAACATTTTAATATATTTTATTGTTCTATTGAAATTCATTTCACTCTAAAATTTTATATAGTAGTGCTTATATATCTGTAAATAATATGTTATTAAAAAAATCACAGAATCTTTGACATGTAAATGAGAACAAAATGTATGTCACAAAAGAATTAAAAAAAATAACGAATCAATGATTGTTATTTTTAAAAATAACAATCATTGCATTATAAAAAATATAAAGCTTTCATTATAAAAATATAAAGCTTTGCATTATAAAAATATAAAGCTTTCAAAATTAATAATGGTGTCCTTTTAAGTAGTAAAACGTTGATTTAGTTTTTATAAGATTAAACTACTGATTTTACTGCCAAACTTTATATATATTAATTTTAACAATAATGCACTGATATGTTTTTTTTAATTAATTTTACTAAATCAGCAGATATATAGACACTACTATTGTATATATAATAATATAAAACCAGAAAGAATACATTGCATAAAATATAAAATTTTCCAACTATATTCAATATAATATGTTAATACCAAAAAAAAAATAATAATAATTACTTCAATTACACTAGATATAGTCAGTTTATTATAGACAATTTTTAGTACTAAGTATGTATTAGTCAATTACTTAATAGTTTACACACAAAAATTGTCACTTTTTTTATTCTCATACGTTCCATTCAAAAAATATATTTCACAATTAACTACTGACAAATTTTTGTGATAATAATAAAAAAAATATAGCAATCAATGAAAATATATCGTATTGTAATCTAATTCGAATTTTTTTTCTAACTATTTGTAGCACTTTAAAAGCACCAAAATTATATGCATGAAAATCCTGTTAATAGTATTTCTTACTATATATACATTCATTCTAACACTGCGTGCTCGTTGCTTCTCAGAAATTATTATTTTACAAATTTAGTATAGATGAACAATAAAAAACAGACATTCAATAGAAGTACATATATACCGGATGATCCAAAATTAACGTCCCAAATTAGAAATATTAAAATAAAAATCAAATAAAGATGTTAAAATAGGCGATTTGATATTATTTTTCCGAATGTTTCAATATATGTATACAATTTTATTGCAGTATTTTTTTATGTTAATAAATTCTATGTTATGTATTTAATACAAATATACGAATTTTTATTTTTGTTAATAGTATAATATAATATATGAATTTAGTCGTTATAACTTGTCTAAAATACAATTTTAATTCTGAATTAAAAAAATACATAAATTATATGACTAATTCTGGGAGAAAAAAAATACATTTATTCAAAATAAAAAAAATGTGAAAGATGATAATCGATCCTATATCTTTAATGAAGAATATTAATATTAAATTTAAGGGACGTTTGTTATGGAAAATATTATATATACATGTATATATGCACAAATATATATATATATTTATATATATGAAAATATAATAAAATATCAAAAATTAACATTCTTATACTATATATATATATATTTTTTTTTTGCACATCTCAATCGATAAAACACGGAAAAATATATCTTCATATTAATAATAAACACCGTCGATTAAGATGTACAATTTTTTTACATGATTACCTTTGTAGTAAATAAAATAATCTACTAATTACATTTTTATCTGAATAATAATAAATAATGATAAATAATAAATAAATAATAATAATACAATTTCAATATATATATATAAATCAATAAAAAATAAAAATACGAACTTCAATTAACGTGTTAAAATGTGTGATATGAATGTATAAGTGTATGTTATTGTTGATGTGTTATGATGTTTTGTTTTTTTTTTCAGAAAAACACTGTAATAATAATAATAAAAAACGGGTGATCCTGAAAAGTTATTCAAAAAGAACCCTAATGGTCTACTTCATAAAACAACACTCTGTTTCGTGACAAACTAAATTTCTATAAACTACAAACTACAAGCCAGTATTTTTCAATTAATATTAATAATATAATTTGAAAAGCTGCGAGCAAAATGTTATACAAACAATTGTTTATAATAATAAAATATAGTTAAACGAACGTATCGAATTTTGACAATCCGTTATATAAATAATATTTTAAATACAAAAAAAAAAAAAAGTTCAGTATAATATTTTGCTGCAGTTGTTATTAAGACATGTAAAATTGTCTTTGGTTCTAGAAGGCTGCCACGATTTCTATAAATCTGTTGCTACGAAATCAATTAATATCCTCTAAACTCCAACACTGGTTCTGTCTCTAGAAGGACAATATGCACACTTGCTAGGAGGGCTTTTACAAAAAAACAATGTCGAAAAAAATTCAATAAAATAATTTAACTGCAACGGAATCAATTGAATTCAATACTGTTAAAAAATCATTATATACTGAAGATGATGAATCGATGATATACCTCTCTGGTCACAGTGACCCAGTACGCTTCATTAACGAGCACATTCTCTGTGATGTTCTGAGGGACAAGTACAACACACAACACCTTCCATTAATGATATTCATCAATATAATAATAATACATTTTTAATACATACATACAAATAAGTATAATTCTATAATAGGTGCACGCATTGATGATATATAATTTATTTGATCATTAAAATTTGTAGGATGTTTTTTTATAATATTTTCAACACTTATAATGCAATAATATTTTGTAGATTATAATATTCTTTTTATTTTAAAACATTACAAATTTACTTCATGTATCTTAATAAAATAAAAATAAATAAATATACTATATGTATGTATGTATTATATAAATCATGTACTTTTTAATCAATTTTAATTTCAAGAGCACCTTCGGATTTTTTTTTTAATATATCGCTTTTATATCATATACAATATGATAAATAATATATAATACAATATAATTTTACGTCAGTAAAATAAAACAAATTTAATTTAGTGGATATAAATACTCACAGCGTTTTCGGTTCTATCAAACACCGGCATGGACACGGATGTCATTAGTTGATATGTCCTCAATCCTCTGTGTTGATCAGCTTTCTGAAAATATCATATTTTTTAAAAATTAAATAGTACTTGTAGAGAAACCGCAATTCATAAAATAATTCTTATTGCTTATTGATCACGTTTAAAATATAGATTGTTGATATTACTAGTTTTTGTTTATGAGCCATTCTTTTTTCTTGTTCTTCTCTGGATAGAAATAATGCACTATCTCTACGATGACTTTGGAAACGTTCCTTTTGCTCCTCTCGTTCTTTCTTTTCCCAAAGATAATCCATTATTTTTGGATCCTGTAAATTAATATTCAGCTATATTCGTATTCAAATATATATCAAACTTAGATTTTTATTTAGCATACAGTAATTTCTGCATAAACTGGTGTCCAAATCACTGGATGACGGTCACCCCATAAAACCAACGGACGTGCCATTACAGGAACATATTGCAATACTTGTTCTCGAACTTCAGCTAATGTACTAAGATGCACATAGTAACCTTGATTTGCACAAGCCATCCATTTTACTTCCCTAACATCTGCTACCTAAAACAACAAAAAATATTTAATTAAAACATATTTTTTAAAAGTAAATTAATGAACTTTATTTATATTATGTTCACCTCTCTTCCAATTAAATAAGTAAAAACTCTAACTGGTATCATAGGTCTATCCTGCCAGTTGTATACTTCGAATATTTCTTTAAAATTATACGGAACACCATCAGATACAAGCATAATTGCTTGATTACAACGCGCACCTTCTTTTCTCAATCTGTAATCCTGCAGCAGTTCGAAAGCTTTAGTTAAGGCTGCGGAAAAATTGGCTATTCCAGTTGTTTCAATCGACTCTAAACCCAGTTTCAATTCTCTAACATTTGCTAAATTTGCCTAAAGAAGTCAAAAAAAAAATATTAACATGAATGACGATGAAAACTTAAAACAAAAAAATAATGTTTAACCTGAACTAATGTATCTGCAAAACAGGGCACTACCTCCATTACAGTTTCGTTAAATGTAAATATGTTAACAAAGTCGTTATTGCCTAACGTATCCAATATTGTAGATACGACATGTCGAGCAATATCTCTTCTTTGTCCAGTCATGGATCCAGAACTATCCACAAGAACGATCATGTCTTTCGGACTGGTTGCTGCTTCAATATACCAAGCTCTGGTGCGACAATCAAATAAATCGACCGGATCTGCTTTCCATTCCATTGCTTAAGGAAAATAAATTAACATAATAAAACAAAATATATAAATATTGTTATGCATTGAATTTATTTTTATATTTAAATACCTGGGTAGTGCCTCATAAAACCAGTAGAACTTCCAAAATATTGCCAAGATAATGAAGGATCAGCACGATAATTATTTATAAATATAGAATCCAAGTTTTCTGACCATCTTATTGCTTGGATGACTTCCGGAGCTGGGGAAATATCAAAATATTATCTAAATTAACTGTATAAAATTTCCTAAGAAGTCATTGTCATTCCATTGTTTTCACAGACTAAATTTTAAAATTAATACTTAGATCAACATTTTACACACACACACACACACACACACACACACACAAACATAAATATATAAGATTATAAGTGCTTACAGCGATCGTAAACATTTGTTGGTATATGTACGCTACTCATGCTTATATTGACAGGTTTATTGTTGAAATGCGGATTAGGTGTTAGAACCACTTCTCTTATTGGCGGTTCCGCCTCATCTTCGCCAATAAACTCAGGTTCTGGGGTTGGATCATCTGGAGATCTTGGTTCGTGTATTTGTTTGCTGTTATAATAAACAAAATTCTCAGGCACTGGTTCATTTTGATGTGTTATTGCCATGTTTTCTGCTGCATCCATTATCCTTTTAACTGCACTCACTTTCATATCCATCATGTATCTGATATTGGTTGCCATTTCTTCCACCAATTTATCTCCTTCGCGCGCTTCTATTTGTGCCGATTTAAAACTCTAAAATTGCACCCAGATTAAAAATTAATTCTAATGAGTTTGTCTCATTCATTAATGATTTTGATTCATAACAAAAAGAAACAATTATTTTAATATTTTATATTACTTACGTTCTGAACTTCCTTTCTTCGTGTTATATATTCACCAAAATGCCATAATTCAACACCAAGTTTTTCAGCCCAAGTTTGTACGCTGAAAATTCACTTATGTATTATCTTAAAATTGGATTAACATCTTAATGAAATATATATATATATATATATATATATATATATATATATATATAATGAACATATTCAAATTTTGATTCAAGATGGTCATATTTTAAAATTATTTTATGCTCAATAGAAACCATTAAAAATGAATAATAAATTATTTATTACAAGTATGTAAAAATTATTTAATATACGAATATAATGGAGTATTATATCAAATGTCATTTTTATAATTTTGATCAGACTAATGAAGAACATCCAGAAATCAAATGATATAATTGCAAAACGGTCAACTTTCAAAATGTTCCATATGAAATCATTTTATATTGTAGATTTTTGGTAATTTAATATTTTTTTCTGATATGCACTGTATGACCAACGACCACATAATATGATTGTATAAGACATAATTGGCAATTACAGTCCAAATTTGACGGTCTCCTCTTGGGCGTAGGTGTGCGCTTTGGGAGTTGGTACTCCGGCAAGGGCCACCAGAGTGGAAAGACAGACGACGGCCAGACATCTTACACTTCCGCACATGGCTGAAAGTAACCAACTATCGTATTATAAACGACGATTTGTCTTCATGACCTGATTGCGCATGCCTTAAATACTTACAATTCGATAACGTCGGTTCACGCATGCGTTATCATATGCTCCAATCGATAGTATTTCATTGCTTCGGCGAGAGTTTACCCTTTTGCACGTTCATTACGATATTTTTAGTTCTATCAAAATTAAACAATATATTTTTTTCGTAAATTTAAAAGCTAATCATTGCTTTTAGAGACGGCAATTATTGAAATTGGTTTCGTATAAACAAAATTATTAATATAATGTATTTAGAAACATTAAAAAAAAACACAATGAAAATTATTTATATTTATTAAATTTAAATTGTTTGACAATTATATGGAAATTACATATGTTGATTATTTACAATATTAGATTTATATGTTGATTATTCGCAACATATTTTTTTTTACTACAGCTATGTATGATACATATAATAATAGAATAAAATAATTTAAATGACTGATAATTACATAACTACTTAATAAATAATATTTTTAAATAAATTTTAAAACATTATATTATAAAATATCTGAATTTGCATATTAAAAAACATAAAAATATAACGAATACCGAATATTTTAAATTACGACTTCTAGCACACACTGTAATTTCTCGTTCCTGTAAATAAATATTGATAAAATATAATTATGTAAATATTTATGTATTTGATATATTGTGTATTATGCAATTAATTACTAAAGGATAAATATACATTGAATTTGTGTAATATATATATATATATATATATATATATATATATATATATATATATATATATATATATATATATATATATACCATATATATATTACTTACTCTGATATCATCTGTATAGCAACCTTCCAAAGGTCGTCTTTTTAATTCAGCCAAATGTAATTTACTACATGGAGCAGCCTCATCTCCTGTTAAAAGTACTGGAAAAGCTCCCGCTTTTATACTACTATCGTTTCCTGAATAATACATTGCATCAATAATAACCATCAATAAATTACTATGAGGAATCCGTTTAATGTAATGAGGTCTGGAAATTAATAAAATTTCTTTGAATAAAAATAAATCAACATTTTAAAAGTTATATTTTATTAAATAAAATCAACCTAGTAGAATTTGCATAATCAAATTCCATAAATCCATCACCCCTGATGAACGTTTGTTGTTCCAAGGCGTAAAGTGTGGCTATACGATCGCAAGGATATGATACTTTTTCATATTCAATCTTTTGAGGTCTATTGAAGAATTCGTCTTCATCGTCTTTTGCCGGTTTTGGTTTTTGAATTGGAGTATCATCAGATGTACCTTCGCGTCTATCGCCCTCCATATAATCACCATCGCCGTAATCATAATAATCTAATATATAAAATAGTACGTATATTAAAAGTCAAGACGTCATATATATGTATATATAAAACATCATTCAATTTATAAAATACCGTCATTATCATAATGCATTGGATAGACCATTGGTTCATTCCAAAGTAAAGATAAATGAGTGTGCATAATGAACCATAAAATTTGTGCTCCCAACCATTGTATAGTCATAATAATATATTTAAAGGGCTGTAAAATAAAAATAAAAATTTATAATAAATACAAAATGATACAAAAAAACATGCGTTTCAATTATTCAAACCGTTAATAATATAGGACCATCATTTGATTTTACTTCCATTTTGAAACACACGCCTTGTAAATCGTATGCAATAATTTTTTTATATACATAAGAATTAACCATGGATTGCATTATTGCACCTTCTATTTCACCAAAGAATTTTCCAGTATTATTATAGTTTTCTGATACGATAATATAACCAGAACTGTCTAAAATATAACAGTCTAAATCTTCAGTGTCGCATGATTTAAAACAATCATCACACTGTAATTATGAAAAATAATAAATTATTTGCATTAAAAACAAGATATATAGAAATGACCTTTTTTATATATCGATATATGATAGAAAAAAAGGCAAAACTTTCGGTCTAAACTTACGTCATCACTACGTGAAGTAATATTTAAAAATCGTTCGTATAATAAACGTTGGGAAAATTGATAACCCAGAACACCAACTGGAGCTTGATTTCCACCATCACGTGGAAAAACTGCATGACTGGCCGTTATTAATATTTCATCTTTCTTTTCAATATCAAAAGGCACAGAAAATACAAAGGATTCGGATTCTATTTCATGCTGATATATGGCACTTCTGTACCACGTTTCATCGATGGCTTCTGTAAAATGATCGCCAAATTCACTGAAATATTAAAAAAAATCATAATTAAACTAACTAATGATTTAATCGATAATCAACTAATGATTATTACTCACGGAACCGTGCTATTTTCATCTTCTCCAAATATAAATTGCCATCTTGTAAGACCGCTCATAGTAGCTGCAAATCTTAATGATGCATTATATTTAAGGAAAAGTTCTTCCTCTTTTTTATCTTTAAATGACCACGTTTTATAAAGAGGATCTGTTGCTTTTGCATCAAAAACAAGAAGCTGCACTAATTCTTTATTACAAAAATAGTCATCGTCATCTTGAGTTTTTCGACCACAATTTACTAAATAAATATAAAATAGATTATATTTATCTCTCCATATGAAAGAGAAGACAGATTAAGAAGATTCATTAAATTAAGGCTCACATTCTTCTTCGTTATCAATTTTCACTTCTTGCTCATATTGTTCAGACCATTCCCAATCAGGTTTTGCCATTTTTTTCAAAAAATGTAAAAGTTCTTCTTCAGGCGTATTGAATTCGTGACCTTCCAAATAATGATACTTACAATAAACCCTTAAATATATATAATTCATCATTAAACATAGTCGTATAAATATAATATTACAATATATTTATACCTGTCAAAATAATATTTACCATTTAGGATGAATCTTCCAATTATCTCCTTGAAAGAAATCTTCAACTTTAAGACCCAAGTGTTGATTTCTTTTGATTTCATCACCAACCTTGATCCAAGTATTGCCATAATCATGCGGCAACACTATGCCCAAGAAAAAAGGCGTATTTGGTAATCGATCGAAATAATAATCTTGACGTTCCAACTGTATTCTTCTCATTTTATCGTACATTACTTTAACTGTTTGATTCATTAACGTGCCGCTTTCATCACCAACTAAAGCTTCTCTTAAAAGTAACAAATTGGGTCCTAAATGTCTAATTTCATTGCTTTCTCTACCTTCATCAATTGCTTCGACTTCCACTATATCTACACTATTATAATTTTCTTTTCTTATACCTTTATACTGAAATAATATAAAAATATATTTTTAATTATAATAGCAAAAATATTATAATATTAAAGTTCCTTATTCGCGGAAGATACATACAACTGGTCTTAGCTCTGGATGCAAAAGTACGTAACCATTGTTGCTCACTATAAAAGAATAACCATTTACTCCCAACTAAAATAAATAATATAACGTCAAATAAGCTGAAGAATATTTAAAATATTTTTGATTATAAATATATAATGTACTTTGTAGGGTAATGTTAATCTGTCAATTTCTTCAATTGGTACATCGGTTCCAGCAACACCTAATAAATCAGCTCTTCGAGTTTCGTTATCTGCATTAGCTTTAGTATCATAAATTGGTATAGCGGCTGATGACATAAGTCTATATTTAACTCGACCTCTACTAGTTTTTTCAGATGGCTGAAATAGATATAAAAATTGAATGTTTGATTTCATTTAAAATATAAATATTTTAATATTATTATAATGTTTACAGTGATATCGGTATATATATGGGTCCATGTGACCGGGTGATCTTCCTTTTGAAGAATCATTGGACGTGCAATGACATCTATATATTTCAAAACTTTTTCTTGAACTTCATCTAATGACTGAATATGAACATAATAACCTTTAAGTGAGAAATGTTTTATTAATATTTTTTTTAACTTATGAATATTATTTTTATGATTACCCACCTCTATTTAGACATGCCATCCATTGTATTTCTCTAACATTTGTAACTTCTTTTCCAATCAAATATGTGAATACTCTAACGGGTATATTTGTGTTGTTCTCTAACCAATTATATAATTCGAAAACATTGGTCAAATTTCCTGGTACTCCATCAGTAACCAACATTATGACTTGATTACAACCTTTGGTTTCTCCACATTCACGTAATCTCCGATACTATGAAAGGGGATGTTTTAATTTAATTACGACATTAAATAACATTAATATATCTAGATTTTATGTATTTAAAAAAAGTAATACAAAAATTTCTTTATGATTTGGATCTTATTTCTGAATTTTATATTACTATAAAGATAAAGGATTATATTAAAGCTTTGATATTTCAAATATAATAATCAATACTAACTGTTTCCAATAATTCAAAGGCTTTAATATAAGCATTTGTAAAATTTGCATATCCATCTGGTTTCAGTCCTTCTAAGGCTTCGTTAAATGTGCGGATATTTTCAGGTGTTGCTTGAACAAGCATGTCTTTAAAACATGACACCACTTCGGTAGTATCGTTAGAAAAACTAATAATGTTCACAAAGTCATTGTTAGAAAATGTTTCTAGCAACATTTTAACAGTAAATCTAGCGACAAAATTTCTATATCCTGCCATTGATCCAGAATTATCGAAAAGGATAACGACATCTTTGGAACAAGTGAGTGCCTCCGTAAACCAGGATCTGGTACGACAATCGAATAAATCGGCGTCTTCTGTTATTTTCCATGCTATTCCAGGATATTGTCGCATCACACCTGTTGAGCTGCAAAAATATTGCCACGACAATGCAGGATCCGCTTTATAATTTTGTACAAACACATCATCTAATGTCTCCGACCACAATATTGTCTGTTGTACTTTGGGTCCTATATAAAATTAGATTAAAAAGGGTAAAAATAAACATAAGTAAGAAATGTAGACTAATTAGTGTTAAATATTTACCTTTATCATAAACGTTAGATGGTACATGAACAGTGCTGAAACTCGTATTCACAGATATATTATAAAAATGTGTATCTGCATTCAACGAAAAATTTCTATACATATACGTGTCGTTTTTTCTGATTTTAGGAATTGGATTTATTTCAACATTGTCCACAAATGAATATTTTGATGAATAATATGTAAAATTTGCATCAGTTGTCTCGTTGAATTCATAATCTTTTGACATGGTTTCGGCTTGTTCCATTATACACTAAAATTATTACTTATAAGTTAAAACTTATATTTCAAACAGATTTTATAAATTCGTAAATTTAATAAGATTGGAATAGATAATGATTTACCCTGATTGCTTCCATTTTTCTTGTTAACATCCTACCGATTGTTTCCACAGCTGAAGCTAACAATTCTGTACCATTTTTTCGTTCAACTCGAATATTTAAACTGTTATATCTCTGAAATGTTATGATGAATTATTTCTGTAATTCATTTTGACTCTTACAATTTTTTTTAATTGAAAATTATTAATATATAATGAAGTGCAGTTGTTTTATGACATTTAATATTTATATATATATATATATATATATATATATATATATATATATATATATATATATATATATATATATATATTAATATTATGACAACAAAATAATTTAATCATGTCTTTTAATGATTAAAAAAAATATAAACGAGTTATATTTCAAGTTTTGAGTCAGAGATGTGTTGTATACTAAGTAAAAGGATTATCACTTGATTTACACTGAGAATAAGTTCACGATAAAACCGTGTAAAACGAAATAAACTTCTAACATGTGCTCTATTTATTTGCTTATGTAGGTAAAACATATTGGATTAATTATAGATTAGGAACAAAAATAAAACAATGAAATCTTTAAGAAATATTTAATAAATTTATTCGCTGTCATCACTTTCAAGAACTATCAGTCTTTTATTTCCTTAATTATTGTTAAATAAATGAGACCTAACAAAAATTTTAACGAAATGTATATGCAAATATACAACTATATATACATTTCTACAAGTTTTTCAAAATTCAATATTTTAAAAACCGTGTTAAAGCGAAATCGTGTAAATAGAGGGATAGGTGTATTTATTTATTTCTCTGAATTATTAATAATATAATATAGAATAAATTAAACCTTTTTCAATTCTGGTGCTTTAGTGATACGCTGACCGAGTTCCCATAATTCATCACCGATAGTCTCCGCCCAACCTCCGATACTAAAATTTGAAATATTATATTATTTAATTTTATATTGAAAATCAAACAATCAGACGCAATATCGAGATGCGTTTATACGAAAATAGCCTGACATTTCTCCTTTGCGGGAACAATTCACGTCTACAACACCAAAGATCAACAAACACGTCAACAATGCAATACTAGCTGAAGCTGCACGCCCAAGGGCAGTGTGGCTAAAAAATGACATTTCCCTTGATCCATGGAATGTCTGAAAACGTGCCGAAACTGACCCGGGCAGGAAGCCCTAGGAAACTAAAACCGATGTTGAACTACCACGAGGCGAAACCAAAATAGATCAAGACAACACACGTTCACCTCATTCTTATATTAACAAATACCGACGTGTTCTCGCGAACATTTACAAAATAATGTAAAAATATAAAATATGGCTTTCTTCGCTATCGTATATTGCTTACTATAATCAACGGATAATTACAGTAAAGATGTTTAAAAAAAAACAATATCGATGTTCTAATTTAAAAAAAAAGCTTTATTTATATTATGAATGTATAATGATGATTTAAAAAATCATCTTCAAAACTGTAGTAAGTATACTTAGTTATGAGAATCATAAATAAGTATAATTTATAATTTAATAATTAATTTAGTATCAAACTAATTATTAAAGATAGACAAGATTGCTAAAAATTTAAAAGAAAAATAGAAAACGGATTTCTCTTTTATTATATAAATATAAAAAAATAACATAAGTAGCACACATACAGAATGTATACTTTTTAACCACTTAATTCTCAGATTCTTTCAAATATACATTTCATATAAAAATAAGAAATGATATCCAGCATCCGACGAGTGTTGATCGTTTATGCATCATTATCAACTATAAACAAGTTGAAATTAGCGAGCAGGACTCGAGTTGGGCACGTCTTTAAGCATTAAGTGGAGTACTTTTTATGATATCACTTTCGTCGTTTTCTTGATATTTTATGAGATCAAATATCAATCTATTTTAAGATATAACAAATAATACTAATATTTGTCTAAGAAATCTAATAAAATGAATTATGGGATTTTTCTAACATCTAATATAAAATGGTTTTTGAAAAAGAAACAAACATAAACCGTAATAAATACGTTTAATTTACAAACAAATTGTACATAAATATAAGACATTTAGTACATTTAAAAATATTAATCTACATATTTACATACATACACAAAATACACACATACACAAATGATTATCAACTACTATAGTATTTATTTATAGTCAGACATTTCACTGATGACGTCATTTGGAATATTCCAAATTGATAGAGTCTTATCATTGCAACCACCAATTATCTGAAATTATAAAAAAAATATGTTTCAATTACGAGGAATTAAAATGAAAAAGAAAATTAAGCAAAATGATTGAAATCAAGACTAACTTTATTGTTGATAATCGCTATTGCCAATAACATTTTACCGGGTCCTTGTATTCGAGCAATGGGTTCTTCAGTTCCTAGTTTAAAAACATATATTATACCATCATAACAACCAGCGAAAAGAAGTCCTTTATATAATTTAAGACATACGGCACCGTTACCACCGGAATGAAAGCCAACCAATTCTTCTGTCTGTAATAAAGTAATACATAATCGAAAATAGGTTATTTGGAGTTGAAATACATCAGTTTATTTTTATAAAATTAACATTGTTTATGAGTACAAAAATAATAATAATAATATATATATATATATATATATATATATATATATATATATAACGTACCACAAAGTCAAAAACTTGAATTTGAGACCCACTCGTGCCACAAAAAACTTTCCCATGGTAAAGTAATAAACTGTACACTGTTGTATTTGGACCGTGAAACCTTCTTAAGAGTAAACCAGTATTTGCATCTTTTACAGTAACATCTTGTGATCGCGATGCTATCAATAGTACTTTTCTAGGACCTTCCTTCATTGCATGCAATGCCAATATAGCTTGATCTGAAAATTTCAAAGCACCATCAGGAACTAATGAATTGGTCTGAAAACATAAAGCAGCTTTGATAAAAAATGGTAGCAAAGGAAAGAAAAATAAAAAAAACATATTTTTACCTTAATGTCAAATCGAACAACAAAACCAGTTCTGGTTCCTATAAATATTACATTCCATGCCGCACACATGCTTTGTATTGGACTACCAACATTGACATCTTTTGATATTTGAATTCCTTCCTATATAATAATTAAATATTATATATATATATATATATATATATATATATATATATATATATATATATATATATATATATATATATATATATATATATATATATATATATATATATATATATATACAGAATCAAATAAAAAATATAATATACTATTAGCAAATTACATTAAGGTCAAAGCACTTAATATTTGAATCCAACGATCCAGTATAAACGATATTATCTTTAATCCATAAGCTCGTAATAGCAAGGTTTGAACATTCTAATTTTTTTAAAAGTATTCCTTGGTCTATACAATAGCAATAAACGTTTCCATCTAATGATGCAGCCAAAATTTTATTACCTGTACACTAAAATAAATAATATATAATATATTTATTTATACACACACACACACACACACACACACACACATATATATATATATATATATATATATATAAATATATATAAATACATATATATATATTGATATATATAAATACACATATATATATATATATATATATATATATATATATATATATAAATATATTAATATCTTTTAACATGCTAAAAATTAGTATTTTTTTTAAACTATTCATTTATTTATATTTCAATTATGATTTTAATATTTTATGTAGAGCAATTAGATATAAGTATTATAAAATATATTGATCATGGTTTGTGTTTAAATTGTAATCATTGTGTAAAATTTTTATCCTGAAACTATATTTACCTCGATTGCTATTATTGAATCTGAATGATCCTTTAACAAAACGTTATTGTTTGTATTAGATGCCTCTTTTATATTCACGTCATTATCAAACTTTATATCGAGCGAATTAAATACTTCAGAATCATTTTTCATTTCTACACCATAATCCAGAAGATTATTATCCAAATCAATCGATTTTTGGTCAGTTAAAGAATTTTCAAAAACATGAACGCTTTCTGATAGAGTAATGTTATCGAATAACTTAGAATCCCAATTTTCAATCAATGTCATTGTTTCACTGGCTCTTATATTTTCTAACATGCTTGGTATATCTGGGTCTGTAAGATTTTCAAATTCAACATTATTTATATCATCTAAACATAAAGAATAATCATTACAGTTTTGCGTATTCTTATGTTGTTGCCCAATATCTGGTATTTTGTGAATGTTGAATAGATTACTATCTACATTAACAGGTTGAATGTTAACAGAACAGTTTTTCAAGTTGTACTTCTTTTTTAGATCAACGATTTCGACCTCTTTTTCAACAGTCACATTAACGTTAGTAATTGTATCGCTATTATTGTTAACTGTCGGCTTAATATTTACGAAATCAACGTCTATATCGTCCCCGGATTCATCAAGTTGATCCATTAAAGCCGACAGTGGTGTTCGTTTAACAGTTGAATTTGAAGTTTTTTTTGATTTGGGCTTCGCAATAGTCTTTTCTTTCCTCTTGCAAACGATTTTATTTTGTAATTTTCTCGTATAGTTTACATCTTTATTACTGTCGATACAGGTGATTAGAGATTCTACATAGCTACCTAATTGAGAATTATTTACTAAAGCTTCTTCAAAACAATTATTTACAAGCGATTGCGAATTTTGTTTATTATTATTATTATTATTATTACTGGCAGTTTTACTATTTTTATCACAATTATATGGAACACTGGTAACATCTGTGATGTTTGTACATACGATCGATTGACTATTAACACTAATTTGTTTTTCTGATGACTCCACTTTTTCACCAATTTTTTTTAATATGCCGTTTTTATTATTTTTCTTGCTAAGGTTTTTTAATGGAGTACTACTATTTGTGGTATTCTTGAAACAAGCCTCATTAGAATTGTCATCATTGTTTGTTTTCAATTTATTAATATTACATTTAATTATATTATTTGATTGCTTATTTTTATGATATTTCTTAGTTTTTTTATGTAAATTCTTATTTGTATTACAATTTATCAAATTAGATTTTTCACAAATAGTCGTATTACAATTCTTAGAGTTAGATATAGGTTTATCACTTTGCGTTTTTATTCGAGGTTTATTCTCAGAAACGTTTGAAAAAAAATTGGACTTGAATTTTGGTTTTGGTTTTTCATCGCTATTGTTGAAAGAAGGGCAAGCTTCCATCATCTTGTATAATTTGAATTTCTCCTGGATTAATAACTGTATATCACTATCTATTTGTTTCATTCTACGTATTATATCGCTTTGTTTGGTTATTGTAGAATTTTCTTTTGTGTCAGTTACATGATTTAATGAAACTTGAACTTCTTTATTAACCATTGAATTACTAGATTTTTTTTCATGACTATTTACAATTTCTACGGTTTGACTTTCATTATCGAGTAAATGGACGACTTTGCTGGTAACACAGTTACTACTGAAATCGGAATTTTTTAAAGTTTGACATGAAATATCTTGAGAACTGGTTCTCGCCTGGACTCCTTTTGATTTGGAAATAATCAAAGAAGCGTAAACTTGAGTCGATGAGTCTATCTTGCCAAAATCATAATATTGCGTACCCTGACATTTAAAATGAACTTTATTGGAACATTTAACACAATTTTTTGCGTTTATTTGTATTTGATCGTCATTTACCAATTTTGAGATATCAACGAGCGATATTTGATTATTCCTTATTGAATTTATTTTATGCTCAAGCGATTTCGCATCTTCTACTCCAATTGTTGAAATATTATTATCCGAATTAACAATATTTTCAATTAATACAGAGTCAGGAACCAATTCAGATCGTCCAGCATTAGAATTAATGCATTCTGTTATCATGTCGAAAGATTGTGATTTTAAAGAACTCTCAGAGGCATTGTTGGTTTTTAATTTCTTTTTTTTATATACAATTTTAGAAGTATTACATTGAGATTTTTCATTTTTATCGTCTTTTGTATTAGACCCGCTGATTTTTGATATAGTGGCTTCAAAATTTGTATCATTGGAATTACTTTTATTGTATGATTGTTGAAATACATCGATGTCATTTTGAAAAACATTTATATTAGGTAATAAATTAACATTCGCATTAAAACAAGGCATATTGCAGTCATCGTAAGATGAATTTGTCATATTATTAAATGGAAATAAAAAATTGTTAACAAAAGTATCATTAGTTTTTACATTAGCGGTAAGTTTAGGATATAATTGATTTTCAGTAAAATTAACATCGTCAATGTTATCATCCTTTTCGTTCACGTCTATAAGATTATTTTCGGGTTCTCTTTTAATTTCTTTGTCTTTAAACGAGTCTAATCGTTTTCGTTTAGATTTCTTATAACGTTCTGTGTTCAAAGTAGTCTCATATTTATTTGTCGCGATATCGAAATTTCTTAAAATTTCTTCAGTCGCATTCCTATTCAAACCATCATTTGTTTTTATCCAAATAATGGAAGGAGACTTACACCTATTTGCAGAAATATCCGAATTAAAACAATGGGCACTGTTTCCAAGACCACTGTCGTCTAAAATAGAAACGTTTGCAGCACACGACTGTTCGCTTAATTTTGACTCTATGTCTTCATTTGACATATTGTCGTGACAATTATCAAGCAATTCTTGTTTCAAAGTGCGACAATTGATAATATTTGAAGGAGCACCCTCAATATTATTACTATTAACGTCGCTAATACTATTAAAATTATCTGGTAATTCGTCCATAATTGATTCTTGCATTACATTAGCGAGATTTTTAACGGATGCTTCCTCATTCAACGGACACATAAGATCGTCTTGTAATACTTTACTAAGTTCATTAATAATCTGAGGATCCATGTTGAATAATTCTACTGATGCATTTATATCCAACATTTTACCCAAATGACCTAAAAATGCATCTTGCACAATTTTTTCTCCTTGTTCTGTATTGGCTGATATATTATGAAATTTCAACGACTTTTCAGCGACATTTCTCAGTTCCTTACTTAATAAGTTTCGCGTATCTTTAATGAGGCTATTAAATGCAGAATTATATTTAACCGAAGATTCCGGATAACTTAGAAATTTTCGAAGATTATTATTATCCAGTTTAAAAAGCTGCTGTAAGATTTTTCTACGCATTATTTGAGATTTCTTACACTGCTCCGGTTTCATAGACATAGAAGTATTAGGAGTCTTATTTTTTTCATCTTTCTTATCTTCTTTTTTAATATTCATTGACGCCTTTGGAGAGGATTTAACATGCTCTGTGCGTTTTTTATCGGATATTTTAGTTGATGAAGATTCCGTAGAAGACGTTTCAAAAGAATCCGTATCGCGCGTTTCACTAGGTTTCTGCTCCTTTAATTTTCGCTTTACGGTTTCGATCGCATCGCATAAACGTTTATCGTATGGTGGATCCGCAATTCTTGAATTTCCTTCAGAACAAGCGTCAGAATGAATCGACGTCGAACACGGTATAGGTAGCGGCAGAAGAGGTAAACGATGACCGGAAGACGAATGATGCGTCTTCTTTTTATTTATAACTTGGTGTTGGGGTTTCCAGCCTGATATCGTAGGAATTTCGGCTGAACTCATACGAAAGTTTGCATCCACCGAAATATTTTTATCCGGAAATCTCGGCCACGGTATGGAGAAAGAAGTATATTTAGAAGCATCCTCGGCCATCCACATTGCACCACCAGGTCTATACAAAATAAAAATAAAATGGTTATATATATATATATATATATATATAATATCGTAAGTTGGATAGTTTGTACTTGAATTAAATTGTTGGCGAAATAGATTTGCGGATGATAAAAATAAGAATAAAAAAAAATGTGCAAAACAAACCTGGGTACCTCGGAAACGGGATGTCTCCGAAGTTGGTTAGGTCCAGGATAACGCTGTCGCTGATGAGACCTTTGCTGATGTGGGCGTTGATGAGAATTGGAATGTTGGTGAGGATGAGCGTTCGAATGCGGTCTGTTGGGCCAGGGGCGAGGCCCCTTCCGCCGCGGGGGCATCATTGCGCCTCGCCTTGGTCGCTATCATCGAACGTCACCGAAATAGCCGTTCGCTCCAAACGTCAACGACTCGGCTGACAACCGCAACACTGCCAACATGGCCGACGTGATATATTAAGCCGCACGTTCATATTTGCGACTTGTGTTTTTCGATACCTAAATTCTTGCTCATAATTATTTCAAAAATTATTTTCATCTTAAGAACTTAAGTTGAAAACGGTGTTTCCGCTTAAGGACCGGCATCTTTCCTGGAGCGTGGAAGATTGGTCTGCTGAAGATCATTCCGAAAGGAAAGAACAAATCAGGACAGATCTGGACTCTTACCGGCCGATTTCTCTATTATCTGTCATGGGAAAGGTGCTCGAAAAGCTTGCGAGGGCTAAGATTATGGACGAAATTGGCTTTTTTATCGAGAGGCAATTCAGTTTTGTACAGGGCAATTCCACGGAATCGGCAACATTTTGTCAGAGGGGCGATTTGTTTATGATGGCGCTAGTAGATCTGATACAAGGAATGTCAAGTTTGAAGATTGGCAAAAACGATGGAATGAATCAGAGACTCTTTGATGATCTGTTTTTACCTCACCCAGATGCTGTCCGGTCATGGGTCCTTCAAAAGGAGGAGTCGATGGCTTGCTTCCATTGTGATTCCAGTCTGGATGACCCCGAACATATTGCTTTTCACTATCCGGCGTGGATTGAGGAAAGGAATAAATTTTTATGTGATGGTGAATAGCATATTCCAGAATGAAGAAAATTGATTGGCCCGAATCGAATTTGCTTTTGATGTTATGAAAACCAAAATGGAGGTGGGGAGGGTTAGAAGACAGGTTTGAAGAGGATTGCGGACACTAACGTTCGGATGACCGGGCCTGACAGAAAGAGTGAAGACAGATGATGCCTAAGCTCGCGAAAGGTTAAAAAATACATATATATCACATCGTCTTAGACCAAAATTATTTCTTGTCGGTGGTCATGGATAGTATGGGGAAGAAATGAGGTTTTAGTGGGTCCACCAGGCAAATGGTCCTGTGAATCCCACACTATTGGTGTACGTCCGCTTGAACGCTTTTGTTTGGTTGCAAATTTTTTCTACAAAAAAATAGCTGTCAATGTTGAAAAATAATTTGAAAATGTTAAAAAAAAAACACGGAACATCATGATCTTTTTAATACTTTTCAATATCTCATATATATATATATATATATATATATATATATATATATATATATATATATATATATATATATATATATATAAATTTGGAGTAATGTTTCATATACTCAATGTTTATTAATTAGTTAAATTTTTAAATTAAATCCTCGTTATTTTAAAAAAAGTTTAATTTTTGTGCCACCAAAATTTTCGTACGTATCTTCTTTGGCACATATACTGTAAGTTTGCCATCACGGAATTTATTATATATATTTCACTATGTTATTTCATATATTTTTTTCTTATGGCAACATTATAAAACTTGACATTTGGTGTTTGTTGTTAGGTTATGTCTCAAGCGGCGAATAGGTTCGGTCTATTTAAATATTATTGGATGAAAATTATTTTAAAATAGATTAAATAGTATAGAAAACATATTGAAGAAAAACTTATTAAAATAGAATAAACATGGACGTAGATTTGCTCAGAGCGGGCACGGTACCCATTTCACCTGACACTGTTCTTTGGTTCGAATTCCTTCTCAAACCTAACCTTCTCAAATACCACTTGTCGAAACCATCACCAGGTAATATCAAATTATATTCATCATTTTAATTATGCAATTAAAAGAAAATGTTATTTATTATATTTGGATCTAGATTTAGAAATTGTTGTATAATTTTACTAAATTTATATTAACATTATTAAAAATATTCCATGGTTTTAATCGAATATTTTTTTCTTGTTTAACATTTTTTTAAAACATTACTTTTCTATAAGTTATTATTTTTATTGATATATTAATTTTATTATTATTTTTATTTACAGATCCATCTGCCACTGATTTAATAATTAAATTTTCCTCTGTTATGCCAAATCCACCTTCAGAACCTCCCAAGCCTGCAGATTTAGATAATCCAAATAGTCCAACTTTATGTATCGTAGAAACTGAAAAATATTCTAAAAAACATTTGGCGTTAAAAGTTTTGTGTTTAAAAGTTGCTGCTGCACTGAAATGGAATATTTGTAGGTGTTATATTATAATTTATTTGAAATTGAAAAGTGCTAAATATTATTATTACATCTATTTTTTTATAGCTATACTCGAAACAAAATTGCCACTTCCAATTCAGTCGCAATTGATGCAAGATTTGGTTTACATGGCCACTGATGGAACATATTCAATACCTCCAAATGTAACTATTTAAATTTTTAATTTACTTTATAAATACTATATATAGCTAGAAATATGAAGAAAATTTTAAAATTAAATTCGTAATAAATATTTTAGGACGTGTCTGAAGATTATTTACAACGTGGTGGTATAAAATTTGCATTTGTTTTATATCATAGATGGTTTTTAAGGTCGTTAGTTAATAAAGCTATGCTTTCCCGTACATCTAAACAAGGATCTGCAAATATAGGAATCATTTCAACTGAAAACACATATATGCAAATAAATTCTAATTTTGATAATCTATCCTCACAATCAGAGGATGCCAGAAAACGAAGTTTACAGTTTTTAACAGACTTAGTTGAAAACAAAATTAAATCACAGGGAAAAACGAAAAATACTTATCAGCCCATAAAAGTACCCATTAACGATACATTTGCTATATTAACTGAAGATTCTCTAGATATGATTCATAATTGGGATATCAGTGATGTAACAATTAGTGAAAATGAACTTTTTATGCAAATTAATTTCGATTTGTGTTCTAATTATTTTTTTTATGGACAATATGAACAAGCGCGAAAACATATTTTATTATGTCATGAACATAAAGAAAAACTTATAAAAGAAAAACATCCTAAAGATAGTGCACACAAGTCAGGTTTCAATTGGAGAAAAATGGAATATGCCAGTACTACGGAAGAAGAAATATGTGGATTTATGAAAGCCTTAAATATATCACAAGAGAGCACTTCACTTTTATATCAATTGCATGAAGCTGTTGCGAATGGTTATGAAGGTTTGTTAAAAGTACTGGAGACTGATAATATAAGAAGAGAAATTCCATTAGTACATCGACTTGTTGTTGAATTAGATATTCAGGGTAGGTTTTCTTTCATCATCATGTGTGTGTGTATATATATATATATATATATATATATATATATATATATATATATATATATATATATATATATATATATATATATATATATATATATATATATATATATATATATACACAATATATTCGACTTTAAAAAGTATACTTATCTTTATTCTCATTTTTTTCATAGGTGTGTCTTCAAGTGGAACTGCTACAGTATCTCGAGATTTATTGAATAAAGTAGTCGTTTTAAATATTGTTAGATCTTTGCTTGATGGAAATTTACCATCTGTACATATTGATTTCAATCGAAGGATGATTACAATGGGTCCAAAATTTGTTGATTCTATTTTTTGGGCATTAGGACTAGTTTTGAAATCAAAAACCTTAACTAATCAAGATAAATATTTAATAAAACAGTTCTTTTTACATTTGGCGACATCAGAACATAATATACCAATAAGTACCATTCAAGAATATTTAAAAAAACTTCAGATTGATTCTGATACTGGTGGTGCATTTAAATGTTTATACAAAGATGGTGAAGTCGATAAAATAATAAAAGATTTGAACGTAAATCAAAATACAGATATAAATATTCCCAATGAATTATTAGTAGCAGGTATTAAATTTTTATTTCATTTAATTAAAAGAAATAATTACAATTTCATTTTTAAAACGTTAATCATAATATTATTTTATCACAGGTTGGGAAACTCCAGATTTGAATCTCAAAAGTGTACCCGAATTGGAAGTTGGATGCCTTCGTCAAAAATTAATTGATGCGACGACAGCGGATAAAATTCGTGAATGTTTGGTAGATCTAGCTCACACTAATCCAGCTCAACCATTGTGGATGGTGAATCCTCAGTGGAAATTACCAATTCCTTTACAGAGTATTATTATGAGTTTACAGAGAAGTTTTATTCAGGTACTTTCAATATTTTTAATATGCTCCTCCAAATATTAATCTATATTAATAACTTGTGTAAAATTTCTTATAGGATTTTAGTTACATTATATTGGGTAAAGCAAAACAACAAGTAGAAATGGGTGATCATAGTTCTGCACTTGAATTACTACTTATTTTAGAAACCGAAACCAGGAACAAATTAAACCAAAGTAGCAACAGTAATTCTAGCAGCAATCAAGTGATGTATAAACTCAATAAACTCGTTTCATGGGAAGCCTTATTTATGCAAATAACACAAGTATAGAATTAAACGTTGAATACGCGTATGCGTGTAAAATAAAATATTAAATTATTATTTGTTTTATAGATGTTGTCTGATTGGCCTTTACCAAAAAATAATATGACTGCACTTATGAATAAAGCTACTTTGTGTATTCTGGCCTTACAATCTGGTGACAGTGTCATACCACGTATGGAAGTAAGTTTTTTATTTTTATTTTTTTATTAATAATTGAATAAGATTATATTAAGTTGATCATATTTTTTCACGTAATTTCATATTTTAATTTATTTAAAAACAATATTGTATTTGTAACACAAATAGTTATTTTGTAAATTCTCTAATCATTTTAGATTGTTGAACAATGCTTTATTTGTTTATTGAATGGTGGCGAATGGAAACAATTAGCTGAATTGACAGCCAAAACACGAGTTTCTGGACAAGCAGAAGCTGCTGTTGCTACAGCTCTTGCTGCCTATCATTTACGTACAAAACCAACTAAGAAATTACCAGAAGATCTTTGGGATATGGGTTTGTATTATATATGAATATAAATTATACTATAATATATATATATATATATATATATATATATATATATATTGTGTGTGTAACATTTTGCGAATTATATTATTTTTTTATTATTTTTTAGTTTATCCTATATTCGTAGTAGTTCATCAACCATCGTCTTCAATGAAAAGAAGTAATTCTGGTAATCCTGTAGGTTCAAGTAACCGAGAACCTACAACAAATAGCAAAATGAAGGATGGTATGACATCATTCTTCTCTAAATTACGTGAACCAATGGTACTATCCGTTGTGATATCACTTTTAGCAAAACTCTTTAACATTCAAAAGGACGATTCCAATATGGATTTAAATATGGAATATATTAATTTATGGCCAGCTAAAGTAAATTGCACAATATCTTTATCTGCAGTCTCTAGTACATTATATCAATTAGTAACTCAAGCTTTAAAATATTATCCAAATAATATTTCATGGATAAAACTATTGGGCGATATGAGTTTAGTTGGTGGACATTATGCAACTGCAATGAAACAGTATTTAACAGCTCTTACGATACTTTCGGATAACTTTGTTCAACCCCTATCGAAACAACTTGTCGAAGATCAGACTATTTTCAGAAGAATGATTAAATGTTGTACGCAGCTGAATTGTCCTACGCAAGCTGCTATATTATGTCAATTTTTAGAAGAAATTGACTACGTTTTAGCATTTAAATGTCTTTCGGAAATGACACATTTATGTTCAGACGCTATGGATAGTTATTATGGTTGCATATGGGACACTAGTATATTGGAATATTTAATTAATTTACATCATAAACGTGGCGAAACACACAGAAAACAGTTGGCCGTTAAGGTCATGGGTATGCTTGAGCTCAATTCTAATAATAATGAGGAAATACAAAGAGAAGCTGCTAACAAAAGAAAAGCAAAGTTTATGAGGGCACTTGTCAAACAATATGTGTGTTGACGTGTTATTTATTTATTTTTATTTTTTTTTTGCATTAATATTTTCTAATCCTTGACTTAATAGTTTGGAACTGTAATATAATAAATATTTATGATAAACTTAAAGCTTTGATATGTTTCTATAATATTTTATGAAATAATTTCCATTATGAACAATAAAATAAAATATTTTTTTTACTATTTAAATTATGTTATTATTATAATAATCACATTGTTTGATTTTTTTCCAAACAATACTGATTTAGAATTTTTTTCAATAGAAATCAAGAGTTGTTTATATTAAATATAAAAATTTTATACAAAAAATTATATTAATTAATATTATCTAAATCTGAAATTTCAAAAAATTAAAAAGCATGCCTTCATTTGAATGTTACATCATTTAAAAAATTTTGTAAGTTTCCAAAATATTTTGTAAATGTACTGTGTATGTTTAAATTTCATTATATTAATCTTATTTTTAATTTTCATTAAGAAAAAAATTTTTGATTTATAACATTTGCAACGTTATAATGTTATATTTTTTAACAAAAATAAATATCTAAAATTAGTGACGAATTTCAAATCTATATTACTACAAATAATTAATATTTTGATATATGAACGACTGATTTAAAATGTATCAATAGAATTTCAAAAACATTTAGTATACAATATGATCATGACTAATGATTTTTATATACATACATACATACATATATTCACAATTCTAACGTGTATACATATATATGTAATAAGTAGAATCCATTTTTTACTCATTGTGTATTTTATGTGGTTGGTTGCCAAATTGAAATACGTTATGTATAAAATATATTGTATACAAAATGAAACAAAAAAAAAATATATGTAACGTTCCGTTAACTTTCTCCTCATGTGATTATTATACCCAGGTATCTGGTTATGTTGGTAAAATAAGCGACGATTAAAAAGTGCACAATGTGTGTATGTAACATAATACATTTATAATGTAAAATGTATACTTGAATATATATATATATATATATATATATATATATATATATATATATATATATATATATATATATATATTTATATATATATTAATGGTATATATATATAAAGAAAAAAAATGTTTTTTTCAATTTATGACATAAATAATAAACATAATTAATCACTTTAAAGTTTTAAAAAAATAATACAATTTACTTAAAATATTGCCTAAATTAATATTTTGTAAAAAAAATACAAATAATATGCAATATAAAAGCTATGATTTTAAAATAAATGTGTGTTGAATTATATTTTTTTGTTCTATGCGTTGTGATTGGTCGAAAATGTCTAATTAGTCACACTAGTGGATTTTCATTGGTCGAAGATTTTTATTTGATTTATTTTAATAACAAAGTTTCTCAATCGTTATATATCGAATAATTCATATCCTTTGTTGTAAAAACATGATATATATATAAATTATATAATTTTATAGCAATGATATTTTAATTATTCTGGTATAATTAGGATTAGAAATCGAAACTATGTATTGCAGTGATTCTAATAGATTTTTTTTTATTTTCATATTTTATAATTAGTTCTTTTTCTTCCCTTCTTTTCTGGTAAAATTTTCTTCAAGAGTTTCATCTTAAATATATATATATATATATATATATATATATATATATATATATATATTAATTTAATATAGTCGTTCCATGATCTGTGCTACACTTTTTTATCTGAATCCTTTTTTGTGATATAAAATAGACCGTTACGTTTATTTTCTATATAAATGTTAAATTTAAGTAATCTTATTTTATGGTGATTGAATAATAACAGACAAAAAAAAAGAATAAGTACAACTATTATTAAATTCTTGATACTTATTTCGTGCTGTCAATATTATAATTTTTTTTTAGAATTATCGATTAAAAAACAGCTATTTTTTTAATATAATAAAACAACGGTGATCATTATTTTATTCCACAAATATTACGTACTAATAATTAATATTGGTTGTTAATAATGTTTTTATATTATTTCTTAATCTTACTGAAAGTATTATTATATAATTATATATCAATTCAAATATTTAATTCACTTTAAAATTCCGTCAAAATTGAATTTCAATTCAGTAACAGACGAAAAAAAACAATTTCAATTCAGTAACAGAAAATATTATAGAAATCTTTTTTATAAAATTAAATTTATATTTAATTTACACGTTTTTATTCACATAAATCAAATCCTCGAGGAACAAAAAATCACACGTAACATGAAGGATCTGTTTAGTTATTGTAGTTTTTGTTTCAAATCTTGATTGTAATTTCTTTCCGCATATAAAATAGTACTTATTTTATTTTACAAAGATACTTCCCTCTGTTTAATTAATCGTTTATTTTAGAAGAATACATATTTGTCTGAATTATTTTTTTTATATATAGAAAAAATAGGCTTTGCTTGTTATATTTAAAATCTCACCTTTCTATTCAATTATTTTATAATTATATAATACACACACTCATATATTCATTAGTATTCAATATTGAACGACCATATTTGTATTTGATTTTAACGGTGTACCGTCGTAAATTTATTCGCGGTGAATGCTTTTTCTTTATTCTTCGAATTTGAGATTTTTTTGGAGGACAATTTTTATACATTTATATTATTATTAATTCGATTATCGCCATGTTTTTTTTTTCATGGTTTATCGTTACGATCCATAATTCGAATCCCGTTTTTAATGGCGATTTCGATTAAAAACTTGTTCTGGGTCCGCACCGTGTTGTCAGCGGAACGTGAACGAGCACAATTCTAGAACTAGAGAATGTTTCTATAGTGTGTTTAGAAAATCACCCTTTAATCTCACATATAAAATATATATATATTTTTTTTTAACTCTGTCGTTGTTAATAAATTAATCGATATTTGAGTGAACGAAAATATGTCTATATATTATAAATATTCAATCTACTATATATTATATTCAAATTATAGAAAAATTATTAAAAAATGCATATTAAACCAATTATATAATAATAATTGATTCAATGTACATTATTAATTATTTTAATATTTTTTATAAACGGTAGAGAATTCAATAATTTTATTCCAAAATAGTATTAAAAACTACGTTTATAGTCAGATTTTATTTAAAAAATAAAATACATATCTACTTCCAAAAAAAAAGACACCATTAAAGTATCATAAAAGTTAATCGAATTTTAAAGTCAAATTTGTATTTTTTGATAACATTTTTTGGCTATAAAGTTTAATTAAATTATTATTAAGGATATTAATTATCAATTTTGGACAATCTTTCTATATACTTAATGACGTTGAAAACTTTAGTTTTTTTTATATTTCAAAATTTAATACTAAGTTTATTTTGTTAAAAAAAATGAATTGTTTATTATAGCGATATTTTTCAATATATGATATCAAATACTCGCGTATTTTTTACAGTGAAAGAGTGAAATACTTGGTCTTTCTAAAGAATCGTTTTTTTTTTCACAAATTTTATTCAGATTTAAGATATAATTGTTAAATTCTAAAATATCAATTACATGTTAATTTTAACTATGAAACATCAAAATATGATGACGTGTCCGATTCTCTACGTTTCCCACATCAATTTTATAATTTCGTGAACAGAAATCATTCCTAAATACAACAGTAATGTGTGTCATGTATGAACGCGATGGATTTTTTTCTTCTATTTTCATCATATATACGAATAGTTTTAAAATTATTTCGTGACAAAAAAAAGGTAATTATTCGTTGTAAGACTAGTTTTTCCTATTTGCGGAACGTTACACACACGCACACAGACCATTCGGTATGTAATGAAACGAAACGTCTATCTGATCATCGACAAAAATTCGTTTTAGTCCTATATATTTCATAAAAGATATTCTATGTTTAATATGGAATTAGATATGCGTGGGTGTGCAAAAAAAAGATATAACGAGGAGGAGCAACAGTCGACTAAGAGTCATCGTCACGCTCTGAACACTCAACATGGAAGAAGTCGACGACGATGAGAATTGTGATAAAACAGTATTCCTCAAAATCAATCGTCGATTTATAATATAAAATATTAAATGTCATTTATTGAATATTAAGAATATATCTACGTGTATTGTTTGTGTATAGTATGGATGTGTTATTCTTTGTTTAGGTATTTTTGATGTTTTGTTTTTGACGGGATTCGTCGTAAATCACGCATTTTACAGTTTGAGAAACGTTATTGTAATACGATAGAAGAGTAGGGGGCGAGGATATACAAAGGGGAGGAGGCGAGATGAAAGAAGGTGATGTGGAGGAGAAGAGCAGGTTGTGTTTGAAGCAGGTTTGCTGGTTGAGGTTATCGACACCGTACAAATTTACGGAAGTGGAACGAGACGATGACCGGTTCACGCGACGTGCCCTGTTCTTGACGATGGCGATGATGATGATGATGATGATGACTACGATGATGATGCTGACAAACTTGCAATCAGAATGATAACGTCCTTTTTACAACTTATTATCATACTTTCATATTGTAAGATTGATAATTATTATTATTAATCCAAAGTTTAAAAGTATGATTTTAATATATAGAAAAAAAAGAGAAATTTATAATTAGACAAAATTAAGTTCATATATTTTAATTTAAGACACTATTTCTATATTGTAATATTTTTTAGAGGATCTCATATAATTTAGGTGTTTTTCACACACACACACACACACACACATATATATATATATATATATATATATATATATATATATATATATATATATATATATATATATATATATATAGAGAGAGAGAGAGAGAGAGAGAAAGAGTTAAATTGATATGTAAATAATATTCTAAAATTGGTATTTGCGACGATCGAAGTTGTCTCTTCTACTATATTGATAAGTTAAAAAAATATTTGACGATCAAAACGTTCTCAAAAATAATTTTATTAAAAAAAATAAATATTCTTCAAATTATAATTACATTCTTAAAGTAAATAATTATAAAGTTGCAAAAATACGAGCGTTCATAATGAATTTTACTAATATGTATAGATAAATAGATGCGGTCGCTTGACGCATGGAATAATAGTTATTTTTAATGAGCAAAAACATGTCTTAAATTTATATTCATGTGTACGTATTATACATTAATATTATTATATTATGTTCGAACTTTAGCACTTTTATTTGAAAATGTGAACGAAAAAATTAATTTCTGTTCGTGGAAAAATTTAAATAAATATAAAGAACGAGACGAAGATCGACGATAATCATTATATGAAATTAAACTAAAAACACAAAGTTTTTTTCATTAAAAAATATGAATTATTTCAGTTATCCAAATCAAAAATTACAGTTATTATTTTTATTAATACAGCGGATTCAATGATTTAGACGTGATTAAATTGATACAATATAAATACATCATTAATTTTTATGTTATTGTAGGTGAATTTTTTTAAATTTAATTTAAATACCTAAATCTAAAGAAATCCGCGTTGTTTTTTAATACTCTTTTTCATACTAATTTTATATGTTCTTTGTCATAATTATAAAAATACATTAATGAAAATTAGTTTTATATATTTTTTAAATAATAAAATATCAAAATATATATATGTATTTTAATTTTAGTTTATGTATAACGTGTATTATTAAAAATAAATATAAATAATGCAATAAGCCGTTATTCTCAATATAATATAATAAAAGAGAAATTCAATCGATTAAAATTGTCGTATAATCGATACCCTTTGTAACTTTCAAATAAATATATGGTTTTTATATTCTAACATTAACTTAAATAACGTCTTGAATATTATTCAGAAAATACCAATCATTATTTATTCCATAATTTAACCTATGGAACGGCTATGCAAATATTAAATATTGCGCAATGATAATGCATCGACGAGACACGTTATATGGCAAATATGTCGGATTATCGAAAGGGGACGATTCCGAGTTATATATATATATATATATACGACGTCGGATAAACGAGTATTAGGTATATTATTATTGTTGTTTTGGCGCACACGTGTTGCTCAAGGTCGTGTGCGATATTGTCGCGCGGCACATTATTGCGCAACACCGGCATAAAAGGGTTAACATGTGGGTCGTCGACATCGTAACTTCACTTCCAAGATTCGAGGAGTAGAACCTATCTGATGGGTGGTACCGACTTCTCGCTGCTGCGACACCTTCGTCGAGGAACGGTAAACGGAGACACTTCAATGCTGGGGACTGATCGCCACCGACACTATGGCAACATCGCAATATCGCGGTGCTCGAATTTATATATATATATATATATATATATATATATATATATATATATATATTACATTAAAAAGACTTCATTGAAAAGTATTAACCTTTTGCGCTCGGGTAGAAATACTAGATAGATATTCTACATAAACTGAAGCAACAATAACAAAAAAAAATAGAAAATATATTAAAGGAAAGGATAAAAAGATATAATGATGATGAAAATAATAATTGGAAATTATATAAAAATGTAAATTATATTTTGTTTTATTTTTAAATATATCCGAATAATGTTTTTTTTAATATAAGAGTTGTATAGTTTATTATATACGTTTATGTTTTTTTTTATTTAGTACTAAAATTCTAGGTATACTGAAATTCTAATCAAAATCTTTTTATACTAATTTTCATATATGTCCATATTTTTTTTATAAAATTTATAAAAATTAAAAAGACTTGTTTAAATGGTAAATTATAATAAAAATATAAATTATCTTGAATAAGTGTATTATTTCGATATTTTAAAGTCAAACTTGTAGGAAAACATTGACCAAGAGATGTTTATCAAGTTTGATCTGAATGCGTAGTTAAATTATTCCTGTATTGAAAAATATAATATTAATTATTCTCTACTGCTCATTGGTGGGCGATTAAAGTATTCTTTATGTTTATAATTAACGACAGATATAAATTTCATACTAAAGTTTTATTTTAAAAATTAACACGATATTTATAAAAAATATTAAAATTTTACTATCAATCAAAATATTAAAGGTAATTGATATATAAAATTTAACTATCTCTTATATATATATAAAAAAATAAACTTATTTAAACTCGAATGGAACTTTATTAAATACCTATTCATGCAGATCAATTGTTGAATTTTTCATATTAGAATATATTTAATATACCTATCTCTCTATTTACACGGCCTATAAAATATCGAATTTTTAAAAACTTGTTAAAAATAAATAAATAAATAAATATATATATATATATATATATATATATATATATATATATATATATATATATATATATATATATATATATGGCTGTATATTCGTATATACATATCGTAAAAAAAGTTTTTGAATCTCATTTATTTAGCAACACTAATGACAATAACTTTGAAAAAAAAAGATTGATAGTTCTTAAAAGTAATGACAGCGAATAAACTTATTAAATATTTCTTGAAAATTTCTTTATTTTATTTTTGTTCCTAATCTATTGAATTAGTACAAAAGATAGGTTCTTTGAAGACGTTTTACCTAAATTTCGTTTTACACGGTTTTGCATAGCAAAATCGAGGATTTTATTTTATTACGCGATTTTGTCGTGAATCACTGTAAATCGAGAAATTAGTATACCATGTATATATATATATACACGTCAAAATGGTGTCGAAAAAAAGAAATAAATAAAAGATGGCCGCTCAGTTTACCTGTGTAGTAAATTCGAGCACCTCGACAGTATAGGTACGCAATGGCAACATTGCCCCCACCTGGCTCACCTGCGATCATTCGGCGCGGGAACGTGGCGCTGTTTGTGCGTCGCGGCACGCGTGCGCTCTTACGGACATTCCCGAGCACAGGTACGCGCGCGTTTACACGCACGTGCTACACGCACAATCGACGCCGAAACTCTCATACGTCATTTAGCGTACGTTAATTTTTCCATATATAAACGTTTTTTTTTTGGCATTTCGTTTTAATAACGGCTATCCGTCGAATTCGCTTTAAATATATATATATATATATATATATACATATAATATCTCCCTTCCTCTTCGCCTCTCGTTTATTATTCAGTTCGAATTCGTGAGAGCCTCTCGCCATTCGAAACGATTGTATGTATGTATTACCGTTTATTTATTTATTTATTATTTATTTAACAAATACATCTAGTTCTTGATTATAGTTAAATATCATAAATTTTCATAAAAAACCATATTTACATCGTATATTTGAAAGTTGAGATTAGATCACAAATTAGTTCAAACTCAATCGTATATAATTCAATATATTAGAAAGTATTATTTTATATATATTTACATGTATTTATTTAATTTTATATTTAGTAAAAATTCGTCGCAGAAATCGAGTTTCTCTTTTATATTTATTATTATTATTATTTTATAAGGTCGAATTATCTAGTAAACAGTTTTTTTAACGTGTTGAAAAAAATACAAATAATATATATACAGGAAATATAATTAATATTCAATTTTAACATTAATATATTAAATTAAAGAGTGTGTTATTACTAGAAAATATTGGTAATTTCTATTAAAATATTATTCATTCAACGATTTCACGCTTAAATATTTCACAATGAAAAGATAAAAACTAAATCTCTACCTTAGATTAAATAAGAATAGACAAAATTTTCTATTTAAATATCTGAGATGTGAATCTATTTATGTTATTACGTTAATTTTTAATGAATATTGCTGTTGTTGCAAAAAAAATTTTTTTTTTTTAATTGTGAAAATCAATAAAACGATTTAAAACTCATTAATTAATATTTTTTATTTTAGTTCGGTATAATTTCATAAAAAATATATATATATACAATAATTTAATAAGTTCTTCTATTCTTTAAATTGATCATTCATAAATAAAATAAAAACTTTTTTTTAAAATCGTAACGCATTAAAATTTATAATATTTTTATGTTACATTAACAATTTTAAATTATTACACTTAAATTAAACAAGTAAAATACACAATTAAAAATGTTGTAAAATTTGGACATCAATAAGAAAATTGCAATATCATGTCAAAACTGACACACACACACACACACACACACACACACACACACACATATATATATATATATATATATATATATATATATATATTAATCCGCTTGGAAAATATCGGAATCTTTCATTTTTAGTGTTTAAGTATTTATTTTTTTAAATTAATAATATTGATATATTTGTTATTCATAATTATTAATGCATATTACATATTACATATCGTTGTAATAAAAATGGCGGGCGTTATCTACTTGTCACGAATATAGTTAAAAATAAATACAAAAAAAATGTATAAAATTGTTGTTGTTTCATAGAAATAAGTATGATATTTACTGGATATAAATAATATAAAAATTTGGATTTGTTTACCATATATGCATTTTAAGCATAAAATTTAATACATATTTTTTCTTAAATTAATAAAATTATATAAATATTGCAGAATATATATTTTTTTGTATTTTATTAAGCGAAAAGATAGAATATTTTATTTTTATAAAAATTGTCTTCATTCATTAATTGTTTAATTAATATATAAAATATTAATTTATACTATAAAATTCTAATACTTAATTTGCTTTTTAGATATAAAAAAACTATTTTTATTATATAAAATATAAGTGAAATAATAGTTAATTTTAAATTTCAATTTTTGTTATAATAATATTTTAAATATGATTACATATTTTATTATTTTCGTTTTTTTTGTTCTTTGTGCCCCAAATCTGCAATTTCATAATCGAACCGCCATTTTTCCGATCTATCTCTTTATTGTTATTATTATTATTATTTTATTTTAAAGCGTAAAATAATAAGTATTAAAAATTCGTTTCAACAATCAAAATATTAATTTATATTATTATTTTACAAGAAAATCAAGTTTCATTCTCGATATCTCAATATATTTTTTTCCGATTTTAATAATATTCGATTTACGTTTATCTATTTAAATATAAAAATAATATATTTGCAATTATGTAAATTTATCGATGAAAATTTATTTATTTTTGTTTTATTAAACTATAATAGTTTTACAGATAACCAAAAATAGACGACCGCCATTTAGATTTTTTTTATTTTTTACTATAGTATATATATATATATATATATATATATATATATATATATATATATATATGCATATATAATGCGATTTGAACTTTCGAAAGAGTCGATTAACGGTACTTTATACGAGTTGGTGACCGTCGTCTCGTTTAACCGTTCAACACCTGTGCGTTTGATAATATATAAATATATCCTTACATATATATTATATATTTATAATAATATAAAATTTCTGATTTACATTACTTTTTTCACCTTTTTAAAGCTTTAATTATTATTATTTTATTTTTTTTAGAAATCTGTCGTACTTTTAACATTTTATTGTATCGAATGTATTGTTTTCTGAATTAGGATATTGATAATTGAACCATTGAAATAACATAATTTTAATTTCGGTTCATAATTCTTATTTTTCTAAAAAAAAATTTACATATAAAATCAGTTAAAAATATATATTTATAATAAGAAGCATAATTTTAAATAATAAAGACTATTGAATAAGTTAGAAAGATCTGTAAAGATTCTTATTAATCTTGAAATAAATCTTTATATTATTTTAAATAATAATTCTTATATATATATATATATATATATATATATATATATATATATATATATATATTCATGATATTTTATTAGTGTATATAATATAAATTTCTTTTATTTCCTAATATACATTTGAAAGAAATCGCGTGAAATGCTATATAGAGTTACATGTATATTAAAGATATTTGGCGATAACCGGTTGTTTATAACGGTGATTCACAAACTTCGAATATATATATATATATATATATATATATATATATATATATATAAATGTATACAAACTATAATATATAAGTTCAAGTTTTTTGCATTGAAAAATATTTTAATAATATGCGAAAAAGATGTGAATTGACGATTAATATATCAGCTTATAAGTGGGTCGACATTTTAAAACATGATGCGTTTTTTTTGTAAGTTATAATTATGGAAATAAACGAAAAAAAATATTTTTGAAAGTTTATATACAATTTATAAATGTTTTTTTAATATATACAATAAATATTATATATATCTTTAAATTTTATAATAAAATTGTAATAAAATAATAGTATATATATATATATATATTATTTATTTTTAATGTTTATATTAAATTATTAATTAATAAATTATATGTCCAATGTAAATAAGTAGCGAAAATGTAAGCCATATTAATTGAAAATTGCTTTTAGATATTGACAATGATTTTTAACAATTACAATGTTATCTATATAAAAATATATAGATTTAATTTTTATTTTAGATCATGATCGATTGATAAATTTCAAACGACATATATATTTATCAATTTTAAAGGTATTTTATTATATTTTTATACGATAATGTCGTGTGATTTGTAAGAATTAATTATTAAAATCTGAACGGTCATTATTATTATATCACGGAATCTGAAATTTCCAATATGAAATATATTTTTATATCTTCGTTCCAATCAGCATCCCCATTACTATTATTCATAAATAAAATTTCGAATTAAATATTCTTATTTTTTTTTCAATATTCATATAGAAAGTTGTCGATTTTTTTGCGAAATCAAAAAAAAATTAAATAAAAAAATAAACGGGTGCGGCCGGTCCGGTTTTATTCCGGTTGGTTTTTCGATTTTCGACATTCGCCGGTCGAAGACGACGCCGATGATGATATCGACGAGCTCTTGTACTCATTTTCTCCAAAGAACCATCGTTCTTCGGCATCGCTGTGCGAACTTGTACCGTTATTATGCCATAACGTAACGGTGTCCCTTGGGATTTGGCCAAGTTGACCTCGGTTGCACGTTATATTATATATATATATATATGTTTTTACATATTTTTAAATTTTAATATATTAGCATAATTGGTGATATATTTTAAGGGACAAAATGTTACTAAAAAACGTAAACAGTTTCATAGAACAGGAAAAAAATAATAAAATGTTTTATTTTTGCTCGTTAATTGAATAAAATGTATACGAGTTGTATTCTGTCAATAAGAATTGAATTAAAAATTAACGAGATTATATCAAAATATAATCAGTGAAAACAAAAAATAAATATATAGATCTCTATATCGATTTGAACTTTGTAAAACGGGTATATTAATTGCGATATAAAAATTTTAATTAAATATTTCCACAGAAATATCTAGAATCTGTGACGATGCAGAAGCACATACACATACGATAATATTTTTTTTCAATTAAAACGTAATAGATTATTTAATAAATTTCTAGAATATTTTATTGACTATTCTTAAATCGTTAAATTTACTCGTGTTAAATTATTATAAACTATATTTAAATATTATGCAGTATGTTTGTAAAAAAAATATAAAAATTTTACGTTTGCTATAATGATGATAACAATAATTTCCTGATATTATATCATATTTAGAAATCTTATGAAAACGGCTGTAATCACGATAATGATATAAAAAGTCGTAATTTTCAGCACAACGACAGCACATCACGTTAGTTAGTTTCGCATTTATGGCGACATTAATTTCAGCACATATTGACAAACATCAATCTGGTTTCGAAATCGGACAGGTTACATTTCGAAAAATCCAATCATATTTTGCAATTCACGATTGTTATTATGGCAAAAAGAAAAACGTATGTAAAATTATGCACGATGATAGAAAAAAAAATATATAGAATATTAATTAGGAAATGTTCGCTAACGTCAAGTGCGAATTCCAAATGTTCAAATGTTGATTTGGAGAGGTAGAACAAAAAAAATATATATATTTTTTCCTCAAATGAATAATAAAAATCGTTCTAAACGTTTCTAAATGCGCGTTTACACAATTTAAAATTCCTTATTTGAATGAAAAATGTGTAGTCGTCTATGGAGTTTAAATTCTTCGATATATTTGAACAGGAACCGGACTCCGCCATTTTGTTTTCAAGATAGAACGCCAGTTTAATCGCCTGGCTTTCAAATCTATTTTCTATCATATTTTGGTAATATATTTATATGGTTATACTTTTTTTGTCGATATTTTATCGTTGTAAAATTTAAAAGGTATTATTTCAAATGAAAATAATATTCGTTGATTTTTTTATTATATTATTTGATATGCAAAATTATGCAAATAACCGGTATAACATTGTGATCAAAAAGTAAGGTGAATTGTGTTTATAAAAATGTAAATTCTTTATTTATTCTTCCCAAACCATTTCATCCCCTTCAAAATAATTCCACTTTTGCCAATTCTTTTTCCAGTCCTCGAAACAGTCGGAATAGTCTTTTTCATAACCTTCGGTTCGGTTTTTATCTCCTCAATCGCATCAAAATGGCGTCCCCGCATTAAGCCTTTGAGTTTACCGAATAGCCAGAAGTCACACGGACACAAATCAAGCAAATGCGGTGGTTGCGAAACAATATGAGTCGAGTTTTTAGCAAAAAAGTCACGAAGAACTAATGACATGGTGCATTCTCGTGATGAAGGAACCAAGAGTTGTAAAAACACGTATAACTCGGAGATAATTAAACGTTTTGACAAACAGGCGCTTGGCAAATGTTATAGACAGTCCTACCAATTTAGGAAAAAAAATACAATTTACTTGCCTTCCTAATGCCCGGGAGTTATAAATGTTAAACTTACTTTTTGATCAATTTTTACAGTTATAATCTTACTTTTTGATCACATATATATATATATATATATATATATATATATATATATATATAATGTTAACACAATTATGATTGTCCTTAGTACGTTTTTATAATTACATTTTAGTGCATTTTTAATCACCTCATTGCTTTAAGATTTTTTACACTTTCAATAATGAAAATCAATTTTTTTCTTAAGTATTAAAATTTTACGTATACATCAAACACCTGTATGGCATAAATTTACTTTCATAATTTTTACATTAATTTATACAGAGTAAAAGTTTCGATATAACGCATGCAAGAATAGCTTAATTATATATAAAAAATGCAATAGTCACTCACAGATTAATGTGATCATAGATCATTAAAATATCTACAATAATCATCGTTATTATCATGTAATCGTTAATTGATATAATAGAAAAATCTGGAACGTATTATTTTCAATAACACATTAATTAATTCGATTACAATAAATGTGTGATAAATTCAATAAAATTTGACATTTTAATATTATTGTAAATATTCTATAAATATATTTTTCATGTCATTTTTATTATAGATAAATATTATTATATATAGATCAATTTCAATTTTATTATGTAAATTTTAGATGATTAAATTTTTGTTTTTTTTATATTTTCAGATTTTATTTTATAAACACAAACATCACAGTGTCAATGGTGTGCTTCGGGAAAAAGAATTGTGCGCGCAATTATCCAAATAATAATAAATAATATATTATTATAAAAAATAAATAAAAATAAATTAGAAATATAAAAAAATGGCTTCGACGGTACGACTGTGAAGAGAGTTGTCGAAGTATATCAATATTTATTTTTTAATCGTGTAAAAAGTGTTGTTATTTTTATTTTTATTTGTGTGTGTGTGTGTGGTATATGTGTGTGTGTTATTTGTGCAATGGCCGGCTACATTTGTGCAGCATGGGCGGCTACCGCTGGTCAGCAGGGACCGGCACTTGGAAGTGATGAACAACCTTTGGTTCTGTTAACCTTCGTCATCATCGAAGAATCCGCCAACAAGGTAAAGAATATAATTTATATGTATATATATATTTATTTTCAAAGTGGATTAAGTTCATTTATGTTCAAATCTATATATCGATGGGTTTGCGTTTGGTTAAATTTAAAAATATAAAAAAAAACAGATTACATAATCGAATAATGTTTATTGGCTTCTAAAAGATTTAAATTTATTATTCCAATTAATTAAATTAACATTATTTAAGAAATAATGCGTTTCTGATGGCTCTTTTGGATTTACGCCACTTTCAAAATCAACGAAATGACATTTTCAATTTGCAATTAAGCGTAAGTCCAAAGGAAAAGTAAATTTTAAGGAAAAGGAAAAGTAAATAAATAAAATATTCAACTTTTATTAATTTTTGAATATTTTTTTTCGTTAAAATCAATATTATTATATAATATGATATTAATTATTAGCTGTATCCGTTCACGCGTTGCTGTATTGTGCATCCAATTAAAAAAGGCAGTTTTTGATACACCAAACGATAATTTATTAACTATCAAATGTATACATTAAATTGAAAATTAACATTAAAAATATTCCTACATATGTGTATATATATATATATATATATATATATATATATATATATATATATATACCTAATAATTTCTCATGGTTTTTGAATTTATCGAGTACATACTGACTGACAAAACGTAGTTAAAAAAAATTAAACATTCGATATCAAAAATGATTTTTGCGCCTATATTTTCATTTGATATATATATATATATATATATATATATATATATATATATATATTGTGTGTAATATATTGAACCCGGAATTACGGTACCGGTGATTCGAATCGTTACCTGCGAAGTCACTGCGCGAGGATATTGTTAATTTAATTTGTACTGTTATTCAACCGTATAACATCAACGATGAGATATCGATTTATGTCCATTAAAATAGAAATATATTTGAAAAAAACTCTAGATCTTTCTATATATATATATATATAAATGTAAATCATTGATGTAAGCCGTTGTCGATGACTTAACACGTTATTATTACAATTAAATTTATACACTAAACACGATTATTGAATGTAGCGTCTGAATATCAATGATAAGGTTGATGGCATTGTGTTTATTATATTTATTTAGTTCTCGTATCAGACATCAGTTTGAGAAGCGACGTATTAAGGAGTAGCGTTCACGCATTATTTATTTTATTATTATTATTATTTTTTTGTTGAAACAATGAACTCGTTTCCACCTGTTTGAGTTCAGGATGTGCATCCAACGAAACATTTTAGAATATGTTACGCACGCACATCGAGACAAACAAACGTCGGCCTCGCACATTTTCAACAGGTACCCTTCTATTATATAATAATGACTGATGTTCGGAAAGGAATTTTGTTACCTGCAAGTTACTTTCATTGATGAACTTGCGCAATACGGTTATTTTAATGGAAATACATAGTTTAGTATTGATAATTAATTTTATTCTAATAAAAATAATTAAATTTATTTTCGTATTTTTATATTAAATTATAAATTTTATAAAATATCATATATGGTATAGCAGGCGTATCAAACACGAGGCACGCGGACCGCATGCGGTCCCCCATGATGCGCTGTTTTAGATAATATATATAAAATTAATATTTAAAAGTAAATTTTGTTTTGTTTTTATTAGTATGTAATTACGTTTAATAAGACTGTAGTTTGCAGTTTAAATAAATTAAAAGTGATATTTTGATTATCAAGTTTGTAACACTTTTAGTTGAAACTTGCGGTTCGTGACTTGAATGAAAATGAAAACTGCGGTCCGCGATGTGCTATAAGTTTGACACGCCTGATATATATATATATATATATATATATATATATATATATATATATATAATAAATGAATTGCAAATTATGTTTAATAAAATTATACTCATAATTTGCATTCAGAACAAAAAATAATTAGATTGTTTAGGATGATATAAATTTAATAATAATAAATGTGGAACGATAGAGTTGGAGCGAGCCGGAACGGCACTCCGTTATTTTTTTTCTAAAAGTAGAACGACTTTTGATACTTTTCTTATGTTGTGAGAGAAGAAAAAAAGTGTTTTTTTTTCTAACACGTGTAGCAAATAGTTGACTTTCTCTTATTAAAAACGATCGTTCTCTTCAAAAATCCTTTTTTCCTCTTAAAAAATTAACGTATTTCATGTATTATATTAATTTATTTACTATCTTAAGAAAAATTGATAATTTAAATGAAAAGAACTTTAACATTACTGGATGTAATATATTTTTATGATAAAAAGACGCAGCAGAAATCCCGGTTTATTTACAATTATGCATCCGTTTATTTATACCGGCGAATGACTTATCTATTTTTATCCTTTTGAATCTTATCTTATCACAGAATAGAAGATAGACACACGAATAGTTGATTATTTGTTTCGAAAAAACGTAACGTTTACACGTTGTCTGCTTATCTTGAAGATCGTTTGACACCCTTTAAACTCGGTTTTTTAACTTTTGATAAACGTTTTGACGTTTGAAAGATAATCACTCGGTTAAAATTTGTCGTTTTTTATTGTAAATAAATTTAACACTTTAAATGTCGGTGCACTTAAAATTATCTTCAGAATGAATATTATTATTATTATTTAAATATTTTTTTAAGAATAATTTATAAATATACCGAAACTATTTTATTTAAAATAATTTTGAGAAAATATTTAGGATTTATTTAAACCACTTGTATATAACAAGTTTAATATATTTGTGTATTTAATATTCAGTAAAAATATCTGTAACGAATTATTTTTAATGACATATATGGAACGTTTTTATCTGACTATATTTGAAAAAAAATATGTTTTAATTTTTTAAATATTTTGGAATTCGAACTCTTAATTTATTATACTAGTCAAAGTTATAATAATCTATTTATATAATTGATAACATTATTCGTAATTTTACATATTTATATGTGCATGATTTCAATACGCAAATTGAAATAATAAAAATGTTTAATTTATAAGCGCTTAACAGTTTTTATTTGCAATAAAATTTCCCTAATAAATATTTATTATTAAAAATATTCAACAGCAATGCAATATACTGTATGAAATGAATTATACATATGAATATTTTGCAAAAAAATATTAACCTTTATAAATTATAGTTTTTCTAATATAATTGAATGTGATTTCTATTTTAAATTCTAATTAAAATTTATAATTCATACAGTTTTTCTTTATTTAATTTTATGAAGAAAGGGTTTTCTTCATTACTAACAGAATTAAAGTCAAACTGAATACATTTGTTGTGCGTTATGAATACACGACAAAGCGCACATAATTTTTATTTTATAGTAAACGTACAGTCCCTCGAATGTATCCACGGGAACGAAAGTGTTAATGGCATTACCGTTTCCGGTTGTTGCGCAACAGGTTCTTTTCCCAGGTGAGGTCAGCAGCCCTAACAGTTGCCGGTTTTTGTAACACACCGTATAATATAATGGTAAATATATACCTATACATGTATATGGTATATATATATATATATATATATATGTGTGTGTGTGTGTGTGTGTATGTGTTTGCACAAACACATGTTTGAGTTATTGGCCGGTTTTATGTTCAAAAGAAAGGACAAATCGCCATCGTCATCCCTTTCGCGCACTTAAATTACTGTGACCATTCATTCGGTATCTTTATCAAAATTATATAATAGCATATATAATATAAGTATTGCATATTTGATATATATATATATATATATATGTGTGTGTGTGTGTGTGTGTGTGTGTGTGTAATATTTTTTCCAAAAGATATTAACGATAATAATTTATATGAATGAAAATTGTTTTTTTTAATGTGGGTATACTATCAATATTGATAATTAAAAATATTGCAATAGTTTTTTGAATATTGGTTATATGGATATCAAATATAAATCTATATATATTATGGTTTTTATTAATATTGTATAATAGCCCTTTGAAGGTCAAAGACTGTTGGGAAACATTAACTCTGAATTATTGAGGATCATTAACTTTGAAATAAATATACAAATATTTTTTTTTATATTTGAAGAATTTGATATGTCTAATTTTTAATATATTATAAATTCAAAAATAATTAGTGAATATATTCAACTAAAAGGATCGACGATAATATACTTTCTACATTTTTATTCAGCATTAAACATTAATTAATTTTTAATTAAATATTTTATTTACGAAAAGCTTAATATTGATGACATAACTTATTTGCTAAGTTAATGTAATTATTTTATTTTTAATATTTTTACATTTATAATCTCGTGGTTATATTAAAACAGCGGTTTAAAAAGTTATTAAAATTACACACACACTAAGGAGACAATCAGGTAAAGAGGTACAATAATGAAAAAAAAATATAATTGTTATGCAATTTATTTAGATTTCGTTTATATAAATATGGTCACCCTAATGGAAACCGGGTTCGCAAAGCGTTTCCAAAATTTCGAGCTCAACATTCGTACATTGAACTTTGCGCATTGAAAAATCACTTAGAAATTCGTCGATCACACTTCTGTTCCTTATTTTTAAAATACATTCGTGTATTTTAATTATTAAGCCGAGCTTACACCGACAATTATAAAATGAAAATATCCCTTTTTTTGTAATTTATTTTTATTTTTATTTTACTTTTTATCTATATAACGGCGTTATTATCGAAACAAAAAAATTCAATAAATTGTGTGTATTTCAAAAAAAATTTATCGTTAATCGAAAATTATATATTTATACTATAATATTAATAATATTTTTATATCGTTTAAAAACCGATGCATTTGATTATTACTGTAATATTTATTACGGTCAAGGCGTAATATAGCAACAGGTGAAAATTTTATTGGCAATATATGAATATAGGTATTAAAAGTGTTTTTATTCCGAAATTCGTTTATTTTCGGCGTATTAAACATGTTTATTTATTTATTTATTTTTTGTTGAGTGTTTAAAATGAAACAAAATAGAATTGTAAAAAAAAACGTGAATTCATACAATGAAAACAATCCACGTTTTCACATATTAAACAATGATGTTTCAAAAGCATTAATATTATTGTATTAATAATAACAAGGTTATTTTATAGCGATTTCATTTTTCTATATGAAAATATAATTAAAAAATATCAACGATCTCATTTATTCTCTATATAATTTTATATAAATCATGACAATTTTAACTTTAATTCGCGTCGTGATTTAGAATCTTTATTTTCCATATGTATTTTTTAATACATACATATTTTGTATCGACACGAAATTTATTGGATATTCTTAGGATTTATACTGAAAATTTTGTGTCTTTTAAATATATAAAATAATATAAAAATATTAAATTAATAAAAGCAATTTTTTCTGATTAATTTGTATGTGTGTGTAATTCTGAATGACGATTTCACTGACATATCGTTATCTTTGCGTGTGGTTGATTCGTATGCGAAACTAAAGTCGTATCCGCTTCTGCAATTATACTTTCCATCATAAAAATGCAAAGATTCTCCAATTATATATTAAAATATTTTTAATATTAATAACAATTATATATTTTTTTAATAGAAAAGCAAAGAAAAAAACATTAATGTTACAAGAGCAACCGATTTTTTTTATATATTTTTTCCAAATATAGTCATTTGTAGGATAGTATAAATAACAAGAAATATTTCATTTTATTATAATAATTGATTAGTTAGAATATTTTTATTTGTTTTTTTTAGAAATATATATATATATATATATATATATATATATATATATATATATATATTATTCACCATAAAAATGTTCCAATCGAACACATTTGAAAATCTCTGGTCTAATTTATTTATAATTTCGTGAAAGTGACTTATTTTATTTCGTTCTCTTTCTCGTCATTCTAACGTGCAAATGTATGTGTGTAAAATTTATCTACGCCAATATATAAAATAGTTAAATATTATTTAATTGTGCTTTATTTTTATATTTGACATTATATAAAAATATAACGTATATTTCTTATAACTAGGTATCATATTTATATAAATAAAAAAAAGTTAATTACAAATATTTCTTAATATGTTTTCAACTATAAATTTCGTGAAAAAAAATATCATAAATTTATTATTCTACACAATTATAACATAGTTGTTAAATATTTATAAATTGTAATCGGGAAAGTTTTAAGAATGTTATTATGTTTAATATTTAATGCAATTTTTTAACTATTTTATTGTGGTAAACAAATTTCGTATATTTGACAGTTGTTCAAATCAATATAAACTTGTTTACTACACTGAATCACTACGTAATAATATTTTTTTTAAATTTATTTATATATACTATTAAACTTTTATAATATATATATATATATATATATATATATATATATATATATATATATATATATATATATATATATATATATATATATATATATAATCTATTCGTAATGTATGATAAATATAATTTGAATTAATTAATTTTATTATTTAAAAACGATTTATGTCGATTGTTAAAAATAAATATTGTTTTGATTTTTATTTAAAATAAATTCAAATTTTAATTAAATAAAAATAAATAAAAAAATTGATAAATATTTTTAATATAAATATAATATAATATTGAAATGGGTATATCTGGAGATATCAACGAGCGGTTGTGATAAAAACCCCGGTTTCAAAAACGTTACGCCATTTTGGTTACTTGTGCAACAACAGTAATTTATTCACACGATATTAACACAAATACAAGGTTGCATAAGTGTTATCGTTGGAAAAAAAATTATTTGAAAATCATAGTAAATAATGTGTACTATTTATTGATTGCTACGTTTTTGCTATTATATACACGAGTCAATTACTAATAATGATGTCGATACGCGAACATTTTCGCGATTTTTCGCTCGCGAAAACGGCGTTTATTTTATTTATAATTATTTAAATTAATTAGAAACTTTTATATAAACAAAAATTACACATATATAAACCAATATACATATATTTGGCAATAAGAAGAGTGAATACATTATTGCTTATATCGTTTCTATATTTTCTTGATTAGAAATCTGTAGATTACAAAAAAAATCTTCTGACATAATTTCAACAAATATATATATATTCGTTTTTAATTAAAGATATATGCATTTTTTTGTCAATTTAATTTAAATTTTAATATATTTTATTTTTTGATCTGTTTTAGATTCACAGTTTATTTTTTCATTGACTAATATGCAATTTTAAATTTTTTATAACAAAATAGTTTATAAATAAGTTTGATATAAATTATGTATTTAAATTAAATTTTGATCTTTAATTTATAATAGTTTTATTAAAAAAAGCAATTTCATTTATTCAAGTATATTGCGTTAAAATAAAATATTGACTTTGAATGAATTTAAATATAAACCAAAAATTAAATATATATATATATATATATATATATATATATATATATATATATATATATATATATATTAAATGAAATTTTATTGGAAAAAAATTTATTTGTTATCATGATAGAATTTTGTGACCATGAATAAGTTAATAATATATAATTATATTATATGTGCGTATAAAATATATATATATATATATATATATATATATATATATATATATATATATATATATATATTGAGGAATATCATGTTTCTATAAAATATTTATTTTCTTTTAAAAAAATCAAAAGGAGATGAAAAAATGTTAAATAAAAAAAACTGATCTTAGAACTTTCTTGATATTAGTACAGTTGTAATTCAAGGTTGTTCTTGATTTATTTCTTATTAAGTTTTATTTGATATTACAAAAAAAAATGGAATCAGACATTCTTTTTACCATATATTTATTTATTTTATCTATTTCTTGACACGAATCGATTACCATGTTTTATTATTTGAAAACGTTATATATTTAAAAATTGTAAAATTTAATTTAACTGTTTTATAAAACCGGAATTAAAATTAAATTCATTCTCTTTTTTTTTGAGCATAAATCTTCATTGCATTTTATAGTATCAAACAAATATTTTTTTCATAATAATTCTAAAAAATACTATATTTATATATATATATATATATATATATATATATATATATATATATATATATATATTGATCATAAATATAAAAATATGAGTTCTGAAGGTTATTATTGATTTATTTTTAATTTTGATTACTACAAAGATTATGAATATTTATCAACTTGTCGTTAGCATGCGTGTATTTTATTTTATTTTTTTTTTTTGTAAAAAAATGTTATTATAATATATGTATAATTGTAGATAATATTGCTTTACCACAATATTTGGTATTAATATATATTTTTTATAATTGTGTCATATTACAATTTTTATTCAGATATTTGAAAATCTATGTAAAATGTAATTAGAAAAAAAATTACAAGGTTATAAATAATCACGTTTGGTATTAGGATTTTGCGTTTGTTTTGTGTGTGTGTGTGTGTGCAAAAGATAATTTTAATAAACATATTGTATTATTAGTTTGAATTAAATTATTTATTATCAAAATTGTAATTGAAAATTATATTATTTCCTTCATTTATTATTGATTATAACAGAATAATAAACGTGATTTTGAAATTATTTGAAGTTTGCAATTTTTATTGAAGAATGAGATTTATAGATTAACGACAAAATATTTCAAGTTTTACATAAAAAAATACTGTTTTTCATATAGAAAAGTAATTTTATATCAAATTTAAATAATATTTTTTAAAATATAAATTTATTTCGAATAATCTATTTCATAAGGTAAATATATTTATTTAAATGATTAAAAATATTTTTTATTCAAAAATAGTTAATAATGATTATTAACTGCAAAAATAAAATTGTATTAAATATTTGATTTAATTCATGATATTTCATAAATTTTCATAAATTATATTATTATAATTTATAGTCTTAAGAGAAATAATTATTTTTAAAAATATTTATCATTGTGTAATAATTAAATAGATTCTGAATTTTCTTAAAATTATTTATTTGTATAAATATAATATTCGTATTTTTTCTTTTATTTTTTTTTTTGATAATAAAAAGAAAACGTTTCATTTTCTTTAATCTAATGATAAATCATTTAAAAATTGTGCCGAATTTATAAATAGACAAAAATAATATTATTTAAATTATCAAAATAGATCGAAAATATATGTTTTTTTCAATGATAATACGTTTTTTTCTAATTCACACATACTAATATATATATATATATATATATGTTGCAGTGTCATAGATGTATAAATTTTATTAGAAATCTTTAGAATCAGACAAACACGAAAATCGACATCCGTTTTCTAATGTTGTGTCGTAATTGACAATAATAACAGTACGACGGTCAATCAGACTGATGGCATAAATATATATATATATATATATATATATATATATATATATATATATATATATATCAATAAAAATAGTCACAGAAAGAGAAGGAAACCGCACATTGCGTCGTTTTTTTCTTCTTTTCAGTCAGGTTATGCTAGTAGTGCTGTTGTTTTCCTTGACCCTTGAAACTCGTGGACCCTTACACGAGTAGTGGAACGTTGCCTTTACCTTTGGAATCGTACGATCGCCGGTGAATATGCACATTCGCCGGAGTCGATCGTCCGTTGACAGTGTGTTAATGCTACAACGATTTTAGACGATGCGGAAAAATGACATTGATACATATCGTTAAATCGTTTTAAAAGACACATATTTTATCCGTCAATATGAAAAATATAACGTATATTTATAAATTGTTTTTAATATTATATAATTCGTAAATTTTATTATAATATTATTGTGGAAGAAAAACGAAGATTCTCGCATCCCACGTTAGATGTGTTAAAAAGCAAAATATAGATGAAAAATTGGGAAATACTATATATGTCACATTATTCAGACTATCATACTATTAATTAATATTACTACATATTAGGACTTGATTGTCATTAGTTATATTGTTATATATATAAACATTGTATACATTTTATTGTGTAACAAATCTTGTTTTTAATTCCTTAATGTCATTTATATGTCGATTTTAATTTACAAATAAAACATCTTTTTTCCATTACGAGAAATTGAAAAGAGTTTTCAAGAATAAATTTCAATTACAAAACTTTGAAAATTGATTATAAAAGTAGTGACTTTTATATGAAAAAAAAATTTTTAACTTTAAACAAAATTTGTAAATTATTTTATTATCGCTATCAAATATATAGTAAATTAAAAATATTTCAATCCTCCCTTTAAATTTATTTATATTTAATTACAATATATATATATATATATATATATATATATATATATATATATATTATAGTAAACTAAATATTTCAGCAAGCTTATATTTTTTTATAATTAAATTATTTCATATATTTTCTATGAACATTGTCTTTATATTAGAATATGTTTTAAAAATTAAATTGAATAGTATATTTTTATACCTTAATTAAATTTGTTCATGGACATTTTTCACGTTGTTTTTTTCTGTTACTTGTTTGTATTATATATTAGTATTTGTTATCTTTTTTTATTATAACAACGTCAATTAATTATTTTTTATACGTGTCTTATTTCGTAATTACGGATAAATCTGTTCTGTTTTACGAGATAATTGATACAACAACAATGATGACTCGACAATATTATAATATAAATTTAATTATCAATAGTAAAACTATCATATAAATTAAAAATATTAAAAAAAATCGTACAAAACAGTTACAATAATGATTTTTTTTTAATTTTATTTTTAGATAATCGGCGTTCAACAATATGTGGTGAAGCCTCCTGAGGGTGAGGATGTTGTCACACCAGTTACCAACGGTTTATCGTCTCCACTTCTTAGTCAGGATATTATGGAAGCTTCGGCTTTGTCTGATGATCTCATTCGAAGAGTAGGACAACCTTTGCCGATGGTTATATCACAGGTAAATTATTTAATTTATCTAAAATTTTTGAAATATTTTCAATTCAGTAATATTAAAATATTTTTTTATTTAATTAGAATTCATAATTATTTATATTCCATTATTAATAATTAATATAAAGAGATATATTTATTATTATTTAAAACATATTTAAATAATAATCAATGAATTTATAACGTTTATATTGAATTGAAATTTATTGTATGTCTAAATATGTATATATTTCTTTGGCTTGTAAATATAATTTAGATTAAAAATTTATGTCAAATAGCTGAATTTTATTAAATAGTTAATATGTGAGTTAATATTTTTTTCACGATTAATATTTTTTGTAATACAAAATATATTAAAATAAGTAATTGAATATTAAATATGAGCGTTATTATTTTATTTATTACATTTACAAAAATTTACATTTTTGTAAATGTAATTTTTTTTTCAATATATGAATATGATAAATTATGTTTTCTCGTTTTCGTTATAAAGTGCAACGTCTAAATTTTTTAATATTTACTAATTTAAATTATGGAAATCAAGATGTGGTTTGATTTAATTAACTTTTTCGTCTAAATGTCAATGAAATTGAATTCGTTTAGAATCGACGAAACTGACTTAACATTAATAGTAAAACAACGTTGCGATATTTTTTATTACTGCGGGTAAAATTAAAAAAATATATATTTTTCATAATATTCGTGAAATTATTATATATTATGTTATTAAATCTTTGATCAATTTAAACGAGAAATTGTATTTGCTATTTAAGCCGTTTATATCTATCCGTTTCGAATGTTGATGTTTAATTTACGTCAATGTTTCTCAAGTTTTTTTTTATCATGTCCTCATTTTGATATTTTATATGCTATAAATATATTTTATAACGACAATCAACTTTTATATTACAGTTTGACGCATATTTACATTCTCTACAAATAGACACAGAATCACCGGATTTTCGTATGGTCACAGATGGACAATCGCCTTTCAGGTAATCAATGATTATATATATACTACTTTATATAAATAGTTAAGAGTTTTTTTTTAATATTTTTTTCTATTCCAGACAATGTCTTCATCCTCAAGCCTGCAGTAGATCAATACCATTGCCTAGTTATTTTTGTCGCTTTCACGATTTGCATAAAGAATTTCTAAAGGCCTATTCGTGCAAATTGGAAATACTCACTCTACACCAAATATTACAATGTATCCTTTATTTATATATCAATTTAATTTTTATCATAATAATCGTCATTTTTTAAAACAAAAATGATCTCTCTAATTAGTCTTACAAAATTTAAACTTCTAGCGACAAAGTCTAACGTATATTGCAATTCATTATTATATAATATTTCGAAAGAATATATATATATATATATATATATATATATATATATATATATATATATATATATATATATATATATATATATATATACTATTATAATTAAATATTAATCCTTATACGATTATTTTAAATCAATTGTATGTCATTCTAGATGGATTTTTTTATCATAAAAGTTTAATTATCAGTAGCTGTCGATTTTGTTTAGATATTGATAAGTTAAATAAAATAACGAGTATTGCAAATAGCGATAGTACATAATTACATCGATTTATTTGTTCTATAATTTTCGCAATATATTTAAACACGATTAGATCGCATTTTTTAATATATATATATATATATATATATATATATATATATATATATATATATATATATATATATAATATAAAAAAATAATACATATTTCATTTATTACATACAATGTTTTATCATACGCGACGTAACGGAGTTTTGCTATATATATATATATATATATATATATATATATATATATATATATATATATATATATATATATATGGCATATATTTTTTTTAAAGCATTATGATTTTCTGAATTCATCTATTTTATCTGTGAATAGAGAAACGTCTGTAATTTATACACGACACGTTACGTTATATGTTTAGACGAAAGAATAAAAATTCAACAATGAAATGTGCTTTTTCATTGTCGTCATTGCGACTCCTGAACGAGGTCTCGGTTTCCTGTTGACCTCCCGTTTTTTTTTTCATTTCTTTCTTTCGCGTATCGGTCAAATATTGCTTTTTTTTCTTATTAAAATCGAAACCGATTAGAATTTTCAATTCGTTGCCCCTTAACACTCCTCGGTGATGTTTTCTTTCTTGGTATTCATGAATAACACAAAAGCAAATTCATGAATACTATTCGTGAGCAACGATAATAAAAATATATATTTTTTTTCATATACTGAAAATTGACTTATTTTTAATAAATTTATTTAAATTACGCGATATAAAGTTTAATTATATATTTTTTTTAATATATTATATGAGATTGCTATTACAATATATATGAAATTGTTTGAATGCAAAATTTCTAATAAATCCTTACATTTTTTAAGTATTTTAAAATATTTTTAATTATTATATAAATAGAAAATATTTAAATGGAGAATTAGAATAGCCTATATTGTATAAATATATTCAATTTCGATGTATAGTCAAAGAAAAATCAGTTTATTAATTTTATTTTATTATTTTTTTTATCTCAAAAAAGGAACTATCATTATAAAAACGTATTTATGTAATTTTTAAAATGTAATACACTTGCTAAATATATATATATATATATATATATATATATATATATATATATATATATATATATATATATAATGCATAATGATGCTGAAAATTATTCAGCAATGATGCAATGTCGATTGTTGTATTTGAACATTACAACGTTCCAAAAGGAAACGGCTCATGATGGACGTTGTATCATAAAAAAAGAGTAAATTATGAAAAAAAACATAAATAAATAATAAACGAATAAAAAATGAGAGACAAAACGGTAATTACGCGAAATATAATGTCGATTCTAGGCTGTCTGATGATAAAAAAAAATATTAACAAATAATATGCAAAATTAGATTGGATGAAAAAGCGAAATTATTTGTACAAATGGTTTTTTAACGTTCAAATATGCATTCGATGTCGAATACTTTTAATTAATGTCGATATCGTGAAAAATATTGTATTTTCTCTAATAATATTTAATTGGAATTGTTCTGAAAACTTTTTGTATTTATTTGAAATACTTAAAATTTTTCAAATACAAGTTTCATTATATTTCATTTTAAAAAATAACCTAAAAAATGTTGATTTCAAAATCGATCAAAGCTGTATTAATTATTGCTTTTTTAAATATATGTAAATCATTTTTCGTTTAGTAAAATTGAAATTTGAACCTCTCATTTCATTGAAAATGATATATATTTTAAGGTTATACTTTCAACTTAATCGTTATTTAATTTATAACTTATTAAAATTCATGGGTTTATTTTTAAAATCCGACATTATCTGATTATTAATATTTATATATATATATATATATATATATATATATATATATATATATATATATATATATATATATATATTCGCACATTTTGAAATCAACATTCGACCATTTTCATCAGTAAATCTATATTTAAAATAAATTAAATTTTCTTTAACTTTAACAATATTCAGATTTAGCAATACCTGGACATGAAGGAAATGATTTTTATATGAAAGAATCCAAAGATATGTCCAATATTGTTCAAAGAATGATATCTGATGGTAAGATTGAATATATTAAAATTTATAATATTTATAACGAAACAAACTTAAAAATTATATCGTATTTTATAGGTCATCAATTTGAATTAATGGAAACTGTGGATTTAGTCCTTGAACCTGGAATATGGTAAGAAAAATATTTATTATTTTAAAATTTATATTTTTACTAATGAAAAACCATTTGAATCACATTTTTATTGTAATAAACAATATTAATTAAAAACAAAAATACAATATAATTGATACTTTTACTGCTTATATGCAATAAGTATATCACATGTGTTATATATTTTGTTTGTAATTGTAGTTGTATTACTGATATTACCATCAAGTAACTAAGTATCTAATCTAATAATGTAAATTCTTTAATACCCCTAGATTATTTAGAATAGAAGATATAAATATATATAATTGTGTGTCTTAAGAGTACACACTAAGGAGACAATCAGGCAAAGGGGTACATTAAGAAAACAATTGGGAATCGCTGCTTGAATATAAATATTTTCAAAAAATTCTGATATTTTTTTATTTGAGATTTGACGTTAAATAATTAAAGAAATTTCATAGAAAGATGATGCATATTATTTATATTCAATTATAAAAACTTGATCGTTTCGTATTAAAATAAAAGTTAATCATTAAATGTTTCATTATACATAACAAATCACGTTTACGAATAAACGCTCATAAATTTACCGTTTGCTATTTCATTAACGAACTGAATTAATTCGTGAATTCTATCATTTAATATTTAATGATTTTTTTTATCTATTTAGAATTCCACGTCCAATACAAAAATTTAAAACTGTGTCACATCATGAATATTATAATAATGTTATTTTCTTGACTTGCTTATGTTTATATATGTATGTATGTGTATGTATATTTATATATAATCAGTCGTCATAGTTATGCGATATCAAGAAATTGTTGTAAATGTATTCCTTTAAAACGATCGTAAAATTTTACTGCATATACAGTGATTATTTTGCAACATTAGCATCGGGCGACGTTGCAAATTATGAAGATTTTGCAACATGAACATCGACGATACAGTCACCAAGAATCATCATAGTCAATATCAATTTTATTTTTATAACAATTGTATAAAAAAGCTTCATATTGTATAATACAAATTTACATATTTATTGATATGTAAAAATTGTTAACAAAAACTGAATATTATGCGATATATATATATATATATATATATATATATATATATATATATATATATATGTGTGTGTGTGTGTGTGTGTGTGTCATTTTTATATAATATAATGTGTTAAAATTGCTTATTTCAAATTATGATCGTCTTAATTAGTCAATATATAATAAAATATAATTTTTAAAAAGTGCAACAATGATTCATATTGAATATAATTTAGGAATTGTTATATAATTTTATATAAAATCATTGCAAATTTCACGTATATTATCGCTTGTTTTATTGACAAAAATAAATCAATATTTAATCTTTATAGATTACGATTATTATTCATATTATTTTATGAACGTCACGTTTATAGTTCGATACCGAAATGCTTTGTAAAGCGTTTATTATCGATGTATGCACGAATCATATTTGACAACCATTGGTTTCCGTGCTGTTATTTGTATGTATGTATATATATATATATATATATATATATATATATATATATATATATATATATATAAATTAAATTTGATAAATTAGGTGAAATATATTATTTTTTCCTTAAAGGTTATTCACAAATTTTATCATATTTGTAATAAATATAAAAAGATTATTTATATATAAATATTTTGAATTTACCTTTATATATATATATATATATATATATATATATATATATATATATGTATATATATATATATATATATATATATATATATATATATGTATATATATATATATATATATATATATATATATATGTATATATATATATATATATATATATATATATATATATATATATATACATATATATTCAAAATGTATTTAATTTATTTCGATGAATCAATATAAAAAATATATAAATTTAGCGTCTAATTTACAGTTTTAGTTAATTCTAATATTACAAATTAGTATAATAACCAAATTAAAAGAAAATGTTTTTAGAATGTTATTGATATTTTATTTTTTTTATATAAGAAACGAATATTTTATTGTAAAAAATAATAAATAAACAATTATTTTTTTTATTTTTTGAATGTTATCAATTTAATAAAAAATATATTTATTTTTAATTTTTTATACGTTTTAACAATATATGTATAATAAATTATATTCAAAAATCAAATTTTACTCTATAAGCACACATCGAACACACAAAATATCGATATTTAACGATTTATAAACTTGATTTTTGAATTTAAAATGAGAAAATGTTTACGACATCTGAAAATTAGTATTGTTGTTGTTCCGTTTCACTGTTCGACTCACTGTGCGTTCAAACGTCCCAGTGACGTGTCGTGTTTGCGCGTTCGCGTAAATAAAATTATCAATTTTAAAACAAAAAAGTATATTTAAAAAAATATATTTACAATATTAAACAGCATAGAAATACGATCAACGCGCTTTGAACTCAATATATATTTTCTCAATTTTTATCGATCGTTTCTTGGAAAATCATCGCCACCGGACATTTTTCTAATTCGTCGCAGGTAACAATAACGACTATTAATTGCCACAATGATTACTAATAATCGTAATTGTTTTATAATTGCACGGTGCAACGACACCGGTCGTCGCATTATCAGAAAACTGCGCGCGCGTGTGTGTGTGTATAAAGTACACAAATTTTTATATGTATTTCTCAGTGAAAATTCGAAGAAAATGTGAATATTAATGAATCATCGCGTAATAAGAGAATCGCGTATAATAAAATAATGTTTTCGCTTGCGAAATATGATTTAAATTGCACGATTTATCGAATTCGAATGTAAAAAATAAATATTTTTATAATTGATATTATCGATGAAGAATTTATATATATATATATATATATATATATATATATATATATATATATATATATATATATATATATATATATATTGATGTTTATGTCTGGTTTTTATACGGAAAGGAGACATTTTATCAGTATTAACCCTCGACCTGCCTTCTCTCGCACCACGGATGATAATAGTTTGAAAATTTTTTCTGGTTCATTGTGAATTCAAAATATTTTCTTATGAGATTCATGTGTTCAGTGATATACAACTTGCTATAATCAGAGATGCTCAACCGGTCAATTGAATGTTGCATGATTTATTTTTACAATTTTATTCATTCCATCAACATTTGTCATAAATGTTAGTTTTTGATCATTTCAAATTTCGATTTAGCTTTTTTTCTAAGAGATTAAATTTGATATCTTAACATATGAAGATATATTATAAAAAAATAACATTTAAACTTAACATATTTTTTAAGAACTCTCACATACTCATAAAACCATAAACACATAGTTTATAATAATATTTAAGAAACGAATAAATATTTAAACGAAAAATAAGGTTGAAGAAGCACGAGTGATAACATTTTATACGTGTTAAAATATAATATGTATGTCGACGCATAAAACATAAGCTATTTTTTTATTCAGAATTCTTGCACCGAGATAACGCTGTATTATTTAATTTGTCATCTTTAAACAACAAATTTCTCAGTTCAAATTTTAAAGGACAAATTATAGGGTGATTAAAAATGATTAATACATTTTGGTTTGTCGCTTATAATTTATATTGTTTTTTTTCTTTTGCATATTATGCATCAGAAATTTTACATAAAATTCGCTATAAACTCATAATAACTTAATAAATCGTTTACTGCCATCCTCTTATCTAATCTAAAATATTCAAATTTTCTTTTAATACCTATATATATATATATATATATATATATATATATATATATATATATATATATATATATATATATAATACAGTCAAATTGTTTTTGTGCAGTCTTTTTGTAAGCGATTTTTTTGTGCGATTCCTTTTTTATGCGGTATATGAATCACAGTAAGACTCGTTATTTTTTTTATACGATCCCCCTCTATCGCATATTTTTTTTGTATCTTGTATTAAAATGATTTTTATAGCTATTCAAAAAGTTTCTGAATATTTTTTTTTGTGCGGTCCTTATCTAGCGCATATAAACAGGTTTTATTGTATACTATATATTTTTCATATATCATTTAAATCTTTTGTCAAACAACGACGATAAAGATCACATAAAACAGAGCGCACAAACAAACTATTAATAGTATATATAAATTTCTACGAACGGTCCGCGATGTGATCGCAGCTTTATAAATTCGTTTTCACAAGTTTGATCATTCGATTCCATTGCGACTTTACATCAATTATTCATTCCCTGTCGACGCATTTATTTACGTGCCGAAATGGCATACATTTTATCCGTTTTATATAGTTAAAATGTACATATTATATACGCGTATGTGTGTAAATGTACTACCGTTATGCAAACAAGATAATAAAAAAGTAAATGCACCATTTATAGGGGTTTAAAACTTTATATTTTTTTATGCGTGATAAATGCGTGATAATTTCGAGTATTCAAATTGTAATTCGATTCAGGTTTTTTAATGAATATTTTCAGTTTAAAAAAAATTATATATATATCACTAGTCACCACTGATGTAATTTGTATGTGAAAAAAGATATTTAGAATGATTTTTAAAAATAATAAATAAATATAAATTAGTGAAAATATATATAATAAAAAAATGTACTATATTAATAAGCATATATTTTTAATTTTTAATATTGATATTGATTTATGATATATATATATATATATATATATATATATATATATATATATATATATATATATATATATATATATATTCACGATTCAAGTGAAATTATATTAAATGTAATCTGAATAATTATGTTTGTTATTTTTATGTAGTTTCTACGTAAATCGTTAATTAGAATAGCAGGTCTGATATAAATATGATTAAAATACGCTTTGAACGCAAATATAATAATTATTAATGTCAAATACACACAGATAATATTAAAATACAATACAAATAATAAAAACGATGGTGCCATAAGAAAATTAAAATTATTTATGAAAGTCGACCTTTTTTAAAAATTGTCGCACGATTTTCCGACATTTTTTTTTCGTCAGTCGTTGATGTAATTATTTGAGTAGACGTGTAGAAAATTCAATAGTAATTATATTTTTCTAAATTTAAAAATCTTATTACACTATAAAATTTATCTATCAAATATATAGATTAATATTGATTTTGAATTTAATATTATTATATTTTATACATGTATATTAAACGACTTTTTTTAAATATTTAATATATTGTAATAATTTCTATATTATCAATATGTATTTGAACTTTAAAAGTTTAGATCTATCAATATTAATCATTGTATTTTTTATATACAATATTAATATTTAAATTAGTGATTATTTTATACAGAAAATATCGTCCTGAAAACAGAATTAGATTTTTCCTCTTATCGTAGTACAGATAAGGAAATGATAGAAAATCAATTTTATAGTGTATACTAATGTGCGTTTTTTTATGGTTTTTTTTTGTTAAATAAATATATTAAAAAAATGTTAATACATTTTTTTTATTTTACTAAGATTTGTAAATATTTAGTACTGACTGACGTATGACATTATCAGATATATTTTATTATTATTACAAAAAAAAGTAATATTATTATTTTTAATTTATTATATATGATTTTAATTAATTTTTTTAGCTCAAAAGACGACGAAATCGATGGAAATTGTATAGTCAGAGCTCGTGGTTTACCTTGGCAATCTTCAGACCAAGATATCGCTAGATTTTTCCGAGGATTGAATGTTGCCAAGTAAGTAAATATTATAAATAATTTTATTTTATAATTTAGTGTAAATTTTAGATTTAATATAAATGTTTTTTTTTTCATCGTTTCAGAGGTGGTGTAGCGCTTTGTTTATCACCACAGGGCCGTAGAAACGGTGAAGCACTCGTTAGGTTTATATCTCAAGAGCATAGAGATATGGCGCTTAAAAGACATAAGCATCACATAGGGAATCGATACATTGAAGTAATAATTTAACGCGTATATATTGTAAAAAAAAATTCAACACATATAAATAATATATATTTTATGCGGAATATCAGGTTTATAAAGCGACCGGCGAAGACTTCTTAGGAGTCGCTGGCGGTGCTACTAATGAAGCAGCAGCTTTTCTTTCCAGAGGAGCACAGGTGATTGTTCGCATGAGGGGACTTCCTTACGATTGTACACCGGCTCAAGTTGTAAGTTTGGCATTAAACGAAAACCTATTTAATTTTCGCGTGAAATAATATCGATTTATGTTGCAGTTGGAATTTTTCGCCTCCGGAATAAATCCTTGCACTGTATTGGACGGTGCCGATGGAGTATTATTTGTAAAAAGGGCGGACGGTAGGGCCACTGGAGATGCTTTTGTATTATTTGCCAAAGAAGAAGACGCACCAAAAGCTCTTGCCAAGCATAAAGAACTCATTGGAAGCAGATACATAGAATTATTCAGATCTACAACTGCAGAAGTTCAGCAGGTGTGTAAATTATAAATGACAATCATTTTACTCTATTATATATACCATAATGATATGAAAATTTGAACCAGTATTTTTGAAATACGACAAGAGATACAAATTATTCAAATTCTGTTAAAAAAAAGTTTTACATTTAATAATTTTATATTATTTGTTAGCTTACTAAAATGGGATTGATGATGTAAGTATAATCGTAATTTTCATAATTTTATTATCCAAAATATTGAATGAATTATTAGTAATTTCGTACAAAATATTTGAATAATTCATTCATTTCTTTTTAATATTTAAAAAAGGTACTGAATCGTTCGTTGGATCCTAAAACTTACGAAACGCCAACAACTACTGCCGGTCCAATTCTCGGACCTTTACCACCTGTAGCACTTTTGCCTCAACATGTGATCACGTCGGGAACTCTTAAAGATTGTATCAGGCTTCGTGGATTGCCATACGAAGCTCAAGTAGAACATATTTTGAAGTTTTTGGACGATTTCGCGAAGAATATCGTATTTCAAGGAGTTCACATGGTCTATAACGCTCAGGTACTACACACAATAAAGATATTTAATTTAGCTTATTATAAATAATAATATAAAATAATTGATCTTTATAATATTAATCATAAGGGTCAACCGAGTGGTGAAGCCTTTATTCAGATGGACAGTGAAACTAGTGCCTTTTTATCTGCTCAACAAAAACATCATAGGTATATGACGTTTGGTAAAAAGCAACGATATATTGAGGTAATTTATTTAATTTTTTTATTATTTTATATAAAAAAATAAACAAAGAATGTTTAACAAATATTAAAACATATTTTTCCGTGTGATTTTTTTTCAATATGATATTGATTTTTTTATTTTTATTTTTAATAGGTATTCCAATGTTCTGGTGAAGATATGAATATGGTGTTAACTGGCGGTATGGCATCACCTTCAGCTGGTGGCAAGGCGTTGTCACCTGGTAGGTCGAGCAGTCCTCCAAGAGTACCGCCACCTTCACACCCACCAACACTTGTCCCTGTTTCGGCTCCCACACCATCTCCTTTAGCTCCCATGCCAGCTTTGACACCTGCTCAACAAGCGCAGATGATAGCTCAGCACAACCTCTTGGTACGTCAAGGTGCTGAAAGAGATTTACTATTCCAATGCTTGCCGCCGGCACTTCCTCCATTATCCTATTTACCGCCTCCTACTCATCTCTCACCATTGGCTACCACTCCGGCATTTAATCTGTCAGCACCATTGACATCTGTTAAACCATTAGTTTCACCGCAATTTTTAACACATAATCCGTACTTGTTGTTGTCACCGAGATTGTTAGCTCCTAGGCAAACTTTACCGTCGTTTACTTTACCTCCTCCAGCGGCGACTCCGGCTTATCTGTCGCAATTTGTAACACCTCAACATCAGGCCGTTAAAAGATCATATGATCACGCATTTACTTCAGCAGCTGCTGATGTAGCTGCAGCAGCAGCGAAAAGGCAGTTCACAGGATACGCGCCAACAATTCCCACGTCCAGTCCTATGTCTGCTCTTTTACCACCAGCTGCTGCTTATGCGCCATTTTTCCCTAGCATCTAAAAAAATAAAGTACTTAATTTTTAAAAAAAGACACTTTATTGAAAATTTTGTAGATATTCATTTATACGTTAGAAAATTATATTTAATAATCAATTAACGTACGAAAAAATATATTTTTACGATCAATTTCAAGATATCGTTTTAAATAGAAGTAGAATCATTTTTTTTGTTGAACATTCCGTAAATTTTTTGAGTTGCTTTTATTTTATAAAACTACGTACTGTAAATATATAAACTTGTTATTTACAATTATATATATATATATATATATATATATATATATATATATATATATATATATTTTTATTTATAGTACTTATTGACAAACGCATCCCTATTTTTTTAATGATAGTACAAAAATTAAAAAGTAGTCAAAAAAATCATTCCATCGTTAAATTTTAATGAATTTCTAAATATGCGTTTTCATACTTTATATATTAAATTATATATTAGTCTTTCCTTGTATTATCTGTATAAATTACACGGCAGCTTCTATATCAAATTCTTTACATAATGCATTTTTTTATTGTTTATAACATTTTTTTGCGATGTTAGCATAAAAATAATGCTAACGATATTATAATAAATGACAAATAGTGTTTTTTTTTATAACTAAGAGTACTAAATGTCGATTAATGGATAATTTTCTAATTTGTATAATAGATTAAATTTACAAAGCAATCACAAAAACGGTGACGACATTGCTTTCTTTTTTTGTCTTTACGATAGAAAAAAAACGCGTTTAGAAAGTAGCAAACGCACGTTATAAAATAACTCTTAGTTTCGAAACAGTTAAATGTAAAAAAAATGTGCATTAAAAGTAATTACTTTTCTTTGTTTCCTTCTAATGTTATTTTTTTTTGTAATAATCCGGTTTTAATCATTGAATACTGATTCAAGTGATTTTAATTGCAATATGTAAAGGTTTTGTATATTTTTTTTTGGTTGTGTTTTCGTTAAATATTTTTTCTTCATAATAAAAACACGGTTTCATCGGTTAATATATCCAATATTAAATACACAGTATACGTATAAGAAATAATATTAATAATATATTTAAGTTGTGATAATGTTTTTTTATAAATTTTGAAAAATTTGACACGGTAAATCCTCGTTTTTTTTTTTATTTTAAGATTAGTTATTCAATAATTTATTGAAAAAATCCTTGCGATTTTATAAATATTTTATTTGGATGGTTTTTTTTATATTTAATTTTTCTATGTATATGTTCGAAAAAAATCGAATTTGATGTTTTAAGTTTTTTTTTAATTAACAATTTATTAATATCCTTTAACCCAAAAGGGTATCAAAAAAAATATATCTATTTCAAATTTTGAGTTGTAGCGTTAATAAAATATATAAAATTTACGGTAAAAAAATAAAAAGAAGAGTTAAATAAATCGTCTTCCCGAATTTTATAAAGATTATTATAACATTACGTAAATCGAGGATTTACTATATTTATATTGTGAATCTAAACGATTTAGATTCATATTATATATATATATATATATATATATATATATATATATATATATATATATATATATATATATATAATATATATATAATATAATAAATGTTATGATTAATAGTTTGTAAATTTATTTAATAGTTATATTTTTAAAATATACATAATTAAGCGTGTATATAAATAGACATGTAGTTATATTTTTTATATTTAATGTATAACTAAGATTTTTTTTCATCATTTACAAATTGAAAAACCAAATAAGATTTTTTTTATTGTTTTTCTTTTTTTTGTAATAATTTTCATTATTTTGTTGCTCGGTGTTTTTTTTAATATATTATTTGTTGATGCGTATTTTTTTTTTTCATTAAATATGATATTACGATTTTAAAGTAGGTATATTTTATGTAGGTATTTTTATTTTTTACGGTAAATAACAACCTCAGTGACGATAACATGTAGATGTGTTCCCTTAAAAAAAAGCTCCATATTTAAATAAAATATATTTGTTTTTTTTGTGAACGAATTAGATAAATCTAAAATTTATGTAATTATCTGTGTTTTATCATTCTATATATATGATATAATAACATTCCATAGTGTTTATGAAATGTATGAAATTTATTTTAAAATCTAATTCATGAAATAATATGATGATTATTCATATATATTTTTTAACTTAAAACTTTAATTATCGTGTTTACTTTCTACTTGTGCACGACGTTTAAAGGGTTAATTGTTTTCTTTTTCACGGTTAAAAGTTTTGTATTTTTTTTTATTTAAATTTATCATGGGATTTTTTTGGCTGAATAAAAGAAAAAACAACGAAAATTTGCCTCATATTCACATTATTTTTTTTTAATTTATTCAAGATGGAAATTATTCAATTCTCGTTATAAAAATATTATATAATAACTGTGTAAAGTACAATTGATATTTTATATTATTATGATGAAAAAAAAATAAAACAATCGGAATGAACTTTAAAATGTGAGATATAAAACAGATATCGACAAAATTTATATTATGACGACAAACATCTTTTATAAAATTATATTTAATTACGATTATATAAAAAATATAATTGAACTATAAGAGATCTAGACATCGTCATACATATATATATATATATATATATATATATATATATATATATATATATATATATATATATATATATATATATATATATATATATATATATATATATATATATATATATATATATATATATATATATATATATATATATATATATATATATATATATATATATATATATATATATATATATATATATATATATATATATATATATATATTAATATAAATATTTTGCATATTTTAAATAATAGTCGGCACATTATTTATGTTAACGTGGTTACATTATATCATACATTGATTCGATAATTAATATTTTAATATACTTATTATTATCATTTAATTACTGTGGTACATTTATAACAACATTTTTTTTCTATTTTTTTTTTTTTTGTAATAAATAGAAACCAAAAATAAATTGTGATTCTCATGTGCAGTGGTCTGCAAGCTTGGTGTTTGGGTCTGGCCATATTTAATATTTCACTCTTTTTTATTTTTATCTATTTATAATATTTTATATATATTATTAAATATTAGGACGCAGAAAAATAAATATTTTCAAACACGGTTTAGAAGTAATTTTACAAGTATATCTTTTTTTTAATATATATTTTTATTCTATACGATTTTATAATTTAATCAAATCATTTTTTTTTTGATCTGATAAATTATATATAAAATTTATACTTAAAGATATAATTGTAATATGCTTCAAATTTATGGGATGGACTATGTAATAATTACTAGTTTTTTTTCAGTGTAAATGTGGATGCAAAATTTTCTATATATATATTTTTTTTCATGCATGTACATTTATTTTTCTTATATAATATATATTTATATTTATATTTGCATCGATAAATTTGTAATATGAAAGTTTTGTATTCATTCTTTAAATGCAAACAATTTCGATTTGGGCTTTTATATGTAAATTCATGTGCTATTTTGTATTTATGCGATTCACTGAAATCATTATTATTATTTTTTTCATTTAGAAAAATATATATTTGTATATATTTTTTATATATATTTTTAAATCATTACATCGGTCGTACTTGTCACATATTTTTTTTATATACACATATAAAAATTCATTCAACCTAATCACAATTTAAAATTCATAATAATAATCTATAAATTTATGTTAATATTTTCATAATAATAGTAAATTATTAATATTTTCATAATAAATAGTAAAAAAAAAAACAATTTATTAATAACAAAAAAAGGCGATCGATGCTAATGAATATATAATTATATCAATTTTTTTATCATTTAGAAATTTCCGCGGATCGCACGTTTGAAAATATTATTTTTGGATTTTTTTTTATTGCAATCGAAGTAGGGGGGTACTTAAATAATAAATTACATACACGCATTTTAATTTCATTTTTTAAAAAGTTTTTTTTTAATATATGTATGTTCTCAATATTATTGTACATTGCTTGCGGACCACATAAAATTCACATTTTAAGGGTTGGATTATTTTTCATACAGTGATTACTATGTATTTATATAAATCACAATATAAATATATATATATATATATATATATATATATATATATATATATATATATATATATATATATATATATATATATATATATATATAATATTATAATTAATGTCACAGCTAATCGCTTTCGCTAAACGATGTCTCTTCTGCTCTTCATATATGTGTGTTCCTATTTTTTTTTATTTAACAAACACATAAACATACAACATACATACATACAAAAAAAATATACAATTGTTGAAAAATATAATAACATTTTTACTTAGAAATTAATCCGTATTTAATCAATGGAATACTATAATAATAATTATAATTATTTGTTGTTGTTATTTCATTTCGCAGGAGAAAAATGCTTGTTTTTTTTTTCGTTCTACCATAATTATTTTTTTTATGCAAGTAGTATTTTGCGGCTCTATTTGTTGTAATCGCTTATTTTCCTATTTAATTTATTATTATTATTATTGGAGAATCGGCTATTTTTTTATTTTTACTATTTGTATCTATTTTTTTAATTAATATATTTATTTATATATATGTATGTTTCATTCTTAACACGGGAACATTTAAAAATATTTATTAATAACAATTCATAGATTTGCAACTGGGTTAATGTTGTCGTTGTCTATTTTATATATATTTTTTTTACAAGGGTTGAATATGATATGTTGTGTTTACGTTACATAAAATGAGATTCGAACTATATATATATATATATATATATATATATATATATATATATATATATATATATATATATATATATAATACGCGCGATATCTAATAAACTTCAATTATATTCGTTTAAATTATACGATTATATTTATTTTTTAACACATTTTTTTTAATATATCAATATTTACTTGAAAATATATCAACATATAATAATTAATTTAATCGATTAGAAAAAAAAATCGTTAGATATTCGCGTATAATGAAATATTTATATATATATATATATATATATATATATATATATATATATATATATATATATATATATATATATATATATATATAAATCGATCGACTCGTTTTATGATATTTTAATTATTTGTTAGAAATGTGAAAATAGTTTTAATATACTACATAATTATTATAGATCACACTTTAAAAAATACACACACACACACACACACGCACACGCTCAATCGAAACACGTACAAAAATATACTACTTTTCTATAATATTATTTATATTTTTAATATTATTATTATACTTCATTTTTTTTGTATTACCCAAAGGCAATGGTTATTTGTTCGAATTATTATATATTTTTCATCACTCCTGTAATTCTATTTATTACTATTGTCCTGGTTTTTTTTGCATGCTACTATTATGTTCACTTATTAATTGTATAAAGGTGCTTGGTTGACCATTTTTAGATGATTTTTATTACGTATTTCCCAATAGATTTGGATGAAAGGTGAGTTTCGTGCTTAAATCTAGAAATTTTTTACTTATATCTATATATTTATTTATTTTTTAACATACAAAAAGGTAAGTGCTGTTGTGATTTTTTTTATTATTTCATATACAATCACGCGCTAAAGATGATTAATTATTATTTTGTATATTTAATAGTCAAAAGACGTTAGATAAATTTCTATTTTATAATCAGACTTTTGTTCATTACAATAGAAAATTTGATCTATTACATTAGTTCTTTATAAAATTTAATATATCATATAAATATTAAAACAATTAAAAAAAGGTAAACATGTCTGATTAATCTTTGTTTTTAACCCTTTCGCGACATTATATATTGTAATATATAATGTCATATTATATATTGTAATGAGTAAATGTATTTTAATTTTTATTTTGTAATACATAAACATTAAATTATGCTAAAATTCTAACTTTTCTTGGAATTTTAACTCGATTTAATTAAACAAGCGTGTTTTTTCTCAATTTTTTTTTAAATTTATTTTGGTTACATTAAATTATGTTGCTATAAAACATTCTAAATATTTTTATTTATTATAAACGTGAGTATAAAATATATTATAAATAGTTCATTATTTTTGACGACTTTTTTCAATTTTATTATTGAAAATAATGTTTTGCGAAATTTTTCGAAATTTCTCAAAATTTTACACTTTTTTTATTCGCTTTATAATAAATATTTATTTATATTTTTTTTGATATTATATTAAATAACAATATTTTAGAAGGGGTTTCTTTCTTTTTTTTTAGTTGAAATAAATTTGAAAAATTGTAATATAATTAATGATTTTTTGCGCATATACAATTATTTATAACAAAAAAAAATCAAACGCACGACTAATTTTTATTAATATTCAATGAATCAGTTTCAAAATATTTATATTATATATACTTCACTAATTGTAGTATTAATTATATTATAATACCATATATAAATATATGAATAAAATGCAATAATGGTCAACCAAACATTATTAAATGCCAGGATTCTCAAATTGAGAAAACGTCTTCCGAAAAAAAGAAGAAAAAAACTTTCGTAAATTTAGATAAATTTTCGCGAATTAAAAAATTATTTAATAAATAATCGTAATAAACGCAAACGATATTGTATCAGTTATTTTATTATTATTATTATTATTTATGAGGTATAATAGTAATAATTATTAATTTCAATTCAAGTACAAAAATAAACATCATTAAGCGAAAGCGGGGTACGAATATGTAAAAAATCATTATGGCATTTAAAAACAACATTTATATATATATATATATATATATATATATATATATATATATCACAATATTTTTTTTTATGTATAATTTGTGAGAATTTAAGTGCCTTTAATGATCGTCGAAATAGAATGTTTTCACATTTTCATATAAACATTCCCAAATATATATATATATATATATATATATATATATATATATATATATATATATATATATATATATCATTATTTTAATAAGTATAAATTAGAATATGATTTTTATTTTTTTTCCAAGAAATTTTATAATACATGTTGATAAAAAAACAGCTTGTTGAAATTCTCTTGTGCATTTTTAACCCTTTAGAAATAATAAGTACACGCATACATTATCATACATATTTTTTTTAAAACACATCATAAATAACATGTAAACACTTTTAATTAGTCATATTTTATTGTGCGATAAAAAAATGAGAATTTTTTAAAAGTTAATGGTTGAAAATTTGTGACGTTTCCATGAATTACAATTATGCATTTTTTACAGTTCGATATGCTGAAATATTTTTATGTGTAATTAAATTAATTATGTGGTTCATACTTACAAAAAAAAATACATATCTGCATTCGCCATAGACCGTTGTAATTTTCTGTATAGAGAGATTAATAACATTTTTTTCCTTCATCCGTTATTATGAATGGAAAAATTGAAAATTTTTCATTAAAAATCTTGTGTAATAGTTTTGTGTATTCTTTTTGTTTTAAAATATGTTGGGTGCTGGATATAATATATAATACAATATCCAAATAAGCATGTTCTATTTTGTCATTAGATATATCACAGTTATAGAACTTTCCATACTTGTAACGTATACAAAACAGACAGACAAACACACACACTTTACACTATACAAATTATGTATTTAACAGCTAAGGAATGGTATTGTGCAAAAAAAACACTGCGGGATTGGTTTGTGCTGGTATTAGGGGATCCTATGGTGTATATGAAAGTCGAAAATGGTTGGTTTTTGGGATGCATTAGAGGTGAGTCTCATTCTAAAATAATATTATATATATATATATATATATAACACTGTGATCAAAAATTAAGGTGAATTTGTAAATTTTTTATATATTCTTCCAAATCAATTTCAACCCCTTCAAAATAATCCCCGTTCGATAAAAAACACTTTTGTCAACGCTTTTTCTAGACCTCAAAACAGTCGGAATAGTCTTTTTCCGGTATAGCCTTCAAGACCTTCGTTTCGGTTTTTAATTCTCAATCGTATCAAAACGGCGTCCCCGCATTGACCTTTGAGTTTGCTGATTAGCCAGAAGTCGCACGGAGGCAAACCAGGAGAATACTCTGGTTGCGAGTATGATGAATTAAGTTTTTGGCAAAAATATCGCAAAGAATCAATTCAATATGACATGGCGCATTATAGTAATGAAACCAAGAGTTGTGAAAACACAGGTAACTCGGAGATAATTAAATCTTTCGACAAACAGACGCTAGGCAAATATTATAGACAGTCCAACCAACCTAAAATAATTATAATTTACCTGCCTTCCTTCTGCCCGGTAGTTTTAAATGACAATTTCACCTATTTTTTGATTACAGTAGTATATACACACAAGTATTCATTTTCTATCATATTTTAATATATGAGACAGTATATTAAAAATGTTTTTTTAATGGTAATATTAAATTATAATATCTCATTGACACTTTCGGTTCAAATTTCTAGCTTACGTATTGCTTGATTAGTGTTTACTTTCGAATAAGAATCTGATGACCTGAAAAATTATGTAATTTATCACGCTTTTTTAACATCTTATATATAAGATGTCTTTGTTTTATATTGTTTAAATTATTTTAATATAATTTGTAAATTATATGATTTTTGGGTCGTCAAAAAATATGTAAAAATATCATTCATATTAACCAATTTATGTTCAGTAAAATCAGTATTTTTTTTCATGCGAATATTTGTATCCATGTTGACATTATCAATATAATTTTTTATTATACATTATTCTAATATATTAATAAACATTCTCTTAACATCAGAATATATAAATCCAATATACAAATTGTAAATTGTTTACGAGAATTTATCATATCAATTTTTTGATATTTTATTTATTTTTATATGTACAACTTAATTGGATTGTAAAAAATAATTCAATCAATCTAAATTTTATTATAGATAAAGAAATATTCAATAAACGATATTTATTTCGTAATCAACTAAAATATATATATATTTTAATAAATATTTTTTTTGAACGTCTATTAAAACTGTTTTCAATGTATTTATTATATATTTAATTATTTTTTGGTTTGATATTATCATGTATTCATAATGTTTATTATCACACTTTAATTGTTGATACAATTAATTTATCGATATTTTATTTATATATAGGTCACAATGGAATGATTCCGAACGCAAGCTTTAATCCTGCAGCTTATGCAGCGTACGGCGGAAATAGCGGTGGCGGCGGAGGAGTCAGAGCTTTTTATCCTCCACCACCGGTTTTCTACTTTTATCCAAGTCCACCCGTATCTCCGACTGCACCGCCTCATATTTATCAACCTCCAGCTCATTTGGTAATAATAAATATTAAAAACAATAAATAAATGTTATTAATCAATATTATTATATGGTATTTTTATGGTGTTGAATGACATTTTCAGGTAACACCTGGTGATGTTATGCCAATGTCTGGTAGTCCATTGCCGTTTCAATATGAACCATTGCCATCGTCTGGTCTTCCGGCTATAATGCAACCTCCACATCCGCCAACGATGCCATCTTTACCTCCAGTTCTTCAGCATACTTTGGCGCCTCCGCCACAGACTCCAGTTCCAAATCGATTCGTCGAACTATTTATGGTTAATTAGTCTTGATATTAAATATATAATAATTATATATATATATATATATATATATATATATATATATATATATATATATATATATATAAGACTAAAAAAATATCGGTGAATATAGTATAATAATTTTACGTTGATTATTTGCTATATAGCTCAATCCAAAATGCACAAGAAGACAAACGTGAATAATTATGAAATATTATTATTTGAAATTTCATTTTTTGTCAATATAAAACTTATATATCTTTATTTTAATCATAAGCGTAATAATTACCTAAAAATAATTATTAAAATTGTCATTCCAAAATTAATATCGCAATTTCGAATATTTTCACATGTTATCGTGCTGATAATATTTGTAAAGTCACTTTTGTTTTTGTGCGGTAAATATTGACAGCAGAAAAAAATTGCACAAAAAAATATATTAATAAACTCTGTAAATAGCTATAAGAAATTATTTTAACATAACATATGAAAAAAAATTATGCGGTAGAGGGGGACCGTATAAAAAAAAGGTCGGAGGCAGCTAACTGAAGTTATTAGATGGTGCATTATGTATTGAAAATGGCTGATATAATATGTACATACACACTAATAGTAAAAAAAGTGATGCCAACACAATGAGTCGCATAGTGATTCATATACCGCACAAAAAAAACGCATACAAAAAGATCGCACAAAAACAAATTTGACTGTAATTGTCGATATTTTCAATAAACAATTTTTTCATTATTTGAATGAGATATTAACACTTTAATACTGCAAAAAAAAAACATTTTTGTATTATATTATTGCAGAACCGAAAAATATGCGCGCTACATCTTACCTATATATTATTGAAATAATGAATAATTCAAACGATTGTCTTCTTCATATTTTTATTATTTTTTTTTTGTAATGAAAAAAAATGCGAATAACATAATTGCTCTCTTTTCGAAGACATTAGAAAATATGACTAACTTAAGACTAATTATTTATTTGAGTATTTGCGGAGTCTCAATTAAAAAATTATCGATATTATCATTAATGATATATATATTGATGTCTTATGATATTTAATTGAAAAGTAATAAACGATACATTAAAATGCTTATCGCGGCATATTTTTTTAATATATATTATATAATATTTTTTGTGACAATTTTGCCGAGCGTCAAAAATGAGGATGTATGAAAACTTCATTAAAAAAAAACAATCTTGTTTATTAGTCAAAATTTTCCATTTGAAACGTTTTAGATTTTTTTTCTTTGAATCAATGGAAAGTATAAAATATTAATTTAGATATGTATATATTTTTTAAAATTTCAACGAAAAAAAAACTGATAATTTCGCCAGAGTCCTCATTATAGTTCTTATGGCTGTGAAAATATATGGAATTTTGCAAAAAAAAAAGGGTAAAGTTTGCCAAAAAATCGAATAAATCTCGTTTTGCTACAAATAAATAAATATGCTTAATGCGTTCTATGAATTGAATGTGAAACGTAGGAAATTATTATGATTTATGAATATTATTAATTTTATTAAAATTTGTTCAAGTGCAAAACTTGATTATATTTTGCTCATATTAGTGTAAATTTTTATATTATATATATATATATATATATATATATATTTATATATATAAGTATATATATTTATATATATATATATATATATATATATATATATATATATATATATATATATATATAAAATTTAATGGTGCTTTACGAGTAACGAGTGACTTAAAATCATTGCTCCTTTGTATACACAGCATATTTTAAAAAATAATTATTCTATTAAAATGTTTTTTTAATATTTATAAAAAGTTTTACGACTAATAATTGTAGTTTATTATCACTATAATTATTGTTATTTTTTTGAGTGTTAATTATTTTATATTATATTTTATGTATAAATATATTTAAAAATTAAACATAAAACAGCAAATATTACAATGTCTTCCATATTTTCTTTATATATATATATATATATATATATATATATATATATATATATATATATATATATATATATATATATATATATATAATATTATTAAGAATTTTATATTAAAAAAAATATTTTTAGTATATATAAAGTGCACAAATTAAATTAATATAATTGAACATATATTATATGATAAAATAATTTGTAAAAAAAAATAGAAATAGTGAAGTCAACTAGAACTTTAATTTTTTAAAATGTTCTTGTCTATCAACACGTTATGTTCCTTAGGTATGTTTATTTATTATTTGTTGATTAGATTGATTTGTAAATTATTAGATATTAATTGCATATTTTTTCACATATCCATTTATTCGTAAAAAACATAAATTTTCAGTTAAAATATTATTATAAGATATATTATTAGTCACGACTTTTCAAACAAACGTTTGTAATAAAATAATATATATATATATATATATATATATATATATATATATATATATATATATATATATTAAAAAATGATATTGTATACATTTATATTTTTATTATATGACGACAATTTACATATAATTTTAAAAAAATATATAGTTGATTATAAAGTGAATTCCCTTAAAGTCACTTTATAGAAATCAATCAAGAAAATTTCTGATTTCTATAAAAAAATAACATCTTATAATCTTGCCTTGATTATATTAAGCGGCTGCAAAAAAATATATATATTTTCATTTAGTCATATATTTTGTCTGTGATTTTTTTTCCAATAATATCGAAAATAATCAATTGAAACGGTTTAAAAGATACCGTATTAATGATGCTTTAATATTAAATATATATATATATATATATATATATATATATTTCATAATTCGTATACTCACCAAACATTAAGTACGTCATATAATTGTATGTGTGTTTTTTTAATATAAAGCTCATGTGATTTTATTCTAAGAATATTATAGTATACAATTGTATAATATATTAATAATAATAATGTTAAATAATCAGCAAAAATAAAGTTATATATATATATATATATATATATATATATATATATATATATATATATATATATATATAGTAGAGAAGTTAATTACTCATTATAAGATATTATCTTGTGTGATAAAATGTACGATATATTGGAATGCGATGAAATAAATGTCATTAAAATTAAATTAGAATAATATTATATTTTCTGAAATTCATATTTGTAATATTAAAATAATAATAAATACCGTTTTTATTATTATTATTATATATATATATATATATATATATATATATATATATATATATATATATATATATATATATATATCTTTGTTAAGTCTGAATATTAAACGTGCAATTTTTTTCGATGATTTTTGACATTTGACATAAATTATAAGATAATAATTAACATACATTTATATATATATAATTTATATATATATATATATATATATATATATATATATATATATATATATATATATATATATATATATATATATATATATATATATATAAGTATTTAAAAAAATCAATAAATATAGAATAATCTTAATTAGAAAATTGACGCGTTTTTGTATTGAATTATTTTATACTTATTTATGTGATTATAAATATTTTTATAATTATTTTCATATCAGAAAAAAAAATAAAATGTAATATTAATCGATTTGAAGCTCAGCATTTCTAAAAATATTGATTTAAAAATTTTTATTGTGAGATAAATATATTAATGCAATGATTTTTTTATATTTATAATTGAAGCGAATTATACCATAAATAAATTAATTTCATTATATAATAAAAGAAATTAAACGCTGTTAATATATTTCATAAATATTGAATTAATAATTTATTAATTAATTTATTTTATATAAACTACTACACATGAAAAATGAATATAATTATATATATATATATATATATATATATATATATATATATATATATATATATATATATATATATATATATATAATGTATTGACTTGAAAATCTTTTTATTAAATTTGTTGAAATATATCAATTTGTTTTTTATTTATTAAACCTTTATATTATTTTTTTTCTGTCTTGGATTTCTGATAATCTGGAATTTTTTGGTGGATATGTAATTTTCTTAAAAGTTAAATATTTTTTGGAGATTATGTATTATAAAAGTATAAGCTAATATCAAATTCACTCTTATTACAAATAACTATATATATATATATATATATATATATATATATATATATATATATATATATATATATATATATTATAACGAGATCGATCATTGAACTGGAATACAAAGAAATAATCATCGATAGCGAAGGCGATGAACGTGGAACGTCTGCTGGAGAAAATAAGATGGACACTCTCTTGTATATCGGAAAAGGTTATCGAAACAATCATCTATTACAAACGATGAACCAGAAATGGTTTCTCGAAAAAACGAGATGAACACTCCCTTGCAAAAAGATGATTTTAACGATTATCGATTATGAAAACGATGAACCAGGAATGGCTTCACGGTGAATTCGCCTTAAGTGCGGAGATCATGGACCTATATATAATATAAAGGTAGAGTCGGAAACGAAGCGACGGACCAGTGGAGCCTAGTGAGGATTTTGAAACAGTGGAGACAAGACCTGGAAAGAGACCGATAGAGTCCAGACTAGTGAAGAGATCAGGCCAGCAAAGAGTGCAGACCAGGCCAGACAGTCCTCCGACAAAAGTTGTTTAATAAAAAAAGAAACTTAAGTTGTTTAATAAAAAAAAAACTGATCTCATAAAAAGATTATACAAGTTGTATTACATTATAAGTGATAATTGCAATAAATTTCCATAGAATTTAAGCCATTCTAATGCTATATAATTTTTCTCCATACCTCTGATCTAACGACCACGTTACAATATATGATATATAAAGTAAAATTTATTTTATAAAACATTCACTGAGATTTTAAAGAATCTCTGACTAATATTCTAAAATTCAATGGCGATTACCGAGAATATCAACATATATAGTATGATTATTTTCCAATATTCTTTCTTTATCATATTCACCGATGAATTCGATAAAATCTTTATTTGAATAATCATGTGAACATGTATATTGACCAACAGTACTCCAAGATGTGTTTGATAATTTCCAATCCAATGTAAACGGCATATCTCTATTTTGAGGATCGTAATTTAAATCGAACCCATCAATCTTTACAATATTTTCTGAATCGGCTTTAACAAAAGTTAATTTTAATGGTGCATATCCTTTACAGTGTATATATAATTTGGATCCTTCGCGTATTATAGTATTTTCTTTAGGATACATATCAATGAGCGTTATATAATTATCAGCTAAAAAAATAATAAATTATTTATTTTTATATAAAAAAAATAAATAAAATCGTCTATAAATAAAATCTTACCGTAAAAATTCTTATCAGGTTTATATATAGAAATCGTTTTCGAATAATTGGTGTTCAATAATTGGTATAAATAATCGGGAATTTCGATTCCATTATTGACAAAACACACAAAATCCTCGGATATTCTTTCAGTAGTATAATCAAATGTTAACATAGATCCATATGGATGTTCAGGATTATCAGTTTTGTAAGATTGGGTCAAATGTGATAACGTAGTTAGACCGGGATGTGTCCTACCCCACATTACAGGATCTTTTCCTTCGCAACGTATTGTCGAATTCTTTTGTGGAATTCTTAAAATTTCAGTATTCGGATATATTTTAATAGAATCAATATCGTGATGATCTAAAAATCAATATACGCATATAAAAATTAATATGAATATTATTAAATTTCGTATCGTTTATATTAGATTTTACTCACTTTGTACTATCACCATTATGGCTTTTGTGTCGTTTGTATTATGACATGAGTAAAATCCGCTTTTATGTTTATTCACTTTTTCAATGCTTAAATATATTTTTTGTATATCTTCTTCCATATTTGCATCACTTATTGATAAAGTTTGACTTCGCGTTGTGAATTGTTGAAATTTTGAAAATTGCATCATCAGAGGTTTTCGTCCTTCGCATCGAATTAATAAACTTTTACCGGTTTCGAGTATAATATTATCGTGCGGATAAATTTGAAGATTTTCATCGTTTGCTTAAAATAATACGATTAGTCTAGTTTTATAAACTGCTGAGATCAAAAAGTAAGGTGAAATTGTTATTTAAAACTCCCGGGCATTAGGAAGGCAGGTAAATTGTAATTTTTTTCCTAGGTTATTAGGACTGTCTATAACATTAGTCAAGTGTCTGTTTGTCAAAAGGTTTAATTATCTCCGAGTTACATATGTTTTTACAACTCTCGGTTCCTTCGTCAAAAAAGTGCATCATGTCATAATGCATTGGTTCTTCCCGACTTTTTTGCCAAAAACTCGACTCATATCGTTTCGCAACCAGCGTATTCGCCTGGCTTGCCTCCATGCGACTCCTGGCTAATTAGCAAACTCTTTTGAGTTGGCCAATACGGGGACGCCGTTTTGACATGACTCAGGAGATAAAAACTGAATCGAAGGTCTTGAAGGCTACCGGAAAAAGACTATTCCGACTGTTTCGAAGACTGGAAAAAGCGTTGGCAAAAGTGCGTTTCATCGAACGGGGTCTACTTTGAAGGGGATGAAATTTTTTTGGAAGAATAAATAAAGAATTTACATTTTATAAAAAAATTCACCTTACTTTTTGATCACAGTGTATAATATTCATTACATATTACTTATTATATAGATGTATTAGAGAATTATAAATTGTATGCATTTCAAAATTTTCAATATACTCACCTTCGATATCAACTGTTAGAGTACGATTATTTTCCAATATTCTTTCTTTATCATATTCACCTATCAATTCAATAAAATTCTTATTGGAATAATCGTGTGAACATGTATATTGACCAGCATTATCTATCGAAACATCGACTAGTTTCCAATCTAACGTGAATGGCATAAGTCTATTTTGTGGATCATAAGATAAATCAACACTATCTATTTTAACAACATCTTGAGTGTTGACTTTAACGAAAGTTAGTTTCAGCGGTACATAACCTTCACATTTTATATGCAGTTTAGATTCTTTGAGTTTTATAATCTTTTCTTCAGGATACATAGTAACGTACGTTATATAATTATCAGCTGAAAAAATATCATTATTTATTCATACGAAATAATCAATAATATCGTCTATAAATAAAATTTTACCATAGAAATTTTTATCCGGTTTGCATACTGAAAGTGTTTTCGAATAATTGGTGTTCAATAATTGGTATAAATAATCGGGAATTTCGATTCCATTATTGGCAAAACAGACGAAATCCTCGGATATTCTTTCAGTGGTGTAGTCGAACGTTAACATAGATCCAAATGGACGTTCAGGATCATCAGTTTTGTAAGGTTGGGTCAAATGTGATAACGTAGTTAGACCGGGATGTGTCCTACCCCACATTACAGGATCTTTTCCTTCGCAACGTATTGTCGAATTCTTTTGTGGAATTCTTAAAATTTCAGTATTCGGATATATTTTAATAGAATCAATATCGTGATGATCTAAAAATCAATATACGCATATAAAAATTAATATGAATATTATTAAATTTCGTATCGTTTATATTAGATTTTACTCACTTTGTACTATCACCATTATGGCTTTTGTATCATTTGTATTATGACAAACATAACGTCCACTGTTACCTTTTTTAGCATTTTTAATGGTTATATATAATTTGTGTAACTCTTCATCATCGCTGATATCGTGTATTATCAATGGTTCGTTTTTTCCTGCATCATAAAATTTTAAAAATGTCATCGAAAGTGGTTTCTGCCCCTCGCAGGAAATTGTCAATTCTTTTCCAGTTTCCAATATAATATTTTCGTCCGGAATAATTCGAAGATTTGGATATTTTTCTTAAAATTAGAACAAAAAAAAATATTTTTTTCTAATTATAAATATTTGTATATTTTATAATATACTTATACATATGTAATATATTTATATATAATGTACTGATATTGTGTAATAAAATAGATGTAAATTCAAAAATTTTCACCTGACAAATTTATAATACCAGGATAATTAAAAAAAATATATATTGAAATTAATAGAATTATATATAAAATGTATCTAATTATTTTTTAAGTATGTTCTCATTTTCAATTTAGCAGTTATTTGTTGAAAATGAATTAAAGATTCTTTACTATATTAATATAATGGTAAAATTATAAAGAATATTTAGTAACCAGTGCATTGAACGGTATTTGTCCATTTTCCATCGTTGCAAAAAATAAAGGAATGCGGATATGGTAAATAATCTGGATCACAAATATATAACAGTGGACTTTCATGTGGAACACTCACATCTGAAGCAGGTACATTTCCGTTGAATATATATTCGCCATTATTGGGAAAAGGCGGAAGTTGGCAAGAGTTTTTTCTGTTAATTATTTAAAATATAAAAGATTTCATGACAAACGGTGTTCATAATATTATATTAGAAATTGTAAATGATTACTTCAATTCAATGGGAGAATTTTTTGTAAAAGTTTCTATTTCGGTATCGTGTGATTCGTTTTCTATAGATTCGAAACGTTTGCCTTTAGCGATTTGTTTCAATATGAATTTGTCGTATTTTAATACATCTGTAAAAACAGCATATGTGTGAATTTTACACGTATCTCTAGAATCGTCAAAGGGTGAAGCACTGACAACACCCTTCAATGTCCATTTTCCATCAGCATTTTCATTTTCATTAAATAATAAACCGCCACCGCTGTCACCATCGCACACCATTGTATCTGAAAATTGAAAATATTTTTATGATTACATTTAGATTTTTCATAAAATATTAAAAAGTTTACGTACACACCATCTTTTAAATTTCCAGCGCAGAATTTATCCACTGATATAAATCTGCGAAATTCTGGTGGCACACCATCTCTGCATATACTATTATTTGCTATAGTAAAATAACCGACCTTTAAAACATCTGAAGCTGAATGTCGATCACCCTCCACTGTCAAACCCCAACCCGCTACCTTTAAAATATTTTTAACAAGTTTCGTTATTTAATACATCAAAAAACAAAAAAAATAAGAATTTACTAATATATGTGTGAGTGTGTGCGAAATTTAAATAACTAATAATATTAATATTTATGTGTACTGTTAAACCTGTTTTTGTGCGGTATATGAATCACAATACGACTCATTGTGTTGCCATCACTTTTTTTTGCGATCAGTGTGTATGTATATATTGCATCGGCCTATTTCATTAGTCATGCAAAATATATCAGCCAATTTCAATATATAATGTGTGACATCTAATATCTTCAATTTGTTTTCGTCCATCT